>CAWUFW010006621.1:600000-1123690 GCA_963921515.1 Calotriton arnoldi
GATGGCCCTCCACAGTCTGTGTGCATGTTGTGTTTCCGATGTCTCTGATTCCATGTGCACAATGGGAGACAGTCTCCACATCCACGTTGTTTGTGCATGGACTTTGATGTTGTGCGTGTGTGTGTCACAGACGTCCATGTCTGTCCTGCGGAGGCAACAGGGGCCACTACCTGTGGGAGTCATGTTTGTTTTTCTGACGTGTACATGATACGCCATGTCATGCCAGTGTCCATGTGGCAATACAGGGTCCCTGGGAATCTACCTGTCAATGAGCTGTGATGCCTGTGGCGCATCTGTCCAGACATGTCACTGTGGTGTGTGTTTGGAACGTGACAGCAGTAAATGGGTACTGTGACACAGCCTAATGATTTCCCATTGCACAACCTGGAACTTGTTGTCAACACATGTTGAACTGTGATGTTAGATGTTGGCCATGTAGATGCCATATCTGTCCATACAGAACGGCACACACATCAGGTACTTGTGTCTCGTAAAGATGTATCATGTGATATTGAGTATGGTCAATGCCACATATGTGGGGTGACTGACAATCTTTCTTTCTTCACCTATGCACTGCAGGGCACCAGCTGTCCATAGACCATTCCCTGACCTTGCAACGATGGTGGAACGTGACAGCATCCGACGGTACCGCTTCACCAGGTAGCTGATTGAGGATTTGGCAGTGCGCTTGGCCCCACATTTGCAACCTGGCCGGCCGTACCCTACAGCGCTGACCCCCAAGGTGAAGGTGATGGCAGCCCTACACTTCTTTGCCACCGGTACCTTTCAACACACTGTGGCGTCTGCTGGTGGGATGTCAGAGACTATGTTCAGCCGTGTGCTATGCGATGTTTTGGAGGCAATGTTGAGATGCCTGAACCAGTACATCTATTTCCCTAAACGTCAACAACTCACTGACGTCAAGAGTGACTTCTATGCCCTGGGGAGGATGCCACATTTCATTGGCTCCATTGATGGGACACATGTGGCTTTGGTACCACCACAGGCACATGAGCAGGCATACAGGAACAGGAAACATTATCATTCGATCAATGCTCTGGTGGTATGTCTTGCAGATATGAGCATCTCACATGTGGGTGCCCGTTTCCCTGGTTCGGCACACGATGCCTACGTGATGAGGAGTAGTCGCATCCCGAGGATGATGTCACAGATGCAGAACCAGCGTGCCTGGCTTGTCGGTGTGTACTGACTTTGTACCATTGTGTGTGTTCTGCTATGTTGTATTCCGCCCTCTTTTCCAACTCAGCTAATGTGCAATTGTCTGTCTGTAGGTGACTCCGGATACCCCAACATGCTGTGGTTGCTGACACCCCTCAGGAACCCTGTGACACCAGCCCAGATGTGCTACAATGAGGCACATGGTCGGACCAGGAGAGTGATCGAGCGGACATTTGGTCTCCTGAAGAGCCACTTCCGCTGCCTGGACAAGACAGGAGGGGCCCGCCCATATGCCCCAGCAAAGGTTTGCAAGATTGTCATCGTCTGCTGCATGCTGCACAACCTGGCAGTGCGGAAGGAGTTGCCTCTCATCCTGGATGACGATGACCAACATCCGCCACCTGTGGAGGATCCTGGCCTGGGCCACAATGCCAGTGATGATGATGATGATGATGGTGATGTCCGCACACAGCTCATCACCAACTTATTCAGCTGAATGTGAGTATCCAGAGAGTTGTCATGTCAATGATGTGAGTTTGCATGATATGTGTGGGTGGTGCTCTGGTGCTGTTTGAGTGTGGCCATGTGCTACTTGACTGGATGCGTGCAGCGATGTGTCCTTACAGGTAGCCTGTACTCCCCAACAGTGTTGACATGCTAACTTGGTTTTGTGTAGGTATCTTGTGACATGTATTGGGCATGAGTATTGCAGTTCTGTCCTGTTCTTCAGTGCTTTTGACTGTGTGTCATGTCTGTCCTTCACAGGGTGCTTACAGAGTTGTTTGGTCAACTTGGATCCCCCGACACCATGATTCAGCTTTCAGGGTGGCAGCAGTTGTTTCCCTACAGGTGGTGTGCCACACACCCCTGGACTTTATATCTTCTGCACTTTTTGACTGTGTGGCCACTGCCACGTGGGATTATCTTGCATTTGTAGTGGAAACAACATGTTACAAATGTGTAATAAACCTGTGCTTCACTTTGGGATGTGCGTTGTCTGTGGTCACACATCTGACTGACATTTGCTTACTGCACCTGTGGGCTAGTTAACACAGACTCTGAATAGGTGTGGTGTCTGTGCATTCCACTGTATTTCCTGGCAACATCAGTGTAGGCGATGAGTCCGATGGCCCTGATGTCTATGTGTTGTGTAGCCCTAGTGGTGTGTCTCCCTCATATGTGTCACGTCGCCATGACTCACATGACGGTGTTGAACTTGCTGTGGCAGTTAGCATGCACGGTGTCATTTAGCAGATCATCATCTCTGTGACAAAAACAACGTTGGAATCACAACAGAGGCAAGTATGGTGTATCAGTGAGTTTATTACATACATGTGTGAGGATAGTGCACAGGATGGTGGGTGCTGTACATTGGTATTGTAATCCAAAGTTCCCAGATGAGTTGGAAGTCTTGGTAGCAGAAATGTCCAGAGTAAAGTCCACAGTCATCTGATACATTAGTCCCACTTAAACTCCCCATGTTCATGTGGGAGAGTTGTGTTGCATTCGACAGGGTGAACAGTTTGCACACAAAGGAGAATTTCCAGAACAGGTGTTGGGTTCCTGGGGGATGTACCTGGCCATCGGCCTCTCAGTTGTCCTTCCTCGGACGACCCCTCTTCTTTCTGGGGGACCCTCACGTGCAGGCCGCTGCGGTGCAGAGGACTCTCCACCAGAGGCATCCTCCCTCCCTGTGGCAGTTGCAGTTGTTGGGGCACCAGATGTTGTGGGCCCACAGGGAGGTGTGGACATGTTGGTGCTAATCTGGCGGAGGCATGTCAATATGTCCCTCTGCACCGCTGTCAGTTCTTCCAATGTGTCCCACTTGGACTCCATGCCAGACATGTGTATCTCCAAACGGGACATGTGTGTCTCCACACGGGACATGTGGGAGTCCAAGCGGGCATTATGGGCAGCCTGCTGCTGTTGAATGTCCTTGAGGATCCCCACTACCTGGCTGACCTCTCCGGTACTATTCTGGTACGCCTCAGCAATGCGTGCCAGTTGTGGGTCATCATGCAGTCCAGACCCCTCTGCAAACAGCGACCTCTGCCTACCACCCCTACCACCACCCCTGGACACACGTGCGGGAGATGCCGTGGCATGCACAGGTGACCCTTGGCCCCCTTGGGGGTTGGTACTGGGGTTGTTGTCCGTTGCTTCACGGTGGGCTGTGGTCCCTGTGCTGTTGTCATTGAGTGTCCTTGGTCTGTCTGTGTCGGCGGGGGTGGTCTGTGTGTTGGCAGATGTTGGAGGAATGGGTGCAGGGGGTGCAGATGGTGGTCCTGCTGGTGCTGCATGATGACTCCCACCGGAGGTGCCAGGTTGGTCTTCGCCATCCGATGAGGGCAGAGGCTGTTCCACACCAGAGAGATCAGGGTCCCCCAGAGCCTGGGACAGGGACTCCTCCTCATCTGCTGCTGTGTCCCCATCATCACCTGTTTTTGGAAGAGACACGCAATGTATGTTATGTTTCTGCAGGCATCACTGGTTCAAACACATGACAGTTGTGACTGTACCTCTGGATGCGGGCCTGTACATTGCATTGTCCTAAGTTGTCACAGTCAGAGGTTGATATTGGTGTGGCTCATTGTCCTGCCAACCTGATGCATTTCTATGTGGATGTTGAGGTGTGTGCATGACCAGCATTGGTGGTATTTGGTTGACACCCGACCTCCTTCTCTCCCCAGCCCAGTTGTCCCACCGTGAAGCCTGCCACACTTGCAGTGGGTGCAGGTTGACTCTCAGGATGTCAGTCAGTGGTGTCCTGCTGTTGGTTGTTGCACAGTTCCCAGCAGGGCCTTGTGCTCCCCACAGCAGTACCCAGTTTCAGCCATCTTGTCAGTTCTTTTCTACTCCCTGTGATGTGAGCATGGTTCAGAGTGGTGTTGATGGGCCAATTGTGAGGGTGAGCAATATCTGTGACTACAACTCCCATCATGCTATTGCCTACACCCCCCTTCCCAGCATGCCCATACTTCCTCCCTTTTGAGTGGACTTCACTGTGTGTGAGTGTGACAGCAATGGCAAGATGGCTGACAGTGGTGTCCTGCTGTTTATTGGTGCCCAGTTCCCAACAGGGCCTTGTGCTCCCCACAGCAGTACCCAGTTTCAGCCATCTTGTCAGTTCTTTTCCACTCCCTATCATGTGAGCATGGTTCAGAGTGGTGTTGATGGGCCAATTGTGAGGGTGAGCAATATCTGTGACTACAACTCCCATCATGCTATTGCCTACACCCCCCTTCCCAGCATGCCCATACTTCCTCCCTTTTGAGTGGACTTCACTGTGTGTGAGTGTGACAGCAATGGCAAGATGGCTGACAGTGTGATCCTGTTGTTTGTTGGTGCCCAGTTCCCAGCAGGGCCTTGTGCTCCACACAGCAGTACCCAGTTTCAGCCATCTTGTCAGTTCTTTTCCACTCCCTGTGAGGTATGCATGGTTCAGTGTGAGCTTGCTGGCCCATGTGGGTGGGGGATGTTGAGCTGTGACTACCACTTCCATCATGCTATTGCCTACACCCCCTTCCCAGCATGCCCATACTTCCTTCCTTTTGACTCTGCTTCCCTGTGGGGTAGTGTGCCTGTGCTGACAGGATCGCTGACAGTGTTGTCCTGGCGTTTGTTTGGCTACAAGTCCCAAAAGTGTCCCTGTGCTTCACACAGCATAACCCAGTGTGATAGTTCTTTGTGGGATATTTAATTTGAGTGTGAGGCAATGCATTCTTCTAGGTGAGTTGTGTGGAGTTTGTGTTAAGGGGGTGTGTGAGTAAAGCTGCTGGTAACTATGGTCAGAGCTGTCAGTCCTCCTTCCCACCCAGCCAGATATCCCACCATGGAACATGCTTCCATTGCAGGGAGTGCAAGTTGTCTTTCAGGATGTCAGTTAGTGGTGTCCTGCTGTTGGTTGTTGCACAGTTCCCAGCAGGGCCTTGTGCTCCCCACAGCAGTACCTAGTGTCAGCCATCTTGTCAGTTCTTTTCCACTCCCTGTGATGTGAGCATGGTTCAGGGTGGTGTTGATGGGCCAATTGTGAGGGTGACCAATATCTGTGACTACAACTCCCATCATGCTATTGGCTACACTGACTTCACCAGCATACACAGAATTCCTTCCTTTCAGTGAGCTTCCTGTGAGGTGGTGTTCTAGTGGTGGCAAAATATGTAACTGTGTTTGTTGGTTATATTTGTGCCACTGCCTTGCTGTATTTGTAGTTAGGTTTGTACATATCATGACACAGTTACATATCACTATGAGATGGCATGTATTGTGTTTATCTGACTGACAGACAAATCTTGGGGTGATTATCTTTTGGTTGCTGTGGATTTGCTAAGGGTGCATGGTTTGACTATCCCCTTGACAGTGATGTGTGTGTATTGTCACACAATATTGGGTATATTAGTTGTGTACTCACCAGGCTCTGGGATGTTTGATAGTCCATATACGCTCACTGGTGGTAGGATGGCCCGCATCTTCTCCTCCCAGGGCCTGAGGTATAGTGGTTTGGCAGGAGGGCCACTGCCGGTGCGCTGACTCACAATGTAATCCTTCTTTAGTAGGTCCCTGACCCTCCTGCGCACATCATACCACCTGTTCTGGATGTCTTCCTTTGTGCGCAAACATGGTGATTGTGCATTCACCCTGTCGACGATCCTCTCCCACATCTTGGTTTTCTGCGACATGGGGGTCTGTTGGACCAATGTACCAAACAACTGTGGCTCTACCCTGAGGATCTCATCTACCAGGACTTCCAATTCACTGTCTAGGAACTTTGGATTCTTCTTTGGGGGCATGGTGATGGGTGGTGGTGGTGATTGATGTGTGTGTGTGTGCAAGTGAGGGTGTGTGAGTGTAGGTTTTGCTGGGTGTATGTGAGGGTGCTATTTGTTGAGGTGCTAATGGTGTGTGGCTTGTGTGATGGATGAGCTGTGAGTGTGTCTGTGGTTGCTGTCTGATGGTGTTCTGTGCTGGCAGGTCAGTTGAATTTGCAAAGGATCATGGTAGGGATTTGTGGCCTTTATATAGGTGGAGTTGGGGGTGTGTCCTTGTTCCATGTTTTTTTCCCCTGTATTTATTGACTTTGTCATTGCTTGTTTGGCCCTTTTTTGTATTTTTCCCTTTGTATTTTTTGTGCATGTAGGAGACGTTCTTCTGACCGAGTAGGACGCTGCAGTTGTCTCGTGCGAGCTTCTGCGAGTCGTTCACGCTGTGTTTCTGCTAGGTTTATTGTGCGGCGTACGCGTCGGTCGCCGAGTATTGGCTTCCTTCGGCTGGCTTTTGTATGCGTGTCGGTCGTACGGCTTGAGCTCCGTGCGACTCGGTCTGGTTTTCCACGCATTACATCGTACTGCGCGGGTCAGAGTTCGCGGGTACGTTTCGTTCGGGTTCATTCCTGGTGCGTGTTGGTCGGTTCTATTCGCGTGGTTTTCCGGCCGGATAGCTTGTTTCCGTCCGGTTCGGTCGTTCGGCTTGTGTTCCGTACGAGTCGGTCATGATTCACATGCATTTCATCGTACTACCCAGGTCGGGCAGCGCCGGTACGTGTCGGTCGGACTATATTCCCATACCGAGTCGGTCGGTATGTTTTCCGGCCCAAATCGGAATCGGCCCCTAAATGAAATCACAAGTCAAAATGCAAGAGCACAAAAAATGATGTCGTACATTCAAGATGGAGTACGTTAAAACACATAAAGTCAACTAAAACACTGGTAGTCAAAGGTTATCACATGATCCCAATACATAACAGTGCATATAGCACTACTCTGACCAAACCGATATGTGCACTGATCACAATGCAACCACTCCCTCTATCACTGCCCTCACGATGGCCCTGCCTCAAGACTTCCCGGCCCTCAGACCTGAAAAATAAAATGATAAACCTGTTTTGTTATAGTTTATTTTTCTCATTTTGAGACTAGCAAGGGCGGTGACCAGACCTTCCCTCGCTATTCTGCAATTAAAGTTTTTTTTCACTCACTCAGTAAAAATGAGTTATTTGGAACTGGTGACAGTCTCTCTCTAATGCGCAGTCAGATTTATACCCTCTTTTGTCACCAACTCCCAGCCCAAGTGTATGTTGTGCGTGTTTGTGCATGTGGCCATTCTTGTATGTGCATTGTATGCAGAAGCGAAGCAGAGTGATGGAGAGTATGGAAGTCCTGGGACAGTTCCTATGCACAGGATGGGAATTATGTTTTTCCCAGACAGTGGAAGTGATCCAAGAGGAGGGAGACCTAGACAATGAAGTGAGGACAAAACTCTTATAGAACTTTGATTAGGGCCTTCCTGTAGCCCTGCCATTTGGTAGATGGTGGGGTGAAGGGAACTGCCGTCTCTGTTATTCAGTGTGAGAAGGGTCATTTAGATAAAACCACCCTTTGTCTCTATCCTGATTTCCAGAATGTGGCCCACAAACTACTACAGTTTATGGGATCTAATAAAGTTATCTCCTCGCCTTCTTTCTTTTGGCAGAGTTTACCTACATAGAAGGTGCATAGTGCTTATCCATTACTGCAGCGCCTTAGTTGCTGTCTACTCTGGGGAAGACTTGGGAAAAGAACTCTATGGAAAGAAATCTTGGCAGATGGACTGTCTTGACGTATACATGGTGGAATATAAACCTTCATCATGATGGATGACCATCCTCTTTTATTCAGAGGTAGAAAAGGGCTGCCATGGCACTGATCCATGGATTTTGGATTGGTAATGACTGTTGATCCTAGCACCGCTAAGATAGTCAAAACTACTGAGGGAACAGTGCACTTGCCATGGCCAACCACCAAACATCAACGTTGATGTGGTGGGTGGAGAAATACAACCACCATATTTCATGTTTCCAGCCATCATGGCATGGCGGACGAACTGTCAGACAATAGAAGTCTAGTGGTAGAGAACCCATAACTTGGCAACCGACCCCTGTGGTGGAATCCGACACACACCTGCACATCATTAAGCAATAACCAATAATTGCTGTATCACCTACAGATTTATCCTGACCTCCAAGGAGCAGCCAGTTCTTCACACAGCTGTGCATAATGTCCAATAGGTTGGCTAATGATTGAAGTAACCATCCGCAACACCCAGGTTTGCAGTCCATGAGACTGCAGTCGTGGTGGATGAGACTGTAACGGTGGAACTTCAGCTGCTTTGTTAAGAGGTACAGTTTACCAGCCTCAGTCAGGGAAGGGCAATGCGGACTAAAACTTAGGGAGACAATGCTTTGCCCTCAGTACCCTAAACTCCGAATCACACAAAATTGTGTTTTAATAATTTCCAATGGAGCGACAGCCATTGGTTATCAAATGTTTGCATGGATGTCTAGATGTGGTATTTGTTTAGCACAAACCTAGGAAAAAGGAAGTGGAGCGTTGTACAGGGACACAAGCAAAGGAACAGTCATGAAGTGATTGGAGTGGTTCTGAGAGTGGACATGAACTGTTATTTTGTCATATGTAGATTTCTTTTAAGAGGTGGCTCTTCAGCTCTTTTCTAAATTGGAGCAGAGTTGGGACAGTCCTTATCTATGCATGATATTGTTCCAGATTTTGGGTACATAGATGGAGAAAAGCCTGTTGATTTCCTATTTTCTCTCACTTTTTCATCTCGAGTCTGATAGTATCCTGGCTGCAAGTATGCTGTGAGGCACTGGAAAGAGTGAGCTTGCCACCCATATGGGCAGGAGTGCCAGGTTTTCAAGATGGTGAAGGTGAGTAAGCGGTGCCAGTGGAATCACATCAAGGTAGGGTTCATGTGCGGACGTTGTCCGCATTCAAATGTAAGAGTACAAGGGCTTGAATAGCTGTTCTCATGGAAAACAGCCTTTATACGTATGCGTTACCATGCAGGTTAAGTACCATACAGGTAAATATTTATACCTTTGCCATGCATGCCATTACCACGCAGGTAAGTATTTTTTTAAATAAAATAATTATTTCAAAATATAATTGGGCTTAGGCGCAGGTAGTTGTAAAGAAAGCTAATGTCAATTTTTGAATTGACGGGTGGGTTGAAGTAAAGGGAGGTAAGGGTAATTTTAGGTTTGGGTATTGGTAAAAGGAGGTGTGACCAGGAGCCAAATTACCCTTTGGTGGAATCCAATATGGCCAGTGCCAAAAGCCAAGAAGAAGTCAGCGTTTTAGTAGCTGCCCTGCCTACAAGAAACCAGAAGCAACAGCTTTGCAGGGTGCTTGAGGTGAAAAGTCAACGGGAAGGGGATGGAAGGAGGGCACTGAGAGTCGCGAGAGCTGTGGTGAAGTCCGAGTCGGAGGAGAGAACACCAGGACCCAAGAGACCAGAGACAGCAGACGGGTACTTGGAGGAGAGCCAACAGGAAGATGGAAGAAGATTGGTTGCAGGACCAGGAGGCAAGCCAGGAACTCTCCAGGAACGTGGAGCCCTAAGGTGTACACCCAATGACTTTAATGAGGGACGCACTGTCCTCCCAACAGGCACAGCCCTATCCCTGGACCCTAGCCACAGGCAAGGGACTAGGTTACTGACTTCCAGGTGGGGAGAAAAGTGGGAAGGGCTTGCCATGTATTAAAGGGGCTTAACACTCCAGAGCACAGGTGGGGCATTACTGGAGAATCCAATATGTGTTACTAAGCTGAGAAAGTATGCAATACTGGGTGAATCTGAGGTGGAGACGACGGCACATGGAGAGAGTGAAGGGTTTATGCAATACATAAGCTGGTACTCAGGTTGTTGTTCTGTTTTCCTGAGGGTCGACATTTTCCCACCAAGGTCATCAGGGAGGAGCAACAGATAACAAAGGTATTCATAGTTGATGAACTGACAGAGTTTGCCTTCAAACCCCAGGGGAAGCGTGGCTCACATTATTACAAATTGGCTTCTCAGAGTCCTCTTTCATCAACCGCAGTGTCAGCCTTTAGTGGTAGTTATCAGTGGTATAAATACCATGTCAGAAGTCTGCCTTGATATGGGTGGTGGATCAGAAGTAGGACAAGTCAGAGTTTGAAAAAATATGGAGAACAGCACAATGGGAACTGAAAGGACTTGAGCACCAAATTGACTTTCGGGAGTTATCTAGCATTTGGAATATCCTGTCCACTAGCTGTATTTAAAGTCTGACAAACCATCATGTTTTAACGAGCAGAGTCCTAAATAGCTCAGCTGGTCTAAGTACTTCAGGTCATTCGTCTTATTTAGGGTGGACTTTCTGATGTTCATTTTTTTCCTGTTCAGGACGCCAGGAAAAGCCTGGTGGTCTTGAACAATAACAAATAAATAAAAATGACCCCCTCATACTGGAAGAGAAATCCAAGGATGTCTGGGCCATTACCTTTCAGGTTTTCAAAAACAAACTCCCGCTTTGAGACATTGAAAAACAAAAGCAAACTTCAGTGGCGGCCGCTAGCAGGGAAAAGTGGTTAGGCAGCACGGGGGACAAAAAAAATCAAAATAAAACTTGCTCGCTGCCTCTTCAGCTCCTGATGATGCACACACAGGCTCCCAGACTCCCCTGCGCTAAAACAGACGCTGAAGCACCGGGATTGGGCAGAACAGGCTGCTGTCATGCCCCAGCAGGGACTGGGAGCCTGTGCT
The DNA here is from genome assembly GCA_963921515.1 of Calotriton arnoldi. Lineage (NCBI taxonomy): Eukaryota > Metazoa > Chordata > Amphibia > Caudata > Salamandridae > Calotriton > Calotriton arnoldi. Next base: position 610,741 of record CAWUFW010006621.1, read on the forward strand.
CCTGAGCCCTGCTACAGCCTGGAGATATTCAAATGCGCATGTCAGTTTGGCTGTCCTAAGACGGCTGGCCAAACCAACATGCGCACTTGCAGTGTCATGTGCCCACCACTCCTCCTGCTCCTGCTCCTGTCCCTCAAAGGATGGCCCTACCCTCAAGACTCAACTGCGGCTCGGGTGTAAAATAAAATGATGCTTTACTATCATTTTATTTTACATGCGTCTGATGGTTCCAGCAGAGGGGTGTCGCTCCTCCGCCATAACGGAGGAGCCGCCCCAGCAAACTTATAGTGCCGTCAGAGGAGCTGCCACCTTGGCATCTCCTCTGAAGTCTCAAAGATACCATCAGTCAGTCAGGCACAGAAAACAATGGGCTGTAGTCCTCTAGGGCACCGGAGCGCATGCCTCCCCTGCCCTGGTGGAATAGAGTACATGCCACCAAACCCTAAACGACCCTTTTTGCTCACACTCACTTTCTGGTCCATCGGGCAGTTTCAGTGCATAAGGTGTAAAAGTGGTCTTTAAGGATCTGGCTGTAGTTGTTGAGTCCCTTACATTTGTTGTTTCTTCCCTCTCTCTCCCTCACAATCAAGATACCCTAACCTTTTCCCTTGTGCTATATGTGTTGCTCCTCTAGATACTTCCAAGTATCTTCTATCTCTCATTTCATCCCTCATCTCTTGTCCAGTTTGGGTTGCTGTGACTACCTGGGACTTCCTACTGGTATCCTAGTCTGCATGGGGTCTGTCACAGCAACATAAGCTACTGAAACTGGTAAACCTGTGCCACGTTCATATCCAACTGGCATGCTCCTCATACTCACCTGTGGTCTCCCACATGCCTTATTGTCGGCGATGTAATTTACCATGTCCCTGCCAGCGAGACCTCCCCTATCACGCCCAGCCCGAGGGTGAACTCCAGTCCAGTGTTTCTCTCTTGCTCCCTTCCCCATCCATCCCAACTCAGACAGGAAGTGATCTTTGCTCATTTGCATAGGAATTAATGGATGTCATGGGCCTTGTGATGGCACCTGGCACACCTCTATCAATGAGCATCTTTTTGGATTAGGTGGTAGATTGCTTCATATCGGGAGCAGTTTTCTTTTCTTGTATACAGGACTGGGTTTTAACAGTGAGTTTCTCAAAAGCTCCTTGTACATCTATCACTGTCTCAAAAAAGCGGAGTAACTACCTATGTCATTTCCTCCGTCACCAGTTCCAGCACACTGAATGCTGGCATTGGCTGAAGGGTGAATGTGCTCGGAACCCTTGCAACTCTAAATTTAGGGTGTCTTCCAGCTATGTGACTTCCTGCAACTGGCTTGGTAGGAAGGGTTGAGATGTGGGTGTTGTTTGACAATTTGGCACCTAGACCTTGGGATAACTGCAGCATCACTTCCTGTGCATTGTATGGTGGGTGAGGATAAATGGTGAGTGTGCTGCGATCCTTGGAACCAAGATGTTGGAGTCTCTTGCTGCTACATCACTTTCTGCTCCGGTCTTAAGAAGGCTGTGCTGGTAGGCCACTTTCTGGGCGTAACCTCTGGGATAGGTGTCTATGGGTGAAGTCACTTCAAGGACACAGATACATGAGCTATGTCACTTCTGACCATGGAGACACTGAGGGCCTCATTTATGAGGAATTGGCATAGGGCTGCACCGCAAGTCTTCTTACTGCGCTGCCCTATGCCAATGTGAAAGGGCAGGAATGCACCGTATTTATGAAAGATGGTGCATTCCTGTCTTTTCCCCCTGCACTGGCACACAATTTGCTGCCTAGTGGCAACATAGGCACCCTTGCACCATGGTGCAAGGGTGCCTCCATTGCAGGCAGGATTGTTTTTGTGCAGAAAGGGGCACCTTCCTGCACAAAAACAATCCAGAGAGGCATTTTCCTCTTTATATGAGTACTGCAGAATGTAGCACTCAGGGAAAAAGGAAAAAACGAGGAGAAATAAAAAGATTTCTACTTCTTACACCTGATCTGGGGAGGCGTAAGGTTTTGGCGTGCCCCAGGTTTACGTGATTAAGTAAATCTGGTACAGTGTCAAAATCCATTGGTGCTGCATGGGAAAACCCACCGCAACACACCTGGAACGCCTCCTTGATGCAGAGTAAGGCAAGGCAGCGACTTGCGCTGCTTTGTATTACTCCATATCTATGAAGCCATGCAAAGCCATGCAGAGTGGCTTTGCATCGCCTCGTAGATATGATTGACAGGCTTGTGCCACCAGAGCATCAAAATAAGTGACGCTCTAGCGGTGCAAATCTCTCATAAATAAGCCCCTGTAGGCTGAAGCTCAGGTAGGAAGAGGGGGTGAACACAATTGGGGAGTTAAATGGATCACAGGATACGGGATACTAGGAAAGCTTGAGCAAGGGGACTGAGGGTAAGAAGCATAGAAGATTATGCAGGTAGGGAGGAATGACAGGAAGGGCAGGGTGTCAGGGAGTTGCAGGGGATGCACAGGATGAACAGAAAGAGAGTTGGTAGCTCTTTAGGCAAAACTTATCTGTTAGAAATGGGGTCTCTAGTTGGCAGAGGTATGCACCTTGTCAAAGTAGGTACCACCACTCTTGTCAGGGTAAGCTAGATGCACACTAAAAGATAACCTGTGCTCACCCTTTGGTAGCTTGACAGAGTCAGGCTTATCTAAAGAGGCAATGTATAAAGTATTTGTGCAACACACACACAGTAACACAATCAAAACACCACAAGGGTTAGAAAAATAGATAATATATTGTTTGAGTAAAACAAGACAAAAATCCAAAAAGTAGAACTGGAGTTATGATTTTTTAAAGATTAAATCAAAATATAGAGCTTAGAGAGCGTAAAGCGCCAACCGGGGACATCTGGTTGCGCTAGACCTCGGTAAACCCAAAGATCAGGCCGACTGCGATCGAGGGCAGGCCGGCTATAGGACTCACAAAGGTCCCGCTGAAAAAGTACCTTGGATGAAAGAAGCGTCAACATCCCAATGCAGGAGCAGAGGAAGCGATGCGTCATAGTCGATCCCGTGGAAGCAGGTGATGCGTTGGTTCTGTTCCATGCAGTCAGTGAAGCCTCGTTGACTGACCCCTTTGCGATGCAGGCAATGCACCGCTGTCGAACAGCGAATCTGCTGTTGTCGAAGCAATGCATCAGTTCCAGTTGGCACAAAGTCGCTGATGCGTGAATTCTGCTAAGTCAGGACAGAAACAAGCACTTCCAAGGGCCCAGGACTGGATTGGCACCACTTGGCAAGGCAGGACTCACAGATGGCAGAGTCCAGATGCTGTTGCAAGTTGTAGGAAGTCTTAGATGGCCCTGAGACTTCAGAACAGGGAGCAAGCCAGCAAGCCTTTGGAGTCACTCTGGGTTCAAGTCAGATGGGCCAGTCCTTTTCCTCAGCAGGGCAGAGGGTAGCAAGCTGCTGGCAACATGCAGTACATCAGAGCAGGAAAGCGGGTTTTCCAGAGCAGCAGTCCACAGCAGAGTGGCACTCCTTGTAGCAGCACAGCAGTCCTTCTTCCCAATAGGGTTCTTCACAGGTCCAGTAGTGTACTGTATTGGTAGGGTCAGAAGCCCAGCACTTCTACCCAGTTGTGACTTTGAAAGAAAGAACCTGTGTGCTCTTCAATGACCTTTCTTCGAAGTCACCCTACTTCAGACTATCAGTAGGGGGTAATCAGCCCTTTGTGTGGGAAACAGGACTCTCCCTACTCAGGTGTAAGTCCCCCTCCCTTCCTGCTCAGGAAGAACCATCAGAATGCAGATGAGTATGTAGACACACCTAATCTTTCTGTGTTTGTGCATTCCCTCTAGACAGCCACAAAGTGTAGCTGTCACCCGCCCCAGACGTGTATTGGAGAAAGGCTGGAGGCACACAGAGAAGTAAGAGCAGAGAAATGCCCATTTTCTAAAAGTGGCATTTCTAAAATAGTAATGTTAAATTCAGCTTTACCAGTAAAGAGGATTTATCATTACCATTCCAAAGATCTAAAACATGAATCATTTACTCCTTTCTAATCAGGAATTCCAGCTTAAAAGTGTATTAAGGAATTCCTAATGTTAACCTATGAGAGAAGTAGGACTCACAGTAGTGAAAAACTAATTCAGCTGTTTGTCACTACCAAGACATGCAAACCTCAAAAGTACATGTCATAGCTTTTACTGGCGCACAGCACCTTGCCCTGTGGGCTAGATAGGGCCTACCTTAGGGGTGACTTATGTGTAATAAACAGGGAGTTTAAGCTTTGGCAAAGTGTTTTAAATGCCAAGTCGAACTGGCAGTAAACTGCACACATTGACCTTGCAGGGGCAGGCCTGAGACAGGTTTGAAAGGCTACTTGTGTAGTGGCACAATCAGTTCTGCAGGCCCACTTGTTGCATTTAATTTACAGGCTCTGGTTATATGGTATACAACTTTAAAAGGGACTTACAAGTAAACTAAATATGCCATTATGTGTACATCAATGTTACCATGTTTAGGTGAGAAGCACATGTCCTCTAGCACTGGTCAGCAGTGGTAGATGGCTCAGAGTCTTAAGGCCATCAAAAAGAATCAGCAAAAAGAGGAGGTAAGCAGGCAAAACGTTTGGGGGAAGACCACTCTAAGGATGACAGGTCTAACAGCATTCATAAAGTGCCGTAAAAATCATAGGACAGTCATAACTTGTTGGTATGATAGGTGATTTGTAAATTTCAGAACTCTTTGAAACTTTCTGTAGTTTTACTCAATCTCTCATCTTTCAGAAGTCATTAATATAAGTACCATTGAATTAGTTAACAGTAACTCACATCTCGGCAGTGTTGATACTGTAAAATCTCAAAACTGCAGCCTCTGCTTCTCAGTGAGATGGTGCACAGTCAAAATATTGACTTTTCAATATCGATGTACAGAAATAACGAGTTAAGTATATCGACAGTCTTAAATATCTATGTTCTGTATATCGATGTTGAAAATATCGTTTTGAAGTGTTTTGTTAAATATGGATGTTAGTAATATCAATTGAAAAATATCGACATGTTAAAATATCGTTTTTGTCTGATATTTGAATTTCTTTAGAGTTAATGTTAAGTTGTAAATTATTTTAAATGTTATAAAATAAAAGAATATTATTATATTGTTTTAGGAGCGGGATGTTGGTTTTATAGGGGATATGGGTGGGTAGTGTATTAAAAATATAGATTTTAATTATTATTAATTAATAAAAAATTAAAAAATTTAATTTAAAATTGTAATTAGAATTTAGAAATATCTTTTTTAGGAGTGGGATGTTGGGTTTATAGGGGATAAGGGTGGGGAGTGTTTTAAACAATATTGTTTAAATTTTACATATTTTTTAAATTTAAAATTATTTAAAATTTAATTTCGAATTTGAAAAAAAAATTAGGAGCAGGATGTTGGGTTTATAGGGGATAAGGGTAGGGAGTGTTTTAAAAAATATTGTTTAATTTGTAATAATTTTAAAATTTAAAATATTAATTTAAAAAATTAGAATTTTAAAAACAAATTAGGAGTGGGATGTTGGGTTTATAGGGGATATTGGTGGTGATGTCAAAAAAAAATAGTTTTAAATTTTAAAGATTTAAAACAATTATATGTAAATTATAAATATAATTTCAAAATTTAAAATATATTTTTAGGAGTGGGATGTTTATAGGGGACAAGTGTGGTGAGTTTTGTAAAAATTAATGTTACATTTATAATAAATTAGAAATTAGAAAATATTAGGGCAAGATGGCCGCTGACTGAGTTCACGGAAGGCAGCACTGACCTTCCTCTCCCTCTCTGAGACCCCGTGGGAATGGATGGCTGAATGGAAACGATATGCCTGACCGGGTTTTTGTTAGCCCTGCCCAGACTTCGCTGATTCCGTTTGCTGCCTCCGAGGGAAACTCGGGTGGTTCGGTCTCCCAACCTGCATATGGATATTGCCTGAAACATCAGTATAGCCCTCATTGCTCTTTGGGTGGCTTTTTCAGCGGTGTGCGGCTTTCCTGGCTTTCGCTGACTCTATGCAAGCTCATTGTACCTTTTAAGCAGTGGTGGTGTCGAAATATGGCCCCGAAGATAACTAAGGTGCTTAAAGATCAGAATACCGTGAAGGACATTGGTAAAGATGCCGTGAGTGAAGCCAGAGGTATTAAGGATGCTAAAGTGAAACCGAAAGACGCCGTCAAGGAAAGGGGAGAGAGGAGAGAGCAATCAGGGGCGCCCGATTCTGGGGGCAATCTCGGCCAGATACGGCGTGGAGGTTTGAAAAAGAAAGGTGAGGAGTCCAGAGTGCTCGAAATTGGTGTGGCTGGTGGGACGAGACTGCGTTTGGCTACTGCTGGGGAAAGTTCAATGCGTCAACCTTCGGTATTAGAAGCATTCGGGGGTTAAGCGTTACCTCAGCGGGATCTTCAGTGAATACCGCGGGCATATCTGCTGACCTTTCAGTTCTAACACTGCGCCCTGGAAATGAAGCTTCCTTCAGACGAAGGATGCAAACAGCCGCATTCAGGAGATGGGTTTCCTACTGCCGACCCGATGCATTCTGGGACATGTAGTTTCCGCTCCGAACCTCTGCCTCAGAACGGGGAAAATACTGTGGTGGATCTGGATATGAGTAGTATAAGGCAATCGGAGGGAAAAGAACCTAATGGGCAACTTGATGTTTTGGAGATGGATGGTGGGAGCTATGTGTCGGTGTCTGGCATGGCAGCCAGTCACATTGGCAGTTTGGTTGAGGGTGAGGAGGGAACTGTCGATCCTGGTGGCTTGTGTGACAGCTCAGAAACAGTGGGCCCGATTCTGATGCGGGTTGGAAAAGCTTCCCGACCGAGGGCCTGATTCTGATGCGGTTAGGAAGGCCTCCTAACGGCATTTGCTCCTTCCAAATCGGATCGGGAACGTGTCTTCCCGACCGAGGGCCCAATTCTGATGCGGTTAGGAACAAATGTTCCCATTGAAGTCAATGGGAGTTCAACCAAATCGTATCTGGAAGCATCCGGATGCATCCTACTCCGCCGGTCGGACTTTCCCGATCCGAGTGGGTCGGACACCATTTCCCAACCGATTCGGTCTGGAAGCTTTTCCAACCCGCATCAGAATCGGCCCCCAAGTTGGTGAATGCAAACAATGGTGTAACAGCAATGGATCCTCAGCTACTACCAGGCCATTTGATAATAACCACACAGGCTCATTTGGATATGGGAACTGCTGAGAGTCTTGCCGGTAACCTGAGTAGTATCTCTTGTGAGCAGGGGGATCAAGGAACTATTTCGACTTGGGCAAGTGCTCCTGTGCTCTCCCCTGAAGGAGATAAGTTTTTTTCATTGAATGATGATTCGGATACATCTCAGATTAGTGAGCAGGAAACATCGCAAGACAGTGCCTCAGGAGAAGAGTCCCCAGCCACACAGAAGAGGCATCATAACCAATCTGTGATCTCTAGACGACGAGCTAGGACAAAAGATAGATCTGCGGACTCAGCCAGTAGGCGTCTGGAATGGGATTACTCTGCTTCTACACTGACTGCCTGCTCGAGTAATGCCCCCGAAACAGTGGGTACAAGCGGAGCTGATAATCTAGATAGTATCCCTCCTACACCAACAATGGAGTTACTTTATTTGACGCTGAAACAAATGCAGGGGGAGGCTAGGCAAGAGAGTAAGAGGTCACAACTTGCCACCATGAAGCTTCAGGGGGCGATTAGAAAAACAAACAAGCTATGCTCTGATATGGCTGATCGAATAACCCATGTAGAAGACCGAACAGCTGCGGTTGAGGAAGAGGTTGAGAAACTGCAGGTTTTTAAAGCTGCACAGGAGAAACAATCACGAGACATAGACATAGACTGGAAACTCGAAGATTTCGAGAACCGCCAGCGCCGCAATAACGTCCGCCTCCTTGGCCTGGAGGAAAAAGTGGAAGGGGAGGACATCCTGGCTTTTACAGTGAAGCTTCTGAAAGGAGCTTTTCCAGATCTGGCTCAATGGAACTGGGAGCTAGAAGTTCAACGAGCTCATCGCTTTCCTTTTTTTTTTTTTTTTTATTCTTCTTTTTACACCATCAAAAGAAAAAAGAAAGAAAAGAAAAAAAACAGTATCCAATACATTTCAGTTTGTGTCATACATTATGCCTGGTACATATTGGATATCATGAATGCCATCAAAAACATGTAGACAATAGAATACATTAATATATATATTTTTATTTCCCCCCTTTTCCCCCCCTCTTCCCCCCTTTTCCCTCCCCTAAACTCCCATCCACCACCCCTCTCCCACTTGGGGTTGGTGGTCAACCAATATTTTACCAGCTAATGTAGTTTATATACAAGTGCCTGTTCATCTATTCATTCCTGCTCAACCAACTAGTCACAGGGGCCCAGATTTCTTGGCCTTTGGAGTGTGAACGTATTCCCCTTTTTGCGTAGACAGCTTTTTCCAGGTTATAATTTGCTAGAAATCGTGCAAGCCATTGCTGAAACCCTAGCGGGTTTGAATCCAGCCAGGCTGATGCTAAACATAGTCGCAGGATAGCCATACCTATAAAAAGTAATTTTTCACCAGGTTTCCCCTGTAGCCCCTGATTTACCCCCAATCCAATTAGCGTCGGGGTAAGAGAACAGGATATCCCTAAAGCTCCGACAAAAAAACTGGTAATTTCTCGTTTTAGGCTGTCCAGCGCGCCACAGGTTGCAAAGAGATGGCTAAGATCAGCTTGGTCCCTTTCCCCACTGCCCATTTAGAGATTTTCTTTGGGGTATAATATAGCGAGAAGCAAGATTTATAGTATTGCGCCTGTAGTCGTGCTGGTATTAAAACATTCTGCGCTAGCTTTAAAGAATGAAAAAACATATTTTCGGGGGTGCCAGCTTCCACATTCCATTTTAAAGCATGGCTTGCCATGTCGTCTTGCATTGTTGTATTTAAGAGATTATAGACCGTCCCTATTGTCAAATCTCTATTCCTTATAAGCTTATCTATAATCTCGCTATTAGTAAACCCTATCGGTCCACCCCCTTTTGATCAGAAAATCCCGTACCTGTAAAAATTTATAGAAGTCTCTTTTATCTAGCCCATACCTTTCTCTAAGATTCTCAAATGAAGCTATCCCTGATATAGAGTAAAAGTCACCTAGTTTAGTCAGGCCAACTTCCCTCCATCTTTTTATAATAGAACCTTTAAAAATTGTCGGAAGAATTGGATTATTATATAGTGGTGTATAGAAATTCAGGCGTCCCCAGCCAATAAGCTTCTGTATAGCCTTAATAACCCTATATCCCACTTGCAATGTCTTGAACCGAACTTTTTTATAATGATTATCGTTCAGATGCCGCCAAGCCCATCCCCAAACTTCTGCCCCCATAGTTAATTCAAGTGGTGTCGGTGTCTCTCTCACCTTCTCTTCATTTGGTTTATCCTGAATAAGGGCTAGATTATACAATATTGTGGTAGTCCAATAATATAGCCTAATATTTGGCAAGGCGAGTCCACCTCTTCCTTGGGTAATGTAAGAAATTTAAATGCTCTTCTAGGCTTCGCATAGCCCCAGATAAACCTTGAAAACAAATCGTCAATCTTTTTAAATACTCATTGTTAAATTCTAAGGGATTGCGCGCAGAAGATACAAAAATTTAGGGAAAAACAGCATTTTGATAATATTGCATCTACCAATAATGGATAAGTGTAGGTTATGTAATCTGATTAGTTCGGGCTTGATTTTTAACACTAATGGTTCAATATTTTCCTTAACAATATGTTCTATATTTGCTGTAATGTCAATACCCAAATATGTCGCTTTCTGTACTATCCGCTCATCTATATAAGTTATATTTTCATTACAAATAATTTGGGTTTTGCTACGATTAAGTGAATACCCAGAGATTTTGCCAAACTTTGCCGCTTCTACCTCAATTTCCCGTAGGGCCATTTCAAGACAGGGAGTCACTAAGGCAATATCATCTGCATACGCCAAAACTTTAGTTTCCCATCCATGGGTTATAATGGGCCTAATAATATTATTTCTTTCCAGTCGGCGCAAAAAAGGATCAATATATATTGCAAACAATAGTGGCGAGCTTGGGCATCCCTGCCTTGTCCCTCTCGTTACCTGAAAGGAATCTGTAAGCTCATTATTAACTAAAACCCTTGCAGTGGGTTTATGATAAAGCATTTTGAGAGCTTGAAGTAATCCACTGCCGATTCCTACCTTGACAGGGTCTCCCATAAAAAGTCCAGGAAACCCTGTCAAAGGCTTTCTCTGCGTCCAAAAGTATTAGCGCTATTGGTTCCTTTGAAATATTTTTTGTATCAAGGAGTGTAATGACCCGTCTTACATGATCTGTCGTCCCTCGACCGGGTATAAACCCATGTTGTTGGTTAGAGATGACCATATGGATTACTGAGGCAATTCTTATTGCAAGGATTTTTGAATAGATCTTGCTATCGGCATTAATTAAAGTAATGGGGCGATATGAACCGGGGTCTGTCGGGTTTTTATTCTTTTTAAGGAAAATTATAATTTTCGCATGCGACCAAGAATCTGGGGTGTGCCCCCTGTAAAAACATGCGTAACTAACAACTCCATACATTCTTTCAATTGTTCCGAAAATTTTTGATATAATTCAAGGGGATACCATCCATGCCAGTGGCCTTGCCACTTGGAAGACTATTAATGCATGACAGCGTCTCTAGCCATTGAGGTGTTTCGTCTAATTGTTGTTGTTCCTCCTCTGGGAGTTGCTCTATGGGAATCTGATTGAAATATGTAGCGATATCCGCCATGTTTTGTGTTGTATCCTCATTATATAGTTTTTGATAGTAGGAATAAAATGTTTTACGGATGCCTACAGACTCTGAGATTAACCCTAGCTCAGGATCCCTGATTTCTGTAATATAATTCCGGGTTGCCCTTTGTCTGGCTCTTATTGCGAGATGGTGGCCCACTTGTTCACTGCACTCATAGGCTTCCTCTCGCCATACTGCTAATTTATCGGCGGCTTTTTTTGCTAAAGTTTCCATTGCAGCTGATTTTGCAACTGCAACCTTTGCCTGTGCTTCCTCATGGTTCCCCCTATTTTGCACTATTGTGATCAATTCTTCTTCTGCAATGGCTAATTTCACTAGTTGGTCATTCAATGTTTTTTGTCTTTTTTTATTCCGCTGTATTGAGTATCTAAGTGTTTCCCCCCTCACACCTGCTTTAAGCGTGTCCCACACAACCTCGATTCCTGCACTTCCTACATTTTCTCTAACAAACTGAGGTATCCACCCTCGCATGTAAGCACAGTATTCTCCATCTAGCAATAATGCCCTTTCAAAGGTCCATATATGAATCGTCCTCCCCCTGTGCTGGCCCCACTTGACTTCCGCTATTAATGGGTTATGATCTGCTAAAATCCGGGGATTTTTTTCCATTTTGCAATTGTGTAAAAGTGAGTGCGATACTAGTATATAGTCTATTCTGACATGTTTATTATGCGGGTATGAGTAATAGGTAAAGCCAGATTTAGTGGGATCCTGCCAGTTCCAAAGATCTGTAAGTGCGTGTTCTTGACATAGTGCCTTCAGTGCACTAAATACCTTTGGCTTGCGCCCTTATATACCCAACCTGTATCTTGATTAAAAATTTTATCTGCTGGCAGATTTATATTAAAATCTCCACAGAGTATGAGTGGCAATGGCCAGGTGGCTAATTCATTGCTAACTTGATAAATTACCGTTGGGTCATCTACATTGCTCCCGTATATGGAGCAAATAGTCATTGGAATTCCGTTATTCCAACTACATTCAGTGATTACCCACCTCCCCTGCTGATCTGCCGACACCCGACTGAATTGTAAGGAATGGTTGGAAGCCAGTATTGCTACTCCACGGGTGCGGGAATTCTGTTTTGTAGCCCCCACAAGCACATACCCAAGTGTTCCCAATAAATGTCTCTGTGAGTTTTCAATGTGTGTCTCTTGTAAGCATATTACATCTGCTTTTAATAATTGCAATCCAATTGCAGTGTTCCTTCTCTTTCTAGGGTCATTAAGGCCGCAAATATTAACCGAGGCAATACGTAGTTTACTCATTGTATATAACGGGCATTTTATGCTTTAGCTGGAATCGTGCTGAATCTATTCTTCCCCATGTCTGTGACCAACCTCCCCGCTTACCCTCCCCCACCCTAGCCCCCCACCCTTACCCACCCCCCACCCACCACCTACACCTGAGATTACCTGGCTTTGCCAAAGCCAGGGAGGTGACATCTGAGGGATCAGAGCCCCGCATCCCCGCCGCCTTCCCCCCTTCATGTGAACAAAATTAATACAGCATTATCTAGGATAAAAGTTAAGCCCTCCTTACTATTTTAGTGATTTTTAAGTAATATTTGTTAAATTGCAATCGAGGTCATAGTCTACACCCTTTCCTGTCCCTGCTCCCTAATCCCTGCTCCCCCGTTTCGCTGTGAGTTCCTCTAAATATACTTTTGCTTGAATCTCTGAGTTAAAGCTACGTGTGATCCCTTTGTGCACAATTTTTAGTCTAGCCGGGTTCTGCAGATACACATCTGCTCCAAGTTCTTGAAAGGGAGTAAAGAGCTGTCTGAGTCTCCATCTTCGTTCGACCGTAGCATGTGCAAAATCGGGTCTGGTAAAAAAAGTAACTCCCCCAAAGTTTCTTCTTGTCGTGGGCCTTGCCAGATCAAACAAAGCTTGACGTAGCAGAAAGTTCCCAAAGAATAACAGCATTGCACGAGGATGTTGAGGCGTAGCTAAAGAATGTTTAGGAGGAGTTAGCGGAAACCTATGTGCCCGCTGTATTTCTTTATCCCAATCCCAGGATTGTAACTCTGGGAAGGCTCCCTTCAAAAGTGTGACCATATAGCCTCTAGGATCGTCCTTCTCAATACCTTCCGGGATTCCTAAAAAGCGAAGGTTGTTACGCCGTTGTTCTATTTTCCTGCGCTTCCATCTTCCACATGAAATCTTTAATTGTACTTTCCTGCTCATCTGCTTGAGTTTTTAGCACAGCTACATCTTTCTCAAGATTCTCGGTCCGTACTTCCACGGAAGCCATCCGATCAGCAATTTCTACACATGTCTTGCCTACCCTCCTGACAGCCCCTTGTAATTTTTTGGCAGCCAAGCGTGACCTCCTGTTATCTGCTTTAACTTCTTCTTGGAAACTTTTGATAGAATATAACACCGTTGAGAGAGCAGACTCGCACTTTACCCTTTCCTCCACCTCTTTGCTGCCGTTACTGTTAATAATTGTTTGATTACTACACGAGGCATCCATTATATCTGCGGTAGTTGTAAATTGTGTGTCCGTGTAGTCCCATCTCAGATCTGCGATGCTACCTTTATCAGAGATCTCTTGTCTTTTTTGACAACTCACACTTCTTTTTTTCCGTAATTTCTTTTGTCCATTCCTGCTCTTCTGCGGGTCTGTGTTTGTGCTACTATGCCAGTTTGCCTCGACCTCTTCGCTTGATAAGGAAATGCTTATATCAGAGATTTCTGACTCATCAGTTAATGAGTAGAATTTTTCCAAATTTTCAGGTGTTTTAGGTAACTGACCAGTTAACATATTTGTTATGCCTTGTATTGCTTCTTGTATTACTTCTACAGTTTCTTTACCATCATTGCCTGGCTTGCTGCTCTTCCCTTCTTTGTCCTGGCTGTAGCCCCCATCTATATTTAGTTGTTGCAATAATGGGGTGGAATGCGCCTCCATTATTGGTTTATTAGCCTGGATTGTGGGATAGGGTGTACTTGTATGCACCAGATCTATGGGCATTTGTAAATCCTTCTGTTTGCTCGGTAGACTATCTCTCTTCTCTTCTCCCCCATCTATACTGATTGTAGATTCTGTCACAGTCCTGGGTCCTGGTGCGTAAAAACTGCTAGTGATTAGAGGCTGTAAGTAATCCGGCTCTTTGTTAGTCTTTACAAGTGTTCTCTTGGGATACTCTATGCTCTCAATGCAGTTTTCGCCCTCATTTTTCCCTTTACTTTCTCCCTTCTCTCCCTTGTCACTGCTTTTATTTTTTATACCTCGTGTATCCATTTTTTTCTGTCTGGTATCTGTAATTAATGTACTAGTCTGTAGCGGTACATTCGCTAAGGGGCCACATATTTGCGCAGTTTTCCCCTTCAAAGTCTTGGTGCCCTTTCCAGCCATTCTTACTTGATTTTGAAACTGTCGGCTCTGTCGGGTCTTTCTGCTGCAACAAAGTATCTTCCAATAGTATCCACTTCCCTCGTAGACAATGCGTGTTCCCGGTAAAATTTTCTTTCTGTCAGCCGTCCTGCTGTAATTCGCCGATGTGCTCCTTCCAGGCAGCGCTAGTGATGGATCACGCAGGGCAATGGAGATCCAGGAGGGTCGATCCGTACACAGAACCCCAGGGCTGTTGAAAGATGAAAGCGTGCTCCCGGAGTCAAGCACGCAGAGTAGATATAACTTAATATATCCAGGCATTCCAGGTATTTCTTTTCATAGTTTTTCTTGCCTTCTATTCCACAGCTTAGTTACGAGGCTTAACCTATGAAAGGAGTGGCTCAAATGTGTTTAGGTATGCATCTCGGGGTCCGGCGGCGGAGCTCCGCGGCGAAATGTCACTCAGTCGCCATCTTGCCTCAATATCCCCGAGCTCATCGCTTTCCAATGTTTAAAAGAATGCAGTCAAAAAATCAAGGGGAGCGACCTAGGGCTATTCTGATTTTTGTTGGTAATTTCCTGTTAAGGCAGGCAATTATAGATCGAGCCAGACCCGATTCAAAAAGAACCTTTGAGGGACATTCCTTCTTCGCTCGCCCGGATTTTTGCCACACGACGGTCGAGCGGAGATGGAGGCTACGCCAGATGATCACCCCTTTTCAGGTTGCGGGCTGTGAAGCCTTTTTGCTTTTCCCTGCACGGCTTAAGGTTATCCATAGAGGGCGGGTCAGGATGTTTTTTTCGGAGATAAAGGCTCAAAACTTTCTTACGGAAGTGACTGAAGCACAAGGGGGGAAGTTGGCGGATAAGGCAACAGAAAGGGGTGTCATAGGGAAGGACTGATACTTATTGTAAACTGGCAAAGTGGGATATGGCTAGTTCACTGAAGTCCCATTTGCTATTGTTGCAACAGGAGGCTATGGGTGTGGGGCACAGGGGCGAATAGAAGAAGCTGATTTATATTGATATGGTCATAGTGGTGGCATATCTTCTGGGTTTTTCCCCTTTTCTCTTTTTCTTTTTCTCTTGCTTTTTTTGTTTTAACCTGGGTAGAAAGGGCTTGGGACTATATTTGGAATAACCTAAGGATTTGTTTATTTGGGGTTAGGCACGGTATGGTTTTTTGGGGTTTCTTTGGGGGGAGGGGGTGGGTGCTGTCGGAGAGGGAGTCTCAGCGGTCATAACTAGGTCATGCCTGACCTAATTGCCTGTATGGGAGGTAGGGGGGGTAGGGGTGGCGGGTGGCTGTGGGGGGGTGCTCGGGGTGTGGTTAGGCAAGCGTTCAGCACAGCAGGAGGTACTTCAAGGTGCAAGGTTTGGGGAGGGAAAGTATAGTTGGATCCAAGTTGGCTCTAGCTGGTTATCCAATGTGAATCAATTGACAAGTTTGCATGAAAATATGGAATGTGAGAAATTTATTTTAAGTAGGGTTAATTGCAGGGAACTCAGAAATCTTAAAACATGAGTTTGCGGATTTTGACAGTAAATATCTGTGGGCTTAATGACCAGGCCAAAAGGAATAAGGCAGCAATTTGGCTGAAATCCGTATGTGTGGATTTCTTGTGTGTTCAAGAGACACATATAGAGGGCTGCAGAGCGCGTATATTGGAACAACTTGGCTTTAAACTATTGGTATATACTACACAGGGCTCGCAAACCCGGGGGGTGGCAATCCTCACCCGGAGGAATGATGTGAGGGTACTTAGAAAATCAGCTGATCAATGGGGTCGGTGGGTGTTGATTGAATGTCTGTTGAATAATTTTAAATTCACACTTTGTTCGGTATACGGCTCAACATGTGATGATCCAGAGTTGCTAGAAAACTTAGACTCTGGCTTGGCAATCTGGCCTGCTCCGATAATTATTAGTGGGGATTTTAACATCAATGGCCTGGGGGTACGATGGGGCGACCCAGGTAGTAAGTACTTAGGGAGAAAAAGGAAGGTGGGTGTTGCCCTATCTAATTTAGTTTATAACAATGGTTTAGTAGATGCATGGGCGTACTTGAAACCCTTTGAAGCAGGTAGTACCTTTTTTCTTCCCCACATAAGGCTGTTTCCCGTCTGGATTATTTTTTGTGCCCAGTCAATGGATCACTAATTTTGGGATTGAGAGGTACCCTCGTATTATTTCAGATCACAACCCATTAGTTTTGACTGTCAACTTTACGATGATGGAAAAAAAGAATGTTGGATGGACCTTCGAACGGAGGTTACTATATGATCCTGATTATATTACATATATGAAGGGCTGGATTAAGGAATTTTGGGATTTTAACCGGGGGAGCACTAGGGTTGGAATTGTCTGGGATGCTTTTAAGCCGGTGGTGAGAGGGGAGACAATAAGCTATAGCTTGCGTCGGCAAAAAAAGGAGCGACTAAGGGAATTGGAAGTAAGGCAGGATCTAAGTAAGCTTGAGGAAGCCTTAGTAACGGCTATCAATAGGGGGAAGTGCTAGATGGAATATTATTACAGCTGGCTATAAAAAGGCTGCGGCAGGGGACCACTTTGCTAAAAAGCAGCTGAGATCTACATGTCTAAAAAAGAGCACTGTTACGAATTTAATGAGCGGGTGGGACATACCCTGGCCGTAAGAACTAGGCAAAAAGTGTCTGCCGGTCAGATCTCTGAAATCTATGATGCCGGGAGGAGGGTTATTACTGATGCAGCGGGTATTCGGGAGACTTTCAGGCTTTTTTATCACCAGCTATACTCCTGTGGCTTAGCTGTGGCATCTGCGGATATTTCTGAATACTTAGATAAAGTACCTATTCAGAAGGTAGATCCCATAGACAGGGAGGAACTGGAGAGGGGATTTTCTCAAGATGAAATAATGGGTGCCCTGCAAGATCTGCCTTCTGGAAAAGCCGTCGGCCCTGATCAGATCCCGCTGGAGTTTTATAAGATTTTTAAAGATGCTATTGGATCAGATTTAATAGAGGTCATGTTACTTGCACAAAAGGGGGGCCGGCTCCTGAATCGTGGGCAGGGGCAGATGTTGTTGTGTTTTTGAAAAAGGCAAATCAGCCAGGGAGCCGGGTTCATATCGGCCAATCACACTACTGAATAGTGATGTAAAAATATTTTCTAAAATTTTGGCCGCGCGATTAAATGGCATTTTAAAAAAACTATTCACCCCTGTCAGCACGGGTTTATTATGGGTCGTGGAACAACGCAACACATACGGCGGGTGATTACGCTTTTGACGCGATGGAGATCTCAGGAGACCCTATGGCCGTATTGTTATTAGATGCTGAAAAGGCATTTGATAGGGTCTCCTGGGACTTTCTCTGGGAGGCTATGAGATGGTTTGGGCTGGGGGAGGGGTTTATTAAATCTGTTCAAGTGTTATATAGGGCCCCCTCAGCTCGAATAAAGGTTAATGGCAATTATACTTCCTCTTTTAACAAACAGAGGGGGACGCGGCAGGGTTGTCCATCATCCCCTCTGTTATTTG
Source organism: Calotriton arnoldi (assembly GCA_963921515.1). Lineage (NCBI taxonomy): Eukaryota > Metazoa > Chordata > Amphibia > Caudata > Salamandridae > Calotriton > Calotriton arnoldi. The sequence goes on from CAWUFW010006621.1 coordinate 628,379, forward strand.
CTATTTATATGGACCCCTAATACGATTATTTATGGTTAATAAAGGAATCTGTCCAGTTGTTAGTCAGGGGATCGAAACTAAAGTCCTCGCCTACGCCGATGATGTGGCCATAGTCACTGCAGAGCCACACTCGGCATTGAAAGCGGTTGAGTCACTAGCACTAGAGTTTGCTATATTCACTGGGTATGCACTTAATAGATCTAAGACCCAAGTAATAAAGAATCGGTTGGTTAATTTTGTAGATCCCCGTGTTACAGATTCGGCACTATACCTTGGTATACGGGTTACGTCAGACCTAGGAACGCTAGTGGCTAAAAATATGGAACCAGTAACTAGGAAGGCGAGGTTGGATTTAGATAGATTGAATAATCTCCATCTCTCTCTCGTGGGACGTTGTAACATCATTAAGATGATTTTTTTACCAAACATTTTATATTTATTTAGGGCAATCCCACTGGAATTTCAAAAATCCTGGTTTATTATTCTAGAAGGTTTAGTTAATCGATTTATTTGGGCACATGGCAAAACTAGGCGGGCACTCCGGTTTATGTCTTTATCACAGGAAAAGGGGGGGTTTTCGGTTCCTGATTTTAGAAGTTACTACTGGGCTGCTGTCTTGCAATATACGGGGATATTGGTAGGGGTATGTCCTGTGGACACTAAAGGGGAAAATGAGCTCCCGGATGTCTATAAATTGCTACTGGGCGAAACGCTGAGAGGTGTTTTTTAAATTCTCAGAGCCCAGTTATTACAAAAGAACCAAATTTAAGACGCTGATGGCTGTTTTTAAGATCTGGAGTGCGTTAAAAAAGAAGATTGGTTTGGGGAGACTCAACCACTATACGGTGTTATATAAAAACCCCACATTCCCTGGAATTTTCTCCGATGAGACTATGGCAGGATGGGATGCCAAGGGTGTTCGAAAGGCTGGGGACCTAATTGGGATAGAAGGGTTTCGCCAATTCAACGATATACAGATGGAGTTTGGGTTGGAGAAAGGTAATTTCTTCAAGTATTTACAACTTCGCAGCTTTTTTAGTAAACAAATTGGGGGGATAGTGGGTTTGATAGTAATGTAATCATTGATATTATGCAAGGCAGGAATAAGGGGGTTATCAAGTTGATATATGCAGAATTGATAAGTTTAAAACAAGATGATTTAACTAAACACAAGGTTAAATGGGCTGAGCGTGTGGGGGCTGCTCCCGGTGCACTTTCGAGATTATTAGAGCTGGGTCAGTTGGTTTTATGTTCAGCTGGGCTTCAGGCACAACATTTTAGAACTATTTTTTCTCTATACTACACACCGGCCAGAATAGCACAGTGGGGCGGGTTATCAGGGATTATATGTCCTAGGTGTGGGGGGGTGGATGCTGATCTGGTGCATATGTTTGCATCCTGCCCTTGTCTACAGGGGCTGTTGGACTCAATTATGGAATACCTAGATTGCTCACTCGGGGTTAAAATTAAATTAACCCCTGAACTAATCTTGCTAGGAATAAGTAGTAGTGAGTTAGCTTATCGATTTTTTTTTTTGTTGCTATGGCGGTATTGAGGATTAAAATTGCCTCGGCTTGGTTAGATCCTCTCTCCCCTACTTTCCAGCAATGGCTTGCTTGTTTACTTTCTTTATATACAATGGAGAGAGCAATTTATGAAAGAAAGGGAAAAAAGTCGAAGCTGCTGGGACAGCGCATCTGGGCTCCTTTAATAAAATGGAAGGAAAAGAATAATTAAAGCTAACCAGGGGGTAAATTTAATGTGATGTTGGTATAAATTGGTCAAAGTAAATCTCTCTATGAAATATGTTTCTGTTAATGGATTAGATTAGAGTCTTTGTAATCAAGTTGATGACTTTTTTTCTTATGTTATTTTAATTATTTGTCCGTTTATGTGATTTATTTCCTTCCTTCAAACCTTGCATCTTCTTTTGATTTTCTTTTTGATTGATATGTATTTGTGCTGATACCCTTGCAAGAAAATGTGGAATTTTTTTTAATAAAGATATTTAAAAAAAAAAAGAAATTAGAAAATATTAATTTAAAAAAAAATTATAATGTTTGAAAATAAATGTAGTAGTGGGATGTTGGTTTTATAGGGGCTAATGGTGTGGATTTAAAAAAAGAAAAAGAAAATATATGATAAAATAAAATTCAATTAATAATAATTTAAAAATAAAAGTGTAAAATTGAAGTAATAAATTATTTACGTGATTTTGTGTTGATGGGGGATAAGGTTGTGTATTTGTTGTAAATATTTAAATTCATTTTTATAAAATGCAATAAATATAATAAATATTTATATTATTATATTAAGAAAATGTAAAATTTAAATTTTGAGTTTGTTGTTGAGTTTATAGGTGATAGTGTTAGGTAGTGTATTTTAATTTTATATATAAATTATTTCAATCAACAAAAATAAATATTATAAAAATAATAATGTTATAGTGAGGATAGTGTAATAATTAAGTTTAATTTTCAGTATCTACTTTAAATTAATTTTTACTGGAATGGGAATAGTAAATTAATTAAGTTTAGTGTCCAGCACCTAGCCCTATTAAATACTGACTGGAGTGGGAATAGTAAATTAATTAAGTTTAGTGACCAGCACCTACCCCAATTAAATACTGACTGGAGTAGGAATAGTAATTTAATTAAGTTTAGTGTCCAGCACCTACCCCTATTAAATACTGACTGGAGTGGGAATAGTAATTTAATTAAGTTTAGTGTCCAGCACCTACCCCTATTAAATACTGACTGGAGTGGGAATAGTAAATTAATTATGTTTACTGACCAGCACCTACCCCAATTAAGGGGCCCATTAGGATGGCGGGCGGTTCGCCCCCGCCGGGCCGGCGGTAGCCACCGCTGGCCCGGTGGGGGCGAACCACCCGCCATCCACACCAGAAAGACCCCCCGCCATATTATGATGGCTGGGGGGTCCGCGGCGGACCGAAAGACCGTCTGCCGCTTTTCCGCCAGTCGACTCGTCGACCAGGCGGAAAACATGCATAATATGGTGGCGGTGTCTGCAAGACACCGCCATCCATATTATGATGATGGCGGAAAGCAGCCCTTCCATGGCGGCGTTGCCGCCATGGAAAGGCATGTGGTCTTCGCTGTTGGGGGCCCGTAGCGGGCCCCCAGGATGTTGGGGGTGGTGGGGGGTGCACATGGGGCATACCTATGGTACCCCCCTGCATTGGCATGGACAAAGTGGCAGGCTACGCGCGGTGCCTGTCACCTTGTGCATGTCAATGCACAACGTGCATTCCCAGCATTGTGGTGGGCGGTGCTGTGAGCACCGCCCGCCACAATGCTGGGAATAGGGGATGCCACCGCCACGGTGGCGGTGGCATCATAATTGCAGGTGCGGGACTGCCGCACCTATAGCGGGCAGTCCCTTTGGCCGTTGCGGTGGCGGGCGGACTTTGTCCGCCCGCCATCGTAATAGAGCCCTAAATACTGACTGGAGTAGGAATAGTAAATTAATTAAGTTTAGTATCCAGCACCTACCCCAATTAAATACTGACTGGAGTGGGAATAGTAAATTAATTAAGTTTAGTGTCTAGCACCTACCCCGATTAAATACTGACTGGAGTGGGAATAGTAAATTAATTAAGTTTAGTGTCCAGCACATACTCTAATTAAATACTGACTGGAGTGGGAATAGTAAGTTAATTAAGTTTAGTGTCCAGCCCCTACCACAATTAAATACTGACTGGAGTAGGAATAGTAATTAAATTAAGTTTAGTGTCCAGCACCTACCCCAATTAAATACTCACTGGAGTGGGAATAGTAAAATAAGTAATTTTAATGTTAATTAAGTATTGGATATTTATGTTGAGTGGAGAAGTAAGAATAATTTAGGTGAGTGGTTTTTAAAATATTGGAAAATATTATTATTATAGTTAAAAATAGTATAAACACATTATTTATATTAAAAAAAACATTATATATCTTTTTAATTTAAATATTTGCATTTTATAACAAACAATTTAATAAAATACATTTAATTACAAAAATTACATGTAATAGCAATGAAAAGGTAGGCCAAAAATTAAAATTTTTATTAGTAATTTTTATTAATTTAAAAAATAAAATGTCAGGTAAATGCAAAGGGGCCAATTCTGATTCGGGCCGGAAATCTCTCCGACCGAGCCGGACTCGGAGAGATTTCCGACCGAATCGGACCCTAGCAGCCCGACCGAACGAGTACGATGCGCACGTATGCTATCGGACTCGATTCGGTCGGACTCCCATTGAAGTCAATGGGAGCCTGTCGTACAACGCGTACGCGGGCTCCCATTGACTCAATGGGTGCGAGGCGAACAGGGGCGCCCCCTACAGCGTGTACGCGGCGAAGCGACTCGCGCCGTACACGCACAGGTAGGGGGGACCCATGGGTCCCCCCTGTGTGCGACTCGCGCAGCTACGCGTACAGGGGGGTCCGACACGGACCCCCTGTTAAGTGCGCAAAACATCGAGCGCACAGATAATGGGTGACGATCGTTCTGCAACTGACGTCACCGTAACGCTACAAACTACGACTCCCATGAGGCCGTGCGCGTCACGCACGACGTCGCTGGAGACGGCTCATAGGAGGAGACTGAACACAAGTCAGTGTCGGAAATTCTTCGTCCCCGCCAGTTGTGTTCGCAGCCATTCCTGGTTCCTGTAAGAAAAGGTCGGGTAAGGGTGCTTCGCTTCCCCTATTGATTCCCTGGTCACCATCCTCCGTTGGGGAGCGTTCGGCTCAGGCGGAGGCTGGCTCCATTGCCCTTGGGTTCTCGGCCGGTACTGTCGGCCGGCGGTGTTTTCTTTGAGTCCTTGTTACCCCTTTGCGCCCCGCATACCCTGAAGAGCTATGGCTGTCAAGAGGGATTGACAGACACATATGCGCAGAGGGCTGGAGCTTCTATACAGGTCCTATACTTCCTTCCTGGTAACGCGCATTACACAGGGAGTGTTAAAGCTTTATTAGTTTTGCATTTGAATACTACGCAGGAACATTGGTGTTAACGTTGATGTACAAAGATTTTATAACCATGATGTTCTGGCTCTGTTTTAACAGGGGTTTTGATGAGTGGTAGAAGACTACGCTCTATCCCTGTGATGTTCAATGGAGTTTAGACAAGGGTAGGTTCATAGTGTTACTGTGCCTCCGTACTGTCGCAGTCCAGTTATGTATATTAAGGATTTATGCTCATGATATGTTTCTTTCTCTATGTGATTTTCCTATGCAGTTATAGACACAGCACGTAGTGTTCCACACAGACGGCACCCCCTTTATAGAAGTGCCATCTTCTACAAAGTGTATTCTTTTTTGTTACAGGTATATAGAGGTGACACCATTCAGTACCGTGGTTCCATGCATGTTCTGTGTTTATAGTAAGAAGGGTTACGGAAGGTACTTACAATTGTGCTTGTCTTTCAGATCTCCCTCCCGGCTGTTCCCTTCCTTTCCTTCCCCCACTTGATCCTTCCTGTGACCTGTGCCATTACGGCTATAAGGCTAGGATAGATCGAGAGGTGGACCATTCCTAGCAACAAACCGATCCTGAGGACCGACCGATGTAACAGAATTTCCGACCCACGAATTCTTGTCCTCCCGGTCGGGTTGTGTTGGGTATGGCCACTCTAGATGATGTGATAGCGATGCTTACCGCGGTCCAGGGGGAGCTAGCTGCGTCCCGTCAGGAGGCAGCAGACTTAAGAGCCAGGGTGGATGGGATGCAGAGGAATCCTTTCAATGCAGGTACGGCAGCAACACCTTCTACGGCAGTAGTGGTAGAAATGCCTGTATCCATACCGTTAGCCACCCCGGAAAGGTATCATGGGGATTCCGAGAAGGTACAAGTGTTTTTAACGCAGGTGATGCTTCACTTCTCATGTAAACAAAAGTCGTTCCCCACTAATCAGGCGAGGGTTGCCTTTCTTATTTCCTACCTAGCAGGTGATGCAGCGCAATGGGCAGTACCTCTGGTAAACCGTGATGACCCCCTCTTACACGATTTGGAGGCGTTCAGGGTGGAATTCCTGAAGGTTTTTGACAGAAGAGCAGATTCATACACGGCTGACAGAGAATTACTTGAGTTAAGGCAGGGTAACAAGAACCTGTTGGTGTATTTAAATTCTTTTCGGAGGCTAGTGGCAGAAACTAAGTGGCCTGAGACCAAACAAGCTGCTCTCTTCCATCAAGGGTTAAGGGAGGACCTCAAGGACGTCATAGCACAGATAGATCCTCAGCCTACCACATGTGAGGACTTAATTAATCTTGTGCTACGCTTAGAGCATAGAATGAGTGAGCGAAAAGGGGACCACAAAAAGAAGGAGAGACACATACAGTCCTATGAAAGGCAGAAACCCACAGAGATGGGTCACGCCTCCGCATCAGAACCGATGGAGATTGGAACCATAAGGGCCTCATTAACTGAGGGAGAAAAAGACGTCCGCCGTAAGCAAGGGCTCTGCTTATATTGTGGCAAGAGAGGACACTTCGTTAGAGAATGCCCGGTGAAACCCAAGACAAGTAGATTCCGTACCAGTAGGATGACAACGGCTGCTATGGAATCAACGTCGGAAAACTAGTTGACTCAAAGAAAAATGAAGGGGTTTCTTGGAGTCAGGCATACCTCCCTTCCTTACGGAACAAAGATATGGAATCACCGGGACATTTATACATTAATGTAGTATTGTTTACACCAACGGAAAGGATCCACACATCGGCCATGGTGGACTCAGGAGCCACGGGCATGTTCATGGACATGGTAGAAGCTAAACGCAGAGGCATAGGTCTAGTGCCCAAAGACTCCCCTGAAGAAGTTTATGCAGTGGATGGAAGGAAGTTATGTACGGGACCCATAGGGTACAACACCGAAGAAATAGAGGTGCACTATGGGGCTTCGCACAAGGAACAAATAACCTTCAGCATCATACACGCTCCCCAATATGGGGTCATATTTGGGTTACCGTGGCTGCAAAGACACAACCCTGAGATAGATTGGGTTGCCGGGTCCGTGCAAATGAACTCTTCCTTTTGCTTGGAACATTGTTTCAGTATCCCGGATGAACCTGTCACCGCCCTAGCTTGTGGCACGTGTGTTGCCACTGCTGCAGAAAAGAACGTCCAGCTCCCGGCTGTCTATCGGAAATATGAGGAGGTGTTTAATGACGTCCAGGCGGAGGAGCTACCACCTCATAGACAGTACGACTGTCAAATCGATCTTGTTCCGGGGGCAGTAGTCCCTAGTGGGAGGATATACGCCTTAACGGAACCTGAGAACCTCCACCTTAGAGCCTATCTGGACAAACACCTGGCACTGGGTTTTATCCGCCCCTCCAAGTCCCCTGCCGCCTCCCCGCTTTTCTTTATCCCTAAAGCTAATGGTGAGCTGCGCGCTTGTGTGGACTTTAGAGCATTGAATGCTATTACCGTGAAGAATAGGTACCCCTTACCGCTGATTAGTGTGTTGCTGGAGCAGGTGAAAAAGGCAACCATCTTCACCAAACTGGATCTAAAAGGAGCCTATCATCTGGTTCGCATGAGAAGCGGCGACGAGTGGAAAACAGCGTTCAAGACCCGGTACGGGCTGTTTGAGTACCTGGTGATGCCGTTCGGGTTATGTAACGCCCCTGCGGCGTTTCAATACTTTTGAACGACGTTCTCAGGAGATCTTGGACCACTATGTAGTGGTATATATCGATGATATCCTCGTCTATTCCGAGAATAAAGATGCTCACATCCAACATGTGGAATCGGTGCTTCAGATCCTACAGCAACATCATCTCTTCTGTAAATTGAGCAAATGTGACTTTCATGTCCACACTGTGGAATTCCTTGGAGTCATGCTAAGTCCATCAGGCCAGGAAATGGCTGAAAGAAAGATCACCGCTGTTAAGGATTGGCCTCCCCCAAAATATTCGAGATGTGCAATGTTTCATTGGCTTCGCCAACTTCTACCGACGATTTATCAATCAGTTCTCCAAACTTGTAGCCCCGATAACACATCTACTGAGGAAATCGCAGAAGTTCGTGTGGAGCGACGAAGCTCAAGAAGCATTTCTGGCATTGAAAACAGCTTTCATAACTGCCCCAATCCTGTCACACCCGGATCCTGAGAAACCTTACATAGTCGAGGCGGACGCCTCTGACGTTGCGTTGGGTGCCATCTTATCGCAGAGACATACTTCCACGGGGTCAACTCCATCCGGTGGCGTATATGTCTAGGAAGCTCAATGACGCCGAAAGGAACTATCACATTGCCGAAAAGGAACTTTTGGCCATTAAGCAATCATTCATGGAATGGAGACATTTCCTAATGGGAGCCAGACACGTGGTTACGGTGTATACCGACCATAGGAACCTACAATTCATGACGGCAGCAAGACATCTTACCCCGCGTCAGCTTCGTTGGATGCTGTTCTTCTCTGGTTATCATTTCATCATAACATATCGACCTGGCTCGGAGAACAAGAAAGCTGATGCTCTCACGTGACAAACCTCTGCCAAAGACCCGGAAAGCACTCCTGATGGTCGCATCATTGACCCCATGAAGGTACTATGTGTGATACAACCAGATGCCTTTTGAAAGAAATACTCAAGGGGTTGCTTCCTTTACCTGGAGAACCTGGCTCAAAAGTCACTCGGAATGGCAAGTGAGGAATGGCTTCCCTATGAACAATAACCGCCTCTTGGTTCCTACGCTGAAGCTAAGAAAACAAGTATTTGCCTGGTGCCATGATTCCCCTAGTGCAGGTCATATTGGGGTGGAGAAGACCGTAGAACAAATCAATCGTCAATTCTGGTGGCCTTCTCTGAGGGTGGACGTTAGAGAGTGGGTGTCCTCCTGTGAACAGTGCGCAAAGATGAAATCTGATCATCGTCGCCCTCAGGGCTTGCTACAACCGCTTCCTACTCCTACCAGTCCCTGGGAGAACATTTCACTTGACTTCATTGTCGGTTTACCACAGGATAAAGGGTGTACAACCATTCTGGTAGTTATTGATTACCTGACAAAGATGGGGCACTTTATCGCCTGCAGACAGGTACCTTCAGCTGGCCAGCTGGCTTGCTTACTGATGGCACACGTGGTCCGTTTGCATGGATTACCAGACGTCATTGTATCCGATAGGGGCTCGCAATTTACGGCACAGTTCTGGAGGAAGTGGTGTTCTTCCCTACACATCAACACTGCCTTATCTACCAGCTTCCACCCCCAGACAGACGGGCAGACGGAGCGTCTCAACCAAACGCTCAAGCAGTACTTAAGATGTTATGTGGACAATAGCAAGGAGGAATGGGTGGATTACCTGTGGCTTGCTGAGATCGCCTATAACAACGCCACACATAGTTCCACAAAGACATCTCCGTTCTACTGCAATTACGGTCGACATCCACGGTTCCTGCCATTCATCCATCCAACGAAGGACACCAATATACCAGAAGTAACGAAGAGGGTGGCCCATATTCAGGAGACTTTAGTGAAGGCACAGGAGCACCTAAGGGCAGTCAAGATCAAGTACAAGGCCACCGCAGACAAGCACAGGCGCCAGGGTCCTTTGTACAGTAGGGGAGACACAGTCTGGCTATCCACCAAGAATATACGTTTTAGGAAACATATTGTGTTCCACCCTAGATATATCGGACCCTATAAGATAGCTAAACGCATAAATCCAGTGACTATGAAGCTGAAACTGCCATCGCACTTGCGCATTCATCCGGTATTTCATGTGTCTTTACTGAAACCCTCCTCCACACCAGTTAGGAGGTTACCTCCGCCTCTTTTGGTCAATGAGGACATGGAATATGAAGTGCAAGGTATTAGAGACTCAAAACTGCGTGGCCGCAGCCTATGGTACTTGGTGGCCTGGAAAGGGTATGGCCCTGAAGAGAACTCGTGGGAACCTGCATCGGGTGTGCACGCTCCTAGATTGGTGACGTCCTTCCACAGAACACACCCGCTTAAACCGGGCCCCTTAGTGCGCTCTTGTAAGGGAGGGGATGTACTGTTAAGTGCGCAAAACATCGAGCGCACAGATAATGGGTGACGATCGTTCTGCAACTGACGTCACCGTAACGCTACAAACTACGACTCCCATGAGGCCGTGCGCGTCACGCACGACGTCGCTGGAGATGGCTCATAGGAGGAGACTGAACACAAGTCAGTGTCGGAAATTCTTCGTCCCCGCCAGTTGTGTTCGCAGCCATTCCTGGTTCCTGTAAGAAAAGGTCGGGTAAGGGTGCTTCGCTTCCCCTATTGATTCCCTGGTCACCATCCTCCGTTGGGGAGCGTTCGGCTCAGGCGGAGGCTGGCTCCATTGCCCTTGGGTTCTCGGCCGGCGGTGTTTTCTTTGAGTCCATGTTACCCCTTTGCGCCCAGCATACCCTGAAGAGCTATGGCTGTCAAGAGGGATTGACAGACACATATGCGCAGAGGGCTGGAGCTTCTATACAGGTCCTATACTTCCTTCCTGGTAACGCGCATTACACAGGGAGTGTTAAAGCTTTATTAGTTTTGCATTTGAATACTACGCAGGAACATTGGTGTTAACGTTGATGTACAAAGATTTTATAACCATGATGTTCTGGCTCTGTTTTAACAGGGGTTTTGATGAGTGGTAGAAGACTACGCTCTATCCCTGTGATGTTCAATGGAGTTTAGACAAGGGTAGGTTCATAGTGTTACTGTGCCTCCGTACTGTCGCATGATCCAGTTATGTATATTAAGGATTTATGCTCATGATATGTTTCTTTCTCTATGTGATTTTCCTATGCAGTTATAGACACAGCACGTAGTGTTCCACACAGACGGCACCCCCTTTATAGAAGTGCCATCTTCTACAAAGTGTATTCTTTTTTGTTACAGGTATATAGAGGTGACACCATTCAGTACCGTGGTTCCATGCATGTTCTGTGTTTATAGTAAGAAGGGTTACGGAAGGTACTTACAATTGTGCTTGTCTTTCAGATTTCCCTCCCGGCTGTTCCCTTCCTTTCCTTCCCCCACTTGATCCTTCCTGTGACCTGTGCCATTACGGCTATAAGGCTAGGATAGATCGAGAGGTGGACCATTCCTAGCAACAAACCGATCCTGAGGACCGACCGATGTAACACCCCCAAAGTACGGCTCCGACTGCTCCTTCGAGCCGGACGGCGCGAGTCGGACGGACTGCTCGCGGCGCGCATCGTACTTGCCCGGCCGGGGAACGTCTCCATTGCGCGGTGCGAGGCGTGTCCGAGCGAGTCGGTCGGAGCGGTCGGCTTTCGTGTATGAGTCAGTCGGTGCGGTTGGGTCTCGCAAACGAGTCGGTCGGAGTTTTCGCATCGTACTCGCTCGCCCGGACGCACGTACAAATCGGTCGGGAAACAGGGCTCCGAATCGGATCCGGTAAAGCCGAATCCGATTCGGAGCCCTACCGGCCGAGATCGGAATCGGCCCCTAAGTGTATTTTTTATTACAAATTGAAGAAAAAAAACCAATACATATATATACAGGAGAGTACATTTATTACAGAAAAAAATACAGTTTACCAATATGTATATTTTAACATGTAAAAAATAAACAAATATTTTTAAAAATATAAATAATTGTACTTCACATTTGTTTATATATTAGAAATATAACATGATGGTTTTGCATATTTTTTCATGCACATTTTAGATATTAATATATATTTTTAACAATTGCTAATTATTGTTTGATATTTTTAACATTTTCACAATTGTTACATATGTTGGTAAGTATTTATTAACCTTATATTGAAAATATTTGTACTATATATTTGAGGAAAAAAACATAGTTTAATTTTTAAATACAAACATAATACATTTTAATTATTAATATTAATAATTATTACATTTATTAAGAGTTGTACAATTTATTGACAAAGTAGATATTTTTGAAGAAAAAACAAAATTATTATAATTTTTCAGTAATTGTTCTTTGACATATATACATTTTCCTAATTATAATATTAAATATTAACTGATAATATTTATTATTATAATTTCACATAATATAAAAAATAGATAATACATATAAATAAATCAAATACATTTTGTAGTATTTTATTAGAATATAACAGTAATTTTAATACCATTTTATAATATTTAAAAAAAAATAAGACATTTATTTAATAAGTTTACAGTTGCCATATTTGTTTGGGGCTTTAATTTAGTAACCGCTCGCTGTTGTTTTGGGTCATTTGGGAAGGAAGAAGCTTGCGGTTGGGAGCTGCTTCACGTCAAAGAAGGTAAGAGTAATTTTCTTACATATTAGACTATTTTTAGTGTATTTTAAAGGTAGTAAGGTTGCAGTTAGTGTGCATCGAGTTATGTTTAACAAGTTATGGTGTGTTTAATTTATGTATTAATGATTAACGTTGTGTTCCGTATTTGCGGCCTAGTTAGATTTTTTACAGTTAAGTAGTTTTTAGGTTACTATTGTGTGTATAATGTATGTAATAATGTTATTAAGTGTATTATGTGTCTATTTGTGTGGGTGGGAATGTTTGTTTTTATTTCTAGGTTTTACTGAAACAGAAGTTTGAAATTAAGGAACATTGCGATTTTATTTTTAAGGAAGTGTGTATTAGTTAAATTAACTAATAATTAGTTAACACTTCCTTAATTTTTCAGTTTCACGGAGCGGTTCTTATTTTAAACTATTTTTCGGGTTTTTTATGGCTACCGTATTGTCGAGTTATAAATGGAGGATTAATTTTTGATACAGTTGTATTTTTGTATTTTTTTGGGGTTACTTTTTAATATCTATGGATTATGTACTACCTGGATTACTTTAGAAGATGTGGCATTTTTTGATTACAACTATGGGAATGGTAAGTGTTTTTAAACTTTTTAATTGTGGGAGGAAATGATTTTAATTTAATTGCAGTTGCTGTTTATTTGCTTTGTTTAATTAAGTTTAATTAATTTGTCTATATATGTAAATATAAATTTATAACATATATTAGACAAATTAATTAATTTTATTATGAAAAAAATGCACTGTTTTTATTCTAATAATTTTATTGTTTAGAATAGTATATTTACATTGTTTGTATGTTTTAGAGTAGGCTTTTGGCTATCATATTTAAGTATTCTAGGCCTCTTGTGGAAGGGTATAGCTGAACTTGCTGTTGAAGATACTCATACATTTGATTAGTTTGTCTTGAAAGCTTTGGCTTTAGTTGGGTGACAGATTGTTGCATTCTGAGTTCTTGGAAGCTTTGTTCTTTTTGTATGGCAAGAAATAGTTTATGTAGGGTAGGAGTGCTTCGTCCTGTAGAAGATAGGAAGGCATTATGCCAACCTTCAACTGCATTATTGGTTTTAGCTTCTTGGTTAAGTGTAGTTAGGTACACGTTCCACCAAGGAATTTGAAATTTGGGTTGTCTCCTATGGCCTGATCTACGTAATCTCCCCACCCAGGTATCCTCAAAATAGTCTAGGAGGGGAGTCTAGGAGGGGAGATAATTTCTGTTCATTTTGTTGGTAAAAAGGACTTTCAATTAAAAGGTTATAATGCTCAGCCACATCTGTTACTGGCACATAGGCCCGGGCAATTAGATTTTTAATTTGGTATGCAAAGGTAATATTTGTTGCATATTCTACACTTAGGGGCCTATTACGATGGCAGGCGGACAAAGTCCGCCCGCCACCGTAACTGTGAATAGGACCGTCCGCCAGAGGTACGGCGGTCCCGCTGTGGGCATTAGGATGCCACCGCCACGGTGGTGGTGGCATCTCCCATCCACAACATTGTGGTGGGCGGTGCTCACAGCACCGCCCGCCACAATGCTGTGGATGCACGTTGCGCATTGGCATGCACAAGGTGACGGGCACCGCGCGGTGCCTGCCACCTTGTCCACGCCAATGTAGGGGGGTACCACAGGTACCCCCATGTGCACCCCCCACCCCACCAACACTCTGGGGGCCTGCAACAGGCCCCCGACAGCAAAGACCGTATGCCTTTCCATGGCGGCAACGCCGCCATGGAAAGGCTGATCACTGCCTGCATCACAATATGGATGGCGGTGTCTTGCAGACACCACCACCATATTGTGCCCGTTTTCCGCCCGGTCGACGAGTCGACCAGCGGAAAAGCGGCAGACGGTCTTCCCGTCTGCCGCGGACCCTCCAGCCATCCTAATATGGCGGGGGGTCAATCAGGCGTGGATGGCGGGTGGATCGCCCCCGCCGGCCCCGGCAGTGGCTACCGCCGGCCCGGCGGGGGCAATCCGCCCGCCATCCTAATGGGCTCCTAAGTGAAGATTTTTGTAGATGTCTCCATAAACATTGATTAAAATGGAAGTAACATCCTTGTATTGATGTGTGGGGATACAATTTAAGGATAGAATTTATCATAGCTTGCTCAAAGTCTATGATTATTCTTTGAGGAAAGAAATCGTTTGTTTCTTGCTTTATTTTACCTAATATTTCAGTATATGTTGCATTCTGTTTATTTGGTAACAAGGCATAAATAAAGGGGATGCAACTGTTATGATATTGGCCATGGATACTGTAAAGTTGGTAGAATGGTTTGGGGCATATTGTAAAGGTACCATCCATCATCCATGTTTGGCATTGTTGAAGTTTAGTTATATTGTTTGCTGTAGCAAACATAATAATTCTTTGTTTTTATTATCGTAGAAAATAAAGGGTTCGTCATTGTGTGTTATAGCTAGCTCTGGGGGAATTATTACGTCTTCAAAACTTTTAGGAGTAGGTATTGTGGTTGTTGTTGCTTTTTTAGTTCTTGCTATGGTTCTTTACATTGAAGCAATGGATGGTAATTGACCGGTTGCTTCTTTGGGTACTTTAGGCAAAATTTCTTTAAGTATAACACTTGTAGGAGTTTGTGAGTGAGTACTTAATTCTTTTATATTATCAAGGGTTCCTCTAACTTCTATTTCAGAAACATTAGGCGGATGGTTATGTTCCCTAGTATATAAAACAGTTGTTTCCCTGGTAGTAGCACAACCATAACATTTATTAGAATAATATTTTGAACATTTCCAATTCACTTTAAGGCCAGTTTGCTTCTCTTGGGTGTAGACGTACCCCATGTAACACAATAAGAATTTCCCTTTCTGAGATGTTATAAATTGGGCGCCTTCAGTCATTGTGATGTGGAAAATTCTATAAAAAATGTATATGAATATATATGAAAAAGTATAATATACATGTTTATATGGTAAAAAAGAGACTTTTTTATATACTTACAAAGTGTGATTTAGTTGTCTTTCAATGGAGATGTTCTTTTTTTAATAAATGTTGTTTGGTCGTTTGTTTCTGTGAAAGGAAAATAAAGCATATTTTATTTGTTGTTTTACAATTGTACATAGGGTGGTATTGGGGTTTAGGATAGATTAGGGGTTTAGTTGCATTTTTGTGAGATTTTAGAAAGGCTTTTTAAAGTATACTTACTTTGGAGGTCATTACGATGGTGGACGGAAAAACAACCGACCGCCATGGTAGCGGGAAAACACCGCCCGCCGCTACTGCGGGAAAACCGACGGCTAGATTAGGATCCTCGGCAGTAAAAATCCAACCGCGGCGGAAAGGAGACCCGAGAAACCGCCGTTCGCCTGCGGAGAAGGCCCAAACCCGTCCGCGGCGGTCGGTTTCGCAGCGGAAACAGCCCAAACGACCGCAACCACAGCGGAGACACCGCCATCGAAATTATGATATTCCCGACATCCCCGTGGTGCAGTGCGCTGTTTCCGACCGCCGCGGTCGACAACATTGAAGAATCAGTGAGACGGCGGAAGCGCCGTAGCCGAGCCACCACTGCGGACGCTCCGTTAAAAAAATGGCGGTCGCTAGAAAAACACACAACATGGCCACAAAGTGCACCAACCAAACAAGGCATGTACCCAAAAATACCTAACACAGCCCAAAGACACACCCCCATGGTAAACTACAAAACTACAAATCCCAAGTTCACACACACACCACACCTGCTACCAATACCCCATCCTGACACACCCACAGACACCAGTATAAATCCAGCCCCCAACATACCACAAACCTTTGCAAAACTCCACAACTGAGGGGACATCCACCACAGATGACAGGAGAGGCAAATCTGCACAACACACACACATCACCACCACTTCCACACCTGCACCTCTAACACCTTTGCACAGCACACACCATACACATCACAACCACCACTACCACTTCCAAACCTGCACCCTAAACACCTTGACACATCACACAGCATGTCACAACAGAGAATGCCCAAATTCACTGAGAGTGAGTTGAGGGTCATGGTCGATGAGATAATCAGGGTAGAACCCCAATTGTTTGGTAACCAGGTCCAACAGACACCACTAGCAACAAGGACGCAAATGTGGAGAAGGATAGTAGAGAAGGTCAATGCAGTAGGGACCGTGCCACGCAATAGAGATGAAATTGTGAAGAGGTGGCACGATCTGAAGGCAGTGGTCAAAAGAAGAGAGCCAAGAACCATGAGCTGGCTCACAGGACAGGCAGTGGCCCTCCCGTTCCACTCAAAACATTCACTGAATGGGAGGAGAAGGTGCTTGGCATTCTACATCCAGAGAGTCTCTCAGGAATACCCGGGGAGTGGAGGCTGGTAAGTACAAACAAATGCCTAACATCACACAAATGTACTCTCTTGCACCATTACAAAATAATACCTCCTAGGTTCAAATTCATTCATGTGCACAACACTCCCCCAACACATCTCTCACAGATACAACAGACACTCCCCCTGAAGCCCCCCAAAGGTAGTTAGCAACATCACCATGGGTACATGTGTACATGCTGCCTGCACTACAACTCCCACCAGGCCCCCTTGTCCCACAGCTGAGCAGGATGGAGCACTCCCCCCACCCAGAAGCATGCCTCAGCCATTGTGTGCTTCACCCTCATCTAACAGGTAGGTAGCCATCTTTACAGGGTGGTGTCTGTGGAATCGGGAGGCCTGCACAACAACTCCCACCATGCCCCCTTGGCCCACAGCTGAGCAGGATGTAGCCGTCCCCCCACCCAGAAGCATGCCTCAGCCATTGTGTGCTACACCCTCACCTAACAGGTAGGTAGCCATCTTTACAGGGAGGTGGGTGGGTGTGCGGGAGGCCTGCACTACAACTCCCACCAGGCCCCCTTGTCCCACAGCTGAGCAGGATGTAGCCCTCCCCCACCCAGAAGCATGCCTCAGCCATTGTGTGCTACACCCTCACCTAACAGGTAGGTAGCCATCTTTACAGGGAGGTGGGTGGGTGTTTGGGAGGCCTGCACTACAACTCCCACCAGGCCCCCTTGGCCCACAGCTGAGCAGGATGGAGCACTGCCCCCACCCAGAAGCATGCCTCAGCCATTGTGTGCTACACCCTCACCTAACAGGTAGGTAGCCATCTTTACAGGGAGGTGGGTGGGTGTTTGGGAGGCCTGCACTACAACTCCCAACTGGCCCCCTTGTCCCACAGCTGAGCAGGATGTAGCCCTCCCCCCACCCAGAAGCATGCCTCAGCCATTGTGTGCTACACCCTCACCTAACAGGTAGGTAGCCACCTTTACAGGGAGGTGGGTGGGTGTTTGGGAGGCCTGCACTACAACTCCCACCTGGCCCCCTTGTCCCACAGCTGAGCAGGATGTAGCCCTCCCCCCACCCAGAAGCGTGCCTCAGCCATTATGTGCTACACCCTCACCTAACAGGTAGATAGCCATCTTTACAGGGAGGTGGGTGGGTGTTTGGGAGGCCTGCACTACAACTCCCACCTGGCCCCCTTGTCCCACAGCTGAGCAGGATGTAGCCCTCCCCCACCCAGAAGCATGACTCAGCCATTGTGTGCTACACCCTCACCTAACAGGTAGGTAGCCATCTTTACAGGGAGGTGGGTGGGTGTTTGGGAGGCCTGCACTACAACTCCCACCTGGCCCCCTTGTCCCACAGCTGAGCAGGATGGAGCACTCCCCCCACCCAGAAGCATGCCTCAGCCATTGTGTGCTACACCCTCACCTAACAGGTAGGTAGCCATCTTTACAGGGAGGTGGGTGGGTGTTTGGGAGGCCTGCACTACAACTCCCACCTGGCCCCCTTGTCCCACAGCTGAGCAGGATGTAGCCCTCCCCCACCCAGAAGCATGCCTCAGCCATTGTGTGCTACACCCTCACCTAACAGGTAGGTAGCCATCTTTACAGGGAGGTGGGTGGGTGTTTGGGAGGCCTGCACTACAACTCCCACCTGGCCCCCTTGTCCCACAGCTGAGCAGGATGTAGCCCTCCCCCACCCAGAAGCATGCCTCAGCCATTGTGTGCTACACCCTCACCTAACAGGTAGGTAGCCATCTTTACAGGGAGGTGGGTGGGTGTTTGGGAGGCCTGCACTACAACTCCTACCTGGCCCCCTTGTCCCACAGCTGAGCAGGATGGAGCACTCCCCCCACCCAGAAGCATGCCTCAGCCATTGTGTGCTACACCCTCACCTAACAGGTATGTAGCCATCTTTACAGGGAGGTGGGTGGGTGTTTGGGAGGCCTGCACTACAACTCCCAACTGGCCCCCTTGTCCCACAGCTGAGCAGGATGTAGCCCTCCCCACCCAGAAGCATGCCTCAGCCATTGTGTGCTACACCCTCACCTAACAGTTAGGTAGCCATATTTACAGGGAGGTGGGTGGGTGTTTGGGAGGCCTGAACTACAACTCCCACCAGGCCCCCTTGGCCCACAGTTGAGCAGGATGGAGCACTCCCCCACCCAGAAGCATGCCTTAGCCATTTTGTGCTACACCCTCACCTAACAGGTAGGTAGCCATCTTTACAGGGAGGTAGGTGGGTGTTTGGGAGGCCTGCACTACAACTCCCACCAGGCCCCCTTGGCCCACAGTTGAGCAGGATGGAGCACTCCCCCCACCCAGAAGCATGCCTCAGCCATTGTGTGCTACACCCTCACCTAACAGGTAGGTAGCCATCTTTACAGGGAGGTGGGTGGGTGTTTGGGAGGCCTGCACTACAACTCCCACCAGGCCCCCTTGTCCCACAGCTGAGCTGGATGGAGCACTAGTCCCACTCATAGGCATGTGACGTCTGTGCAGCCGCACATGACACCATGCCATTTAGTCCACAGTCACCAACACAAATAATGCAAAACTGTTGTGTTGTAGTCACCATGCACAAGTCTCTGGTCAAAATTGACCCACATTGTGTATACTGTGCCAGGCATCACACACTGCAACACTAACAACGATCATGCTACCCTGCAGCAGTGTCTGGCCGTTTGTATGGCAAAGTGCAAATCACCCATGTCATACCACAGTGTTGCAATGTAAACAGTGGAAGTGCAGTGCACCCAAAACCTACACTGCAGCTGGGACTCACAATGCTAAACTAAGCACATCCCAAATGTCCTGCAACACACCCAGCTACCACAGTGCTGCACTGATTTGCAGAACAGCACCTTGTCTGAATTAAATTGTCAAAGGTGTCTTGTTTGGACCACCAATGTGTGTATGCATTGACAATGTTCACATCTCACACTGTCTGTCTGAACAGTGCTGGTATAGTCTGGCCCCAAAAGCACACATTGTCTGCAAAGGGCTGAGTACATCTCACACACACACCACTGTTGACCACAACATGTCAGTGTATGGATGCCCTGGAACAACTGCTTCACCAGTACTGTGCTCATGTTCTCAGGTCCACAAATACCATGAAACCATGACAGTGTGGAAATGTATGCTGGGTGAGATCTTCACCCTGCTGTATGTCACCACTGTGCTACGAGACTATACCCCTTTCCCTATTGTGCCTTCAAATGTCGGGGAGTGAACCCCACAGCCAGATAGCTGGGTCAACAGTGATGGGGGCTATACCCCATGACCAAATGTAATCTGAAATCAATGGGTACAAAAAGCCACACACACATCATGCTCACCACACGCACATTCCATCCAAAGATTTCAACCAAGTCACATAGCCATGTCATTGCTCACCTTCACCTCAAACGGTAGTTAGCCATCTACATAGTGAGACGGTGTAGTGTGTTTGGCTATCCGTCCCACAAAATGCAACATGCATGCTGTTCCACCACTATGGAGGATGGGACACTACACCCCCAATAAGAAGCATGTGGCAGGCAATGTATGCTACCCACCCAACTCACAGGTAGGTAACCACATCTCACAGGTCGGGGTGTGTGAGGCTGGGAAGCTTGCACAACAACTCACACGGGCCCACCTGACCGCCAGCACACAAGACCCATTACTTCCTGGCACCAACATGCATGTGTCAGTCATTGCAATGTACACTTCTAAAGAACTGGCATGTGGACATATCATGCTGACTTGTCCCACACTGGACCAAGATGGAAGCCCTCATCATACACACACAGAGAGGTCTCTCAAATACAAGGAAAACACAGCAAACACAATATATCAACAGCCACAACATGCAGCCAGATATGCATTTAAAAAAACATGTTGGCATAGGACACCAGGCCTCTCAATGCACAACTGCACACCCAGATAGTATTGGCAACTATAGTGTGCACACACCTAAGAAAATGAAACTGTGACAGCAACCAAAGTGTGAATGACTGAAACACATGTAGATGGAACTCCGAGCACAACCATGCATACCACTACATGCCATCTGAAAGTAGCAGTGGTCCAGACCACCTAGGATCAAATTAAAGCAAACTTAAGCATGTCTGGAATTGCAAATACAGATATCTACACCACATTGAAAAGGTATGCATGAAACTACTATGGTCACTCACTGTGCAGAGTAAATCGCTGCAAGGGCTCTACTAGTGACACATACGCGTAAATGGATGACATATGATTGATCAATAACAGGATGCCAACATGAGACTGTCAATGTCAAAAAATTATATTGTGCATGTCATGTCATGACAACTCCCAATATGGACAAGTAATGCATGTACCACAGCAGCTTGTAATGCATCACTGGATGTCGGTCAATGCAAATTTGTACAGTGAACAACTGCTGGATGTATAAACAGTTGATGTAACACTGCTAACACAAACCTTGATGGGTGCAACACAATGACCATTTCTCATCTGACCCACAGGTGACCAAGAACTCACTGCGGAGGATGACACCACCCTGCAGAGCCAGTACCCCCCCCCCGGAACAGAGACAACTGGATGAGGACTCCCTGGATTCCTTGGATGAGGAGCTCCTCGCTGGCCCATCTGGTGTGGCAGGCCGCAACCAGTCCCAGGCACCCATTGTCCCCCAACCACATCAGCTGCAGCCCCTGACCATCCTCTGACAGCTGCTGTCACGGCCTGTGTGTCAACCACTACCACCACCACCACCACCACAGCTGTCCACAACACCCTCCCTGCCCCAGGGGTTGAGCAGCCCACCACATCGACTGCGGAGGCCAGGGAGAGGATGCAGCGGGCCAATGTGAGGACCGGACAGGACCGTGGCAGCAGTGCAGCTGGTCGGGACAGGGTCATGCAGAGGGGGACTGATCCTGGGACGGAAGCCCTGGGCCACATCGACAGAGTCCTTGGGGCCTACCAACAGGCCCAGGGACGAATGGGCCGGTTAGAGGAAGAATCTCAGGAGCACCTCCTGCTGCTGAGGTCCATGGACACACGCATGGGACAGATTGTGGACCTCTTGGGGCAGCTAGTGGCGGTTCTGAGGGACAGGCAAGCGCAACATTCTACCCCTCCGCCTCCCCCTGTTTGGCAGCAGGATGACACTTCATCATCCTCCCCTGTGTCCACAGAGGGGGGTGAGTCCTCAGACACCACTGCCCCTGCAGCAGTGGCCCCTCCAGTCAAGCGCAAGAGGGCCGTCCAAGGAAAGGCCAGGGGGACTCATGTGCCAAAGCACCTGCCAAACGCTAGTCCCGAGCCAGCCATGATGGCAGACCACTGCACCACTGCATTGACCTTTTGGACTATCCTTCACCACACTGCCATGTGAATGGCATCTATCTGTTGGACTGGGTCTCCACATCATTGTGGGGACTACTCAAGTATCTCATCTACCATGACTGTCAACTCACTTCTTCAATTCCCCCTTCACATCTTCTCCACCCTCGCATATCACAGTTGTAAATAAATACACCTTACACACATGTTGTTGTGTCTGCTCCGTCTTTAATACAGGATGTGCAACCTTCACCGTGTAGGACATGGTCCAGGGGAATGGAATGTAGGTAACAAGTGAGTTGCTGAAGAGACCTAGGGAAAACCGCAGAACAAGAGTCACTTGTATGGGTGTAGCATTGCACACATCACACAACACTTGTCAACAAGGTACTCAGATCTACAAACTTTACACAGAGCAACAGTCACCATAGAGACATTCTGTATCACACTAACCAATCACACATACATTGGCAGGCAGCAATGAGTCAACACCAAGCTGCAGTCAACAAGCTCACATACACCCACACAGCAACAGCAACACCATCAGACCATTTTGTCCCTTCTACATCGTCACTCACCTTCAAGTGAAGTAGTGGGTGATGAGCTGTCGACGCATGTCGACCCCTTCCTCCTCTCCACTGCCCTCGTCACTGGATCCGGGTTGATTTGCAGGCGGCGGCCTTGGCTGCTCATCATCGTCATCCAGGATCAGGGGTATTGCCTTGCGAATGGCCAGGTTGTGGAGCATGCAGCATGCCACCACTATCTGACACACCTACCCTGGCGAGTACATAAGGGCACCTCCAGTACGGTCCAGGCACCGAAATCTTGATTTTAGGAGACCAAATGTCCGTTCTATCACACGCCGTGTCCTCCCATGGGCATCATTGTATCGCACATCAGCTGGCGTGACGGGATTCCGCAATGGGCTCAGCAACCACGGGCGGTTCGGATATGCCGAGTCACCTGGGTGTGAGAGACACAGATTAACCTTGCAGTCCCAAAATGCAACACAACAGCATGTCACACACACACCACTCTAATCCACTATGCATACTCACCCACAAGCCATGCACGCTCAGGAAGCAGATTGGCCATCAGCTGAGGAACGATGCTGCTGCGCAAGATGTGGGCATCATGGGCTGAGCCGGGAAACTTGGCACACACGTGTGAGATGGTCATGTCTGCCAGGCACACCACTTGTACATTTACCGAGTGTGAATGCTTCCTATTGCGGTAAACCTGTTCACGTGCCTGTGGTGGCACAAGCCCAACATGTGTGCAATCAATTGCACCAATGACATGGGGGATATGTCCAAGGGCATAGAAATCGCCCTTCACAGCCACCAACTCAGGCCCCCTGGGAAAATGGATATATCTGTCTTTGTACAGCATCATGGCCGACAGGACATCCCTCAGCACCATGCTGAACATCGGCTGTGACATCCCGCCTGCACTTGCGACTGTGTGCTGGAATGAGCCTGTTGCAAAGAAATGCAGGCATGCCATCACCTTAGATGTTGCGGTGAAAGCTGTTGGATATGTCCGACGTGGCTGCAGGTGGGGCTCCAACATGGCACATAGGTTCTGCAGGGTTTGTCGGTCCAGCCTGAATTTGCGGATTATATCCTCATTCTCCATGTCTGCCAGGACTGTGAACGGACGATGGATATTGGGCCTCCTCCTCCTAGGACAGATCACAGTGCACAGATGTCAATGCAGAAGACCATGAAATGTGCATCACATCACTTTTTTCAACAGACACATTCCCAAGTCTTACAACATGCACCATTAACCGACAGGGCACTTCACAAGTAGGTACACATCAGGCACACTACTCGTACACCTGTCCTCTTACCAGCAGCAATTATCTGTGCACCCCTCCGTCTCATTCGCATGCACAGTGTGATATACTAACAGATATGTGTGCATACCTGTGAGTATGACCCCCAGCATATGTTACTAATTGCAATACTACCCGAATACACCATGCTGCTGGCCCTGATACACCTACCAAAACAGGTTGCACATGGCACACTTCAACTACACACTGACCACCGGCTGAGCGTGGGGGACACGTGTGTGCATGTGCATTGGACAATGTGCCAGTTGCTGATGCCCCTAGTTCAGAAAATGAGACAACAGTGTGCGTTACATTGCACACACAGACATTGACCATTATCTACATATGCTATGCAACACATTAACTGGACAGTCTACATTTCATTACACAGCACATGTGACATGTGCGAGTGTATGTGCCCATGCAATGTACTGGCGACCCATATATGGTATGTGTTGGTGACGTGGAGTGACATGTCCCTTCTGTGCATTTGCCCTCATGAGGACACTTCAATTGTTGAGACACTGGGCACTGTACATGTTGGCCTATGCAGAGAGCTAGAGGACACGTTAGGTGCAGCACAGCTACTCCACAACTCCATTAACGCTCACTCCAGGCACTGTCTGGCAGACATATGGCGGTGCCTACCGCCTGGCCCCTGTGGTGTGGCACCGCCCATAACCCAGGCACGATCGCGGGTGACACCGCCAGATATGTATGTGACAATGGCGGTCACCATGCACCGCTACCCAAATCACGGTCACTCCAGGCACTGTCTGGCAGACATATGGCGGTGCCTACCACCTGGCCCCTGTGGTGTGGCACCGCCCATAACCCAGGCACGATCGCGGGTGACACCGCCAGATATGTATGTGACAATGGCGGTCACCATGCACCGCTACCCAAATCACGGTCACTCCAGGCACTGTCTGGCAGACATATGGCGGTGCCTACCACCTGGCCCCTGAGGTGTGTCACCGGCATGGACCATGCCCTTGCAGCCAATGGGAAGCAGCCTCGCGGTAGCCTGATGCAAGTTTGAAAATCGCGGTAGGCGTGCACCACCCCGCGGAGGCGGTCACTGGAGGCATTCAAAAGATGCACCACCGCGGTAGCGCGCACATTGACCCTACGGTGTGTCACCGGCATGGACCATGCCCTTGCAGCCAATGGGAAGCAGCCTCGCGGTAGCCTGATGCGAGTTTGAAAATCGCGGTAGGCGTGCACCACCCCGCGGAGGCGGTCACTGGAAGGCATTCAAAGATGCACCACCGCGGTAGCGCGCACATGGACCTTACGGTGTGTCACCGGCATGGACCATGCCCTTGCAGCCAATGGGAAGCAGCCTCGCGGTAGCCTGAAGCGAGTTTGAAAATCGTAGTAGGCGTGCACCGCCATTGCGGAGGTGGACATTGGATGTATTTGAATGAGGCAGACCTGGTACACCAATAGCAGCACCCTGGGGCCACTGACACAGCCCCAGGGGCCTATATATGTGTGGGAGGGTGCACCACATTCCCACAGCTACCAGGGACTGCTGACTGACAACCCTCCACCTGCTGCTGCTGCCTCAAGGGACTGCTGGCTGCCACCCTCCACCTGCTGCTGCTGCCTCAAGGGACTGCTGGCTGCCACCCTCCACCTGCTGCTGCTGCCTCAAGGGACTGCTGGCTGCCACCCTCAACGTGCTGCTGCCGCCACATGTCCATTGTGATGTCGAGGACTCAGAAGATCCTTGCCAGTCCCTTCACCAGTGAGGAGCTTGGGGTCCTGGTAGACGGGGTGCTTGCACAGTACCCAAGGCTTTATGGCGGCCCTAATGTCGTGGTAAGTCTCCCAGACTGTGAGTGAGAGTGCAGGGTGTGCACACGTGGGGTGGAGGTGCTTCGGTATGTGTCAGTGGTTGTGGGGCTCTGACATGCACTGCCTATCATGTTTACTACAGCGGGAAGGGCTTGGTGGGCTCTTTCAGACGTTACCCTGCATGCCTATCCTGAGTAGAGGGACATGTCCTGTAGTGTCAGCCATACAGTGCAGCTGCATTTTGGTGATGCAGGAGTCTGGCCAGTTATCGTTTGTGTGAATGGCTGTGTTGCTCCAAATTAACCCACTCAGTGTCAGTCCACCTGCCCTGCACAGTCCCCGCCGAATGCCACATGTCCACATCACTGCATGTACAGTGTGTTCCATGTGTGTTTGGGTCACGCCTCTTCATCTAAGTCCCATCTCTGCCATGTAGATTGCACAGGAGCAGGCGTGGGAGAAAAGTGTGTGTATGACACTTGTTGTCACTCTATGTGAGTTCCAGGACACAGTGAGGCTTTCACAGGGCTAGGACACTTAGGAATGCGCAGTGTTGGACACAGTCAGTCCAACAACAAGACACATGTTTTGCTATCTTCTCTATGTGTAGTTGTAGGTAACTGCAGACAGCTGCAGCCAGACTACACGTTGCTTGCTGTGTTGGTATCCTGCATGTGAATGGGATGTGGAGGTACTGTGTCCACCATCGAAGATGCATGCCTGTACGTCTGATTGACCAATGACATTGCACCATGTTCAGAGCAATTGTTGGCTATGTGACAGTTGTAGCTGGAGTTTTGGATGAGTCACTGTCGTGCTACTGCATTTTCGTTGTGTTGTCATTGTGCATTGTGTCACTGGAACCTCACCCCTCTTGTCTCCCATTGCCTGCAGCTGAAGGTGCACCAGCGTAAAGCCGTGTGGAGGGCCATTGCCTCCAGAGTCCGGGATCTGGGTGTGTCAAACCGAAGGCGCACCCACTGTCATAAAGGTGGGACGACATCTGCCGGCTGAGCAAGAACGTGGCCGAGATGACGCTGGGGCTGCTCCTCGGACTGGCAGGTTGGCTAGGCGCAGCATGACACCACTAATGGCCCGCATCCTGGCTGTCACACAACCTGAGCTGGACAGACAACTGAAGGAGCATCAGCAGTGAGCCAGGGGTGAGTATGTTTTGCAGGCTGCCTTTGGCTGGGAGTGGGTGCATGTGTCTACAGAGTGTGCAAATTGTCAGCTGTGTGACGTTGGTTGTGTGGTGCAATGTTTTGGGAGTGGCCTCTGTGCTGGGTGTATGTGCCATGCTTTTGCCCAAATGGTGCTTCATGAAGTGAGTTTTAGCA
Source organism: Calotriton arnoldi (assembly GCA_963921515.1). Classification (NCBI taxonomy): domain Eukaryota; kingdom Metazoa; phylum Chordata; class Amphibia; order Caudata; family Salamandridae; genus Calotriton; species Calotriton arnoldi. The sequence goes on from CAWUFW010006621.1 coordinate 655,250, forward strand.
CTGTGCATCTCTCTTACATTTGGAGTTGTGGCCTTCAGGTACCTTCTGCTGTGGGGTAGTGTGTGAATTCAGATGGATGGGAATGCCAGTGTGCCAACTGTGAATGCGTTTCAATGAATGCGTGCAATTCCAGACCTCAGATGTCTGCCAGTCAGACATCTGAGGCCAATGTGCAATAGTAGATGTGCCCATGGACTCGATATGGTGGATGGCATGTGTGCAGGGTCATTGTGGGCTGGTATGTTGTAGTCTGTGTGGTCCCCTACTGCTCCACACATGTAGGTGATGTGCACCATGTCGTGGTGTTCATCCTTGCCAACATCGGGACAGTGTGTGTGCACAGGCCATTTTGGGGCTGTGTCTGATGTGAGCCAACTGCAGGATGGTGTGCTGTGTGAGTCACCTGGGGCACTTATGGCAGGATGTGTGGCGGACATGTACCGTTGTATTGAGATTTTGGGTGGCAAGATATATGTGTGCCCAGGGTGGCATGCAATGTGCTGCACACCTCTTTCTAGGATGCAGATGTATTGGCACGTGTTAGTTCTGTTGATGCCACTCATCTCACAGTACTTCTCTCTCCTATGCAGCAGCTCCCGTATGTGCAGAGGGAGAGGGGACGGACACCAGTGGTGAGGCTTCCAGTGCAACAGCCGCACCGGAGCAGACTGACACAGATGTGACCAGCGCCGAGGAGGGGGACAGGAGTCTGCTAGAGGATTCACAGCCGGAGACACAAAGCTCTACCTCATCTGACGCCAGCGGTGACACATCCATGTTGGGGGTACAGGGAACGGGGACTCGGCCTCCTCATCCGCCACACAGCGTCCAGTGCCCAGCCTCCCTTCAACCTCCACTGGTGCTGCCCGTGTCCGCACGAGTAGGAAGGGAAGAGTCACCTTCACCCCAGGCACAGCTGCCCCAGCCCATGTCAGCCCTGCTGCCCTCAGTGCAGAAGCAGTCGAGCTATTGCGCCAGCTGTGTGTGGGGCAGACAGCACTTCTCAATGCCTTCCAAGAGCACGACAAAAAGTTGGGGCAGGTTATAGCTTTCATGGAGGGCTTACATTCCGACGTAGGTCGGCTACACCGGACTGTGCAGTCCTTGTCATCAACTGTGACAGCAGCCCTGTAACAGGCACATAGTCAGGGAGCGGCTCCCAGCACTCGGTCTGGCCCCGTGTCACTGTGCACCTCTGACGACAGTGACAATGCTCAACGGACCCCAAAGTCCCGATACAGAACCCGCAGCACACAGGAGCAGCAGCAGCCCAAGCGTACTAGGGCGCAGACACCATCCCCACATAAGAGTAAGGCCACCCCAGAGCGCAGAGAGAAAAGCCCATCAGGCGACAGCAAGGGCCACAAAGCAAAGAAAAAGCATCAGGGTCACAGGCCTCACCTTCCTCCCCTGCCAAAGACTCCCCTGTCCCAAAGACGTCTCGCAGAGGCAAAAAGACAGTTTCCACACCCACTGAGAAGGTGTTGCCTGCAAACATTACACAGGATGAGGGCCCCATGGATAATGCATACTTGACCTCCACTCCCATCCCAAGCCCTGTGAAGCCAGCACGGGAGGACACTGTAGTGGGCAAAGCTGGTGGACAGAGGGAGGCAGGGCGGCGGCAAACACCAAGCAAGCGCACAGCGGGATCCAGCATGTCCCCAGAGGGAGGGTCACCATCCACACCAGAATCAGCTTTGGTGTTGGGGTCACCTGTTGTGTCTGCCCCAGTTCCCCTCAATCCCCAGACAGGGAAGCCTTTCAGGATCCCCAAGAAGTGGAGAGGCACCCCTCCACAATCTCCAGCACACACTGTGGGGTCGATTCCGATCCCGGCCGGAAGCGCACCTAACAGTATTCGTCCGGAAAAAAGACCAGCCGATTGCATGTTTCCCGACCGATTCGAACATTTGTCCGGACGAACAAGTACGATGCGTAAAACAACCCAGTTTCCGAGCGAGCCTTACTTACCCAATTCAGCTCCTGTTCCCCGCCCGAGCCGGATCCGTAAACGCCGAATCGAGTCGTACGGAAGCAAATACACAGCACCTTCCGGACGGACGAGTACGATGCGCACTCCGTACGCGCCGAACCCGTTGCTACGTCCGGGACATTTGAGCATCCGGGCGAGCCGTACATAAGCTCCGTTTCGCGCCACAAGACGATCCACGGCTAAAAGACGAACAAGCCTGCTACGAGTACGAGTCGAAGACACGAGAAACCCGAACGAGACGATCCAAGCATGAATCCCATTGCGCAGGTCCTACCTATACTCTACATCTATTACCGGGACCGGCACGGATGCGTATGGCGCAGACGGTAAGTCAAACACCAACAATACAAACAAATGACACGTACCCGAAATATGTCACACACACATAGGGATGCACAAATGACGTACACTAGCAACATCAGAACCATAGGGGTGGGATGGCCATCACCAATGCCATACACACCCATAGGGGGCTGGATGCCTGCCACTACCACCACCCCACTCAGGGGGGGCTGGATGCCTGTCACTACTACCATCCCCACCCTTAGGGGGATGGATGCCTACCACTACCACCACCCCTACTCAGGGGGCCTGTATGCCTACTACTACCACCACCCCTACTCAGGGGGCTGGATGCCTGCCACCACCACCACCCCTACTCAGGGGGCCTGGATGCCTACCACTACCACCACCCCTACACAGGGGGCTGGATGCCTGCCACTACCACCACCCCTACTCAGGGGTGCCTGGATGCCTGTCAGTACTACCATCCCCACCCTCAGGGGCTGGATGCCTACCACTACCACCACCCCTACTCAGGAGGGCCTGGATGCCTGTCACTACTACCATCCCCACCCTCAGGGGGCTGGATGCCTACCACTACCACCACCCCTACTCAGGGGGGGCTGGATGCCTGCCACTACCACCACCCCACTCAGGGGGGGCTTGATGCCTGTCACTACTACCATCCCCACCTTTAGGGGGATGGATGCCTACCACTACCACCACCCCTACTCAGGGGGGCCTGGATGCCTACTACTACCACCACCCCTACTCAGGGGGGGCTGGATGCCTGCCACCACCACCACCCCTACTCAGGGGGGCCTGGATGCCTGTCACTACTACCATCCCCACCCTTAGGGGGATGGATGCCTGCCACTACCACCACCCCTACTCAGGGGGGCCTCGATGCCTGCCACTACCACCACCCCTACTCATGGGTGCCTGGATGCCTGTCACTACTACCATCCCCACCCTCAGGGGGCTGGATGCCTACCACTACCACCACCTCTACTCAGCGGGGCCTGGATGCCTGTCACTACACCATCCCCACCCTTAGGGGGATGGATGCCTGCCACTACCACCACCCCTACTCAGGGGGGCCTGGATGCCTACCACTACCACCACCCCTACTCAGGGGGGCCTGGATGCCTGTCACTACTACCATCCCCACCCTTAGGGGGGATGGATGCATGCCACTACCACCACCCCTACTCAGGGGGCCTGGATGCCTGCCACTACCACCACCCCTACTCAGGGGTGCCTGGATGCCTGTCACTACTACCATCCCCACCCTCAGGGGGCTGGATGCCTACCACTACCACCACCCCTACTCAGGGGGCCTGGATGCCTGTCACTACTACCATCCCCACCCTCAGGGGGCTGGATGCCTACCACTACCACCACCCCTACTCAGGGGGCCTGGATGCCTACTACTACCACCACCCCTACTCAGGGGGCTGGATGCCTGCCACCACCACCACCCCTACTCAGGGGGCCTGGATGCCTGTCACTACTACCATCCCCACCCTTAGGGGGATGGATGCCTGCCACTACCACCACCCCTACTCAGGGGGCCTGGATGCCTACCACTACCACCACCCCTACTCAGGGGGCTGGATGCCTGCCACTACCACCACCCCACTCAGGGGGGGCTCAATGCCTGTTACTACTACCATCCCCACCCTTAGGGGGATGGATGCCTACCACTACCACCACCCCTACTCAGGGGGGCCTGGATGCCTACCACTACCAAGGAAAACCAAAGGGGATGATGGACGGAGTGTTGAACATTGCAAGCACTCACCCCCAGTCAACTGATCTGGGTTTAATCCATCATCATTCTTTAGCTCACTCCGCCACCCCAGTTCAGACATGGCCATATGCAAATCAGTCTGACCCTGTGCCTCATGGGAACAGTCCAGCCCGAACTGCCAAGCCATGTCTTCCCTGGACCGGAAACAAGCATCCTGGGTCTACCACTACCACCACCCCTACTCAGGGGGGCCTGGATGCCTGTCACTACTACCATCCCCACTAATGGGGGATGGATGCCTACCACTACCACCACCCCTACTCAGGGGGGGCTGGATGCCTACCACTACCACCACCCCTACTCAGGGGGGCCTGGATGCCTACTACTACCACCCCAACTCAAGGGGGGCTGGATGCCTGTCACTACTACCAACCCCACTCAGAGGGAGATGGATGCCTACCACTACCACAACCCCTACTCAGGGGGGGCTGGATGCCTGTCACTACCACCACCCCTACTCAGGGGGTCCTGGATACCTACCACCACCGCAACCCCTACTCAGGGGGGGCTGGATGCCTGTCACTACTACCAACCCCACTAATAGGGGGATGGATGCCTACCACTACCACCACCCCTACTCAGGGGGGCCTGGATGCCTACCACTACCACCATCCCCACTCATAGGGGGATGAATGCCTACCACCCACACCACCCCTAAATATAGGACGGGAAATGCATGACTCCAACATAAGGAATGTCTGAAAATACATCCCACCAACACCATGACAAGCGTGTGTAGTCTGTGTCAAATGCCCACAACACTGAACATGCCATTGAGCATACAATGTGACCCCCTATCACATGTGTCACACATAAATGTGTGTGGGCTCCACAATGCAACCAGACCATGACCACTGTGGCAATGGGGTCTAAACCCCCATCATCACAGTGACCAAAAGGTAAGTGTGGGGTCCACAGCTGAAGCACAGTTTGAACATTGTGGCAATGGGGTCTAAACCCCCATCATCACAGTGACCAAAATGTAAGTGTGGGGTCCATAGCTGAAGCACATTTTGAACACTGTGGCAATGGGGTCTAAACCCCCATCATCACAGTGAGCAAAATGTAAGTGTGGGGTCCATAGCTGAAGCACATTTTGAACATTGTGGCAATGGGGTCTAAACCCCCATCATCACAGTGACCAAAATGTAAGTGTGGGGTCCATAGCTGAAGCACATTTTGAACACTGTGGCAATGGGGTCTAAACCCCCATCATCACAGTGACCAAAAGGTAAGTGTGGGGTCCATAGCTGAAGCACATTTTGAACACTGTGGCAATGGGGTCTAAACCCCCATCATCACAGTGACCAAAAGGTAAGTGTGGGGTCCATAGCTGAAGCACATTTTGAACACTGTGGCAATGGGGTCTAAACCCCCATCATCACAGTGACCAAAAGGTAAGTGTGGGGTCCATAGCTGAAGCACATTTTGAACACTGTGGCAATGGGGTCTAAACCCCCATCATCACAGTGACCAAAAGGTAAGTGTGGGGTCCATAGCTGAAGCACATTTTGAACATTGTGACAATGGGGTCTAAACCCCCATCATCACAGTGACCAAAAGGTAAGTGTGGGGTCCATAGCTGAAGCACAGTTTGAACATTGTGGCAATGGGGTCTAAACCCCCATCATCACAGTGACCAAAAGGTAAGTGTTGTCATGGAAAAAGCTGCAACTGCCAAACAGCATGGATGATCCCTGGTCACAGAACAACAAATACATCAGTGGCAAAGTAGTGCTTGTGTCCCATAGCAACATACATTGGGTGAGGCAAACAGTGAAGTGCCAATAAGATATACCTTTGGCCATGTGCAGACAAACATCACCCATGGGGGCTGACATTGGCAACATTCCTCAATAACGCAATGACAGAAGTGACCATCATAATGCAGCCCCACATATCTGCACCAATGGACACACAAATGTAGATATCCTTTGGAGACTGTAGATGTCAGGTGAACAAATACCATACCATGGCAGCAAAGGGACATACAAACCATGATCATTGTGCTGACTGATGACCTAGGAGTCCCAGGGACAGCAGGGGAAAGCCAACAAACACCATACAGCCAATGGCACACTAAAGATATGCCAATGCATTGGTGCAGATGCACAAACACAAACAGGCAGCCTCACACTGCAGATCAAACACAACAGGTGATGGGGGGGTGTGCCAGTGTCCCCAGGCAACCACACAACACATGAGGAGGCCTGAATCACAATTACACAGATGTGTATACAGTGCCACACAAAAGTAACTCATGAATCGGATTCCCCTATGTGGGCAAACAGGCATTGTTAGATGAGAGGGAGCCCAAATTACACATGTCACACAAGCTTGTCGGAACAGCAAATAACACAGCAAGAGACAGACCCACCACAGCACTACCCCCAGGGACCCCACATCGTGTTGACCGTGGCCTGCATGATAATCCCACTGTGATGACAAAGCTAGATGTCATTCACACTGTGAACCACAGTCATGTGTCCTGAGCAACAAACTACCATCACACCTACACAAACACAAATCAATCAGCACGGCCTGTCAGCCAAGGCCAACATGGAGGTAGGGGTCTAGCCGTGCAACAACTCTCATTTGCACACACTTAACACCACACACCTTGATCTCCACCAATGTGCAGCAGTGAAGCTCACATGGACTGGTGATATTGCACATGCACCCATGACAATCCCAGGGGTGGTTGTGGGAACTAAGGTGCAGAAACCCATCACACCTGGCCAGTCAACAAGACTCGTGAATGTCTGACACACTGCACAGGACGCTGTCCATGGGCATGACGTGAAATCCACCACAATCAATGTGATCCCGGACACAGTCACACACCATTGAAGAAGTCAAGGTCACCCACAAAGAACACACATAGACAACTTCCAACATTGCAGCTCTGACCCAGAGGAGTGGCAGCAGTCACACACACAACGTGTCACAATCACTGAAAGCTAACACAAACTGTAAATTACATGACTTGTGTAACCAACAAGTGCCAAGGGGAATCCTGACTGTGTCTCATCTGCGTTTGCCCACAAACTCAGCCCTGACAGCAAACACACCTATGGATGACACCCTGATGACCAGTAATGTGCCATGCACCCACATCCCAGAGAACCCAGTGCGAAGATTTGGGTGGTACATAGGTCAACTCAGCAAGCATCACAAACAGGATCATCACTAGGGATCCCAGCCTGTGTTGCAAAACGGAAGTGAACACACACAGACATTCTCACACAACACACACCTTGGGCTCAGGCAATGTCACGGAATTACACACTGCCATGAGGGCACTCCACTCCTGTGTAAGGAAAGCTGTGCCATACGTTGTCTCTGCAGGGCTCTATCATATCAGCAGTACACTTGGTCACTCAGTCAACAATTAGCACAAAATGAAGGCTCTCGTCACATCAGCCTGGTCATGGGAGTGTCACCGACACTCATCTGCACCGATCCAACACACATGTATAGCAAGTTGCACTGATCACACAGACGAGTCCTTCCCCATTGATGCCCAAACTTGCATGTCCAGTGGAGATGGTCACACGGTCAGGGAAATAGACAAATTGAACAATGGCAAGCACAACAGATGTGCAGGGGTGTAAGCCACAGATGTGATATTGCAAATAAAAGTAGGAAATCCCATTGCCAAATATTGAAAACATGACACCCTCATATTGCTGCAAAGGATGACATGGATACACACCAGGATAGGACACACTCCCCCTGGACCACATGGGGTCCTGCACAGTAACACTTCATTTCCCTGATATCAAAAATCACCATCAGTGCAGCAAGGGCATGGTTAGCAACATCAACCTCATGTACATCAGAAGCAAAACCACTAGAGAACAGAAAGTAGCTTTATTCAGCATTTGTGTGTGAAGAAGTGAAAGTCCAGAAATATAACAAAGGCCAATGGCCAGTCCATAACAAGAGTCCAAACAGGGTGACAGTGCCAGATGTCACCCTTTGCATGCCTGCACAGCTACACATCAGGGACATTCCCCTCGGAGGGGCATACGGGGGGGGCAGGCCAGGCACCGCAGGGACAGGATCAGGGCTCACCAGAAGGAGGCAGGGAAGGGGTGGTGGGTGCTGGAGAGTCACTGACAACTGCAGTGGAGGTGTCTGACATGATGTGTGCCGGCACAACTGGGGGCTTGAGTCAGATGGTGTGGGTGCCGGCACGACTGCAGTGGGCCATGCAGATGGAGTGGACAGGTTCCCCACTGCAGTGCCCAAGTCAGACAGGGTGGTAGTGGACTCCGCTGCAGTGCCTATCTCCAGGGGAGTAGAATGGGGTTCAGGTAAGGTGGGCAGGACAGAGGGGGAGGACACGCTCTCCACACCAGTGGTACAAACAAGCGCAGCGGGGGGTGTGGTACTGGAAGAGCAAGTGGTAGGGGGAGAAGGCCGGATCATTTTGGGGATGGTGTATCTGTGGGTGGGGGAACCTGGGGCAGGGTGTGGTGGGGGAACCTGTGGAGTGGGGGCCTGAGGGATGGAGGAAGGAGACTTGGTGGTTGAGCTGCAGGGTGGCGGCGGGGTCTTGCTCTTCCGGGTCCGGGGGACTTGCGGATGGGGGCCTCAGTCTGTCTGCGCCTGGGGGTGGGTGTCCGGGGGTGAGGGGCACTCCCCTCTGTGTGGGTGGACTTCCTCTTCCCCCTGTATGCTGGATCAGCTGGATTGGAGGGGAAGAGGCCGAGGTCACAGAGGAAGAGCTGCTGTGTAGGTGGGGTTGCAGGTGAGGCAAGGGAAGGGGCCTTGGAGGGAGAGGTATCGGAGGACTGCGGAGTGACTGTGGATGCCTGTGTGTGTGTGTATGTACCCCATCCCCTGTGGGTGTGGTATCAGTCCCCTGAGGATGCCTGCGTGCACGTCTTGTTTTTTTAGTGGGTGTGTCTGTGTTGCTCGTGTCTGTGTGTTTGGGTGAATGTGCAGGTGTGCATGTGCTTGGGACAGGTAGGGTGCCAGGAAGTGTGGATGGGGCAGAGGTAGGAGGGGTGAGGGACTGTTGGAGGAGGGACACTGCTGCCGTCAGGGAGGAGTCCATGGACCTATTGCTCCTCTGTAGGGCAGACATGCCCGATGAGATGCCCTCCATAAACGACACCAGCTGAGTCAACAGAGTGGTGTGGGCATGGAGGACACTCAGCATTGCTGTCTGCCCTACATGGAGCTGGCAAAGTAGGTACACAGACTCCTCACTCAGGGTAGCAGGGGACACAGGGGCAGGGGCTGCGGTGCCTGGCACGAAGGAGACACGCCCCCGAACACGGGAGCCTCCACGGACCTCTGGAATGGGAGCCGATGGGAGGGCGGTGGTGGTGGTGGTGGTGGCGGGGACATCAATAGTAGCTGGGGTGTGGTGGCTGCTGACACCCGCCTCCACAAGGGAGTCATCCTCCGAGCTGCTGTGGTCCTCAGCTGAGGTGGATGGTGCTGAGGACTCCTCGGTGTGGCTCCCCTCGCCCTCCGTGCCACTGGGTCCCTCCGACCACTCATCGGCTGCTGACCCAGTCTGGCTCAGCGGCTCCTCCTGGTCCGTGGAGCTGTCCCCTCCTGTGGGCGTGGATGTATCTGCAAACAATTAGGGAAACAGACAGACATCAGTCACCTGCACTGACCGCACAAAACCACAGTAAGTACAGCACATTACAGAGCAAGCCCTGGCATCCTTAGTTGAACATTGCCAAAAGTGCCCAAACAGAGTAGGAGAAGCCAATTGTCAGTCTGATGGTCAACCATGGCACTCACATCCCTCCTGGCCTTGCACCCATCGGTCTGGTGTTTGTCGGATGGCAATACACCAGTGTGGACACATGCACCACCTACACAGTAGTTGGACAGTGCAGAGAACACGGTGAAGTATGTGAACATGCACACATCACAACTCTTGCCACTGAGACAGTACAGGTGTCCGGATAAAGGGATGGCCAGAGTCTATTTTGAAATGCATGTGATGCATACCAGCACCAGACACCATGATGCACCCATGTCCTGATAGTCAATGCCACAATGGGGTGCATGTAGCACATGTCATTCCCCTGCAGGATCTCTCTTAGGAAGTTTAACGCCATGGCACAGGCATGCCTGCAAAGTCATACATCACTGTCTCCAGTCACATGGGCAGGGCAGCCAGACAACAACAGTCTGCACTGTGTCACAATCCTAGGTCATGGGGAATGCAAGTCCAGTAGCTGACAAGTGCACATGTCCATCCCCCACAAACCACATCATCTGAACTCTCATTTGTCCACGTCATACCAATTGGAAATATGGGAGACATGAAACACAACCCTCGGAACATGAGCACCTCACAATCTGCTGTGAATGGGAAACAGCTGCCTGAACTTCACAGTCGCATACCCCAGTATGCACGGTCAAGTGATCAAACACCTATATGTCACACAGGTATCGTCTCCTATGGTCACATCTCCGGTGGCATGCTGAGCCCTAACCGATAAACCCCCCAGTAGTCCTGACAACAAAGCCACAGCACAATGACACAGAGGCAGACACTTGAGGGAACATTTCACTGAGCACAACGTGTCAGCTGATACACGGGAGTGGGAGTACAGAGTGTATTGTATGGCCTGGAGTAGGCATGACTGTCCTGCTCCACGTGAAAGAGGGATGAGCCCTGGACAGTAGGCAGGTGGCTAAGCATGTGTGACACACTTGATATACATACTCCTGAGGCCCAAACAGTGTTCACAACCGCAGCATGGGTGTGTGCCAAATACCCCAGGCACATGTGGTGAATCAGATCAGCAATTGGACCACATATCAAAGTAACACGCAGATTACATGTCAGAACCCAGGCATTGTGTAAGCAATGGACCCACCCATGAAGCCCACCACAGAGTTACGGGTACAAATGCTGTCCCCCACCTTGAGCTAAGCAATATGCAAGGACACAGTACCCAAGTGACACAATTTCCTGACTGTAAGGGCCACACCTGGGTATCAGATGAGGAGTGGGCAGTGCACAATTGAGGGACATGGGTCCTGGACCACATAACTGATGTACTGTTGAAGTTTAACCAGGCCAGAGGAGGGCACATAGCATGTCAGACAAAGCTCACAGTGCAGTCATGGACTCACCCCCTCCTTGCTGCTGTCTGCCCTTCAGCTGCCCATCCAGATCAGGGAAGACCACCGCATGTGGGGGGTCAGGGTCCGGTGTCCGCCCCTCCTGCGAGGAGGCGACAGCTTCAGCTGGACCCTTGCGATCCTCCGGGTCCAGGCCTGAAGGTCCTGCCACCTCTTCTGGCAGTTGCGGATCCGGCGCTTGTAGACCCCCACAGACCTAACTGCCCGGGCGATGTCCAGCCATATTTCCTGCTTCTGGTGGGCATCAACCTGTGAGGATGCCATTACTACACATGCAACAAATCCGTGCATCACACATTTGGATATACATGTCTCAATCACAGGGGCACATGTTGTACACGGTCAGTGCAAGGATGGCTATGAACAGTTTGCCAGCAGTTAATACATGGTATCATTGCCTGGGAAGTCAAACCTTGTTTAAATGCACTGTTACTGCACTATACCTGTTCAGTGCATGTAACTACACACTATGGGGGGTGAGAACTACTCAGTGAGCCTGCTAGCCAGTGGCGTGCAGACTGTAAGTCTGGCTAGTCAGACAACATGCACATTTGTAAGGCAGTGGACAGCACACTCACCTGCTCCCCTGGTTTCCCATACAGCTTGCTGTACTGTGGAAGGAGGCTGTCCAGCAGGGCCTGGTTCTCCTCAAGGCTGAAGACTGGGGCTCTCTCCACAGTACGTGCCATTGCAGGATCCAGAGGATGCAGAGACAGCAGCAGTGGTGGTGGCAGATGTCGTCCTGGAGCATGTAGTGCAGGCAAGTGAGCTCTCAGGGGAACAGCCACCATTATATGTGTGCTGCTGAGGCAGATACCGTCCCATGTGTCCAAAGTGATAGGTCCAAGTCGTTTGCATCTTCTGAATCTGGCCAATCCATGGAATTGCACCACTTACACACGCCCACAGCATCCTTCAAAAGTTCAACTTCATGACACCCATGCATTTGCAACATTGTTGTGGGTGGCCAACTGAATTCACAGCATCAGACTCGTTAAACTTTCGAAAACGCGTCCGTTGCCATGCCAGGCCATAGCCAATGCGTGCGCACCAATCGGTCCATTGCTGTACAACGCGTATTCCGGGTACAACGCGTACCCGCACACAACAGATTCAATGGCCAGTGCGTGCACACCGATCGGTCCTTTGCTGTACAACGCGTATTCCGGGCACAACGCGTACCCGCACACAACAGATTCAATGGGCCGGCCGGGCACACCGATCGGTCCATTGCTGTACAACGCATATTCCGGGTACAACGAGTACCCGCACACAACAGATGCAATGGGCCGGCCGGGCACACCGATCGGTCCATTGCTGTACAACGCGTATTACGGGATACAACGCGTACCCGCTCACAACAGATGCAATGGGCCGGCCGGGCACACCGATCGGTCCATTGCTGTACAACGCGTATTACGGGATACAACGCGTACCCGCTCACAACAGATGCAATGGGCCGGCCGGGCACACCGATCGGTCCATTGCTGTACAACGCGTATTCCGGGTACAACGTGTACCCACACACAACAGATTCAATGGGCCGGCCGGGCACACCGATCGGTCCATTGCTGTACAACGCGTACCCGCTCACAACCGATGCAATGGTCCGGCCGGGCACACCGATCGGTCCATTGCTGTACAACGCGTATTACGGGATACAACGAGTACCCGCTCACAACAGATGCAATGGGCCGGCCGGGCACACCGATCGGTCCATTGCTGTACAACGCGTACCCGCTCACAACAGATGCAATGGGCCGGCCGGGCACACCGATCGGTCCATTGCTGTACAACGCGTACCTGTACAGGTCAGTCGCATATGTCACCATGCTTGTCACTGGTGAACGTATGCCAGCCACATATACCTGCCAGAGACCCAGGGGCACACCTACAACACCACACCCAGTCCACACTGTTTCCTAAGGCATGTAAGGCTGCATTACCTTTTCTGTGTATGGGGGTTAACATGTGGTTTCTGTGGTGGCACTTGTGGGCAGCCACACCCAGGCTGTGCATGTGTTAATGGGGACAGGGTCCTTTATGTGTTGTGCACATGACCACTGTGATGTGCAACAGTTCATTTCGGAGCATGTGGCATGGTCACATTTCCAGGTTGTGTATGTGTGTGACATGTCACATACCCCCTGGGTCCCATGGGGGAAGGCATGTACGTCACAGGGTGACCCATTGCCACAATAGTGATGTCCCTCCACAGTCTGTGTGCATGTTGTGTTTCCGATGTCTCTGATTCCATGTGCACGATGGGAGACAGTCTCCACATCAACGTTGTTTGTGCATGGACTTTGATGTTGTGCGTCACTGGCGTCCATGTCTGTCCTGCGTAGGCGACAGGGGCCACTACCTGTGGGAGTCATGTTTGTTTTTCTGACGTGTACATGATACGCCATGTAATGCCAGTGTCCATGTGGCAAGACAGGGTCACTGGGAATCTACCTGTCAATGAGCTGTGATGCCTGTGGCGCATCTGTCCAGACATGTCACTGTGGTGTGTGTGTGGAACGTGACAGCAGTAAATGGGTACTGTGACACAGCCTAATGGTTTCCCATAGCACAACCTGGAACCTGTTGTCCACACATGTTGTACTGAGTAGTCAGATGATGGCCATGTAGGTGCGAGTTATGTGCGAACAGAACGGCACACACATCAAGTACTTGTGTCTCGTAATGATGTATCATGTGAAATTGAGTATGGTGAATGGCACATATGTGGGGTGACTGACAATCTTTCTTTCCTCAACCTATGCACTGCAGGGCTCCAGCTGTCCATAGACCATTCCCTGACCTGGCAACGATGGTGGAACTTGACAGCATCCGACGGTACCGCTTCACCAGGCAGCTGATTGAGGATTTGGCAGTGCGCTTGGCACCACATTTGCAACCTGGCCGGCCGTACCCTACGGCGCTGACCCCCAAGGTGAAGGTAATGGCAGCCCTACACTTCTTTGCCACCGGTACCTTTCAACACACTGTGGCGGCTGCCGGTGGGATGTCACAGACTATGTTCAGCCGTGTGCTTCGCGATGTTTTGGAGGCAATGTTGAGATGCCTGAACCAGTACATCTATTTCCCTACACGTCAACAACTCACTGACGTCAAGAGTGACTTCTATTCCCTGGGGAGGATGCCACATGTCATTGGCTCCATTGATGGGACACATGTGGCTTTGGTACCACCACAGGCACATGAGCAGGCATACCGGAACCGGAAACATTACCATTCGATCAATGCTCTGGTGGTATGTCTTGCAGATATGACCATCACACATGTGTGTGCCCGTTTCCCTGGTTCAGCACACGATGCCTACGTGATGAGGAGTAGTCGCATCCCGAGGATGATGGCACAGATACAGAACCAGCGTGCCTGGCTTGTCGGTGTGTACTGACTTTGTACCATTGTGTATGTTCTGCTCTGTAGTATACCGCCCACTTTTCCAACTCAGCTAATGTGCACTTGTCTGCCCGTAGGTGACTCCGGATACCCCAACATGCTGTGGTTGCTGACACCCCTCAGGAACCCTGTGACACCAGCCCAGATGCGCTACAATGAGGCACATGGTCGGACCAGGAGAGTGATTGAGCGGACCTTTGGTCTCCTGAAGAGCCGCTTCCGCTGCCTGGACAAGACAGGAGGGGCCCTCCCATATGCCCCAGCAAAGGTGTGCAAGATTGTCATCGTCTGCTGCATGCTACACAACCTGGCAGTGCGGAAGGAGTTGCCTCTCATCCTGGATGATGATGACCAACGTCCGCCACCTGTGGAGGATCCTGGCCTGGACCACGATGCCAGTGATGATGATGATGATGATGATGGTGATGTCCGCACACAGCTCATCACCAACTTCTTCAGCTGAATGTGAGTATTCAGGGAGATGTAATGTGAATGATGTGAGTTTGCATGATATGTGTGGATGGTGCTCTGGTGCTGTTTGAGTGTGGCCATGTGCTACTTGACTGGATGCGTGCAGCAATGTGTCCTTACAGGTAGTCTGTACTCCCCAACAGTTTTGACATGCTAACTTGGTTTTGTGTACTTGTCTTGTGACATGTATTGGGCATGAGTATTGCAGTTCTGTCCTGTTCTTCAGTGGTTTTAACTGTGTGTCATGTCTGTCCTTCACAGGGTGCTTACTGAGTACTTTGGTCAACTTGGATCCCCCGACACCATGATTCAGCTTTCAGGGTGGCAGCAGTAGTTTCCCTACAGGTGATGTGCCACACACCCCTGGACTTCATATCTTCTGCACTTGTTGACTGTGTGGCCACTGCCACGTGGGATTACCTTGCATTTGTAGTGGAAACAACATGTTGCAAATGTGTAATAAACCTGTGCTTCACTTTGGGATGTGCGTTGTCTGTGGTCACACATCTGACTGACATTTGCTTACTGCACCTGTGGGCTAGTTGACACAGACTCTGAATAGGTGTGGTGTCTGTGCATTCCACAGTATTTCCTGGCAACATCACTGTAGGCGATGAGTCCGATGGCCCTGGTGTCTCTGTGTTGTGTAGCCCTAGTGGTGTGTCTCCCTCATATGTGTCACGTCACCATGACTCACATGACGGTGTTGTACTTGCTGTAGCAGTTAGCATACACAGTGTAATTTAGCAGATCATCATCACCATAACAGTATCCACATTTGAATAACAACAGAGGCAAGTAGTATGGTGTACTAGTGATTTTATTTACAGAAATGTGTGTGTGTATTGTGCACAGGATGGTGGGTGCTGTACATTGGGATTGTGATCCAAAGTTCCCAGATGAGTTGGAAGTCTTGGTAGCAGAAATGTCCTGAGTGTAGTCCACAGTCATATGATACATTAGTCCAACTTGAACTCCCCATGTCATGTGGGAGAGTTGTGTTTCATTCGACAGGGTGAAAAGTTTGCACACAAAGGAGAATTTCCGGAACAGGTGTTGGCTTCCTGGGGGATGTACGTGGCCATCAACCTCTCAGTTTTCCTTCCTCGGACGACCCCTCTTCTTTGGGGGGGGGACCCTCACGTGCAGGCTGCGGCGGTGCAGGGGAGTCTCCACCAGAGTCCTCCTCCCTCCCTGTGGCGGTGTCAGTTGTTGCAGCACCAGATGTTGTGGGCACACAGGGAAGTGTGGCCATGTTGGTGCTAATCTGGCGGAGGCATGTCAATATGTCCCTATGCACCGCTGTGAGTTCTTGCAATGTGTCCCACTTGGACTCCATGCGAGACATGTGTGTCTCCACACGGGACATGTGGGAGTCCAAGCGGGCATGATGGGCAGCCTGTTGCTGTTGTATGTCCTTGAGGATCCCCACTACCTGTCTGACCTCTCCGGTGCTATCCTGGTAAGCATCAGCGATGCGTGCCAGTTGTGGGTCATCATGCAGTCCAGACCCCTCTGCAAGCAGCGACCTATGTCTACCACCCCTGGCGACACGTGCAGGACCTGCGGTGGCACGCACAGGTGACCCAAGGCCCCCTTGGGGGTTGTTAGTGGTGTTGTTGTCCGTTGCTCCACGGTGGGCCTGGGGCCCTGTGCTGTTATCATCGGTGGTCCTTGGTCTGTCTGTGTCGGCGGGGGTAGTCTGTGTGTTGGCAGTTGTTGGAGGGGTGGGTGCAGGGGGTGCAGATGTTGGTCCTGCTGGTGCTGCATGATGACTCACACCGGAGGTGCCAGGTAGGTCTTCGCCATCCGAGGAGGGCAGAGGCTGTTCCACACCAGTGAGCTCAGTGTCCCCCGGAGCCTGGGACAGGGACTCCTCCTCGCCTGCTGCTGTGTCCCCATCATCATCACCTGTATTTGGATGAGACACACATTGTATGTTATGTTTCTACAGGCATCAATGGTTCACACACCTGACAGTTGTGACTGTACCTCTGAATGCGGGCATGTACATTGCATTGTCCTAAGTTGTCACAGTAAGAGGTTGATATTGGTGTAGCACATTGTCCTGCATACCTGGGGCATTTCAATGTGAATGTTGAGGTGTGTGCATGGCCAGCATTGGTTGTATTTGGTGGACACCCGGCCATCCTTCTCCACCTGGCCCAGTTATCCCACCATGAAGCATGCCACCCTTGCAGTGGGTTCAGATTGACTCTCAGGATGTCATTCAGTGGTGTTCTGCTGTATGTTGGTGCACAGTTCCCAGCAGGGCCTTGTGCTCCCCACAGCAGTACCCAGTGTCAGCCTTCTTGTCAGTCCTTATCCACTCCCTGTGATGTGAGCATGGTTCAGAGTGGTGTAGATGGGCCAATTGTGAGGGTGAGCAATATCTGTGACTACAACTCCCATCATGCTATTGCCTACACCCCCCTTCCCAGCATGCCCATACTTCCTTCCTTTTGAGTGGACTTCACTGTGTGTGAGTGTGACAGCAATGGCAAGATGGCTGACAGTGTGGTCCTGTTGTTTGTTGGTGCACAGTTCCCAGCAGGGCCTTGTGCTCCCCACAGCAGTACCCAGTGTCAGCCATCTTGTCAGTCCTTATCCACTCCCTGTGATGTGAGCATGGTTCAGAGTGGTGTTGATGGGCCAATTGTGAGGGTGAGCAATATCTGTGACTACAACTCCCATCATGCTATTGCCTGCACCCCCCTTCCCAGCATGCCCGTACTTCCTTCCTTTTGACTCTGCTTCCCTGTGGGGTAGTGTGCCTGTGCTGACAGGAAGGATGACAGTGTTGCCCTTGCGTTTGTTTGGCTACAAGTCCCAAGAGTGTCCCTGTGCTTCACACAGCATTACCCAGGGTGGTGGTTCTTTGTGGGATCTTCATTTGGTGTGTGAGGCATTGCATTCTCCCATGTGGGTTATGTGGAGTTTGTGTTGAGGGGGTGTGTGAGGAGAGCTGCTTGTAACTATGGTCAGTGCTGTCAGTCCTCCTTCCCACCCAGCCAGATATCCCTCCATGCAACGTGCTTGCATTGCAGGGAGTGCAAGTTGGCTTTCAGGATGTCAGGCAGTGGTGTTCTGCTGTTTGTTGGTGCACAGTTCCCAGCAGGGCCTTGTGCTCCCCACAGCAGTACCCAGTGTCAGCCATCTTGTCAGTCCTTATCCACTCCCTGTGATGTGAGCATGGTTCAGAGTGGTGTTGATGGGCCAATTGTGTGGGTGAGCAATATCTGTGGCTACAACTCCCATCATGCTATTGCCTACACCCCCTTCCCAGCATGCCCATACTTCCTTCCTTTTGAGTGGACTTCACTGTGTGTGAGTGTGACAGCAATGGCAAGATGGCTGACAGTGTGGTCCTGTTGTTTGTTGGTGCACAGTTCCCAGCAGGGCCTTGTGCTCCCCACAGCAGTACCCAGTGTCAGCCATATTGTCAGTCCTTTTCCACTCCCTGTGTTGTGAGCATGGTTCAGAGTGGTGTTGATGGTCCAAATGTGAGGCTGCCCATTATCTGTTACTACGAGTCCCATCATGCTCTTGGCTACACTGACTTCACCAGCATACACAGGATTCCTTCCTTTCTGTGAGCTTCCCTGTGAGGTGGTGTTCTAGTGGTGGCTAAATATCTGACAGTGTTTGTTAGTTAGATTTGTGCCACTGCTAGCTCTATTTGGTATTGGGTTTGTACATGTCATGACACAGTTACATATCACTATGACATGGCATGTATTGTGTTTATCTGACTGACATACACTTCTTGGGATGATTATCTTTTGGTTGCTGTTGATTTGCTAGGGGTGCATGGTTTGACTATCCCCTTGACAGTGATGTGTGTGTATTGGCACACAATATTGTGTATATTAGTTGTGTACTCACCAGGCTCTGGGATGTTTGTTAGTCCATATACGCTCACTGGTGGTAGGATGGCCCGCACCTTCTCCTCCCAGGGCCTGAGGTATACTGGTTTGGCAGGAGGGCCACTGCCGGTGTGCTGGCTCAGGAGGTAATCCTTCTTCAGTAGGTCCCTGACCCTCCTGCGCACATCATACCACCTGTTCTGGATGTCTTCCTTTGTGCGCAAACATGGTGATTGTGCGTTCACCCTGTCGACGATCCTCGCCCACATCTTGGTTTTCTGTGCCATGGGGGTCTGTTGGACCAATGTCCCAAACAACTGTGGCTCTACCCTCAGGATCTCGTCTACCATGACTTCTAATTCACTATCTAGGAACTTTGGATTCTTCTTTAGGGGCATGGTGATGGGTGGTGGTGGTGATTGATGTGTGTGTGTGTGTGCAGGTGAGGGTGTGTGTGTGTAGGTTTTGCTGTGTGTGTGTGAGGGTGCTATTTGTTGAGGTGCTAATGGTGTGTGGCTTTTGTGTTGGATGAGCTGTGTGTGTGTCTGCTGTCTGCTGGTGTTCTGTGCTGGCAGGTCAGTGGAATTTGCAAAGGATCATGGTAGGGATTTGTGGCCTTTATGTAGGTGGAGTTGGGGGTGTGTTCTTGTTCCATTTTTTTCCCCCCTGTATTTATTGGCTTTGTCATTGCTTGTTTGGCCCTCTTTTTTTGTATTTTTTCATTTGTGATTATTGTGCATGTAGGAGTCGTTCTTCTGACCGAGTAGGACGTTGCAGTTATCTCGTGCGCGCCTCTCCGAGTTGTTCCCGCTGTGTTTCAGCTCAGTTTCATATGCGGCGTATGCGTCGGTCGCGGTGTATTGTGTTTGTTCGGCTGGGTTTTGTATGTGTGTCGGTCGTACGGCTTGGGCTCCGTGCGAATCGGTCTGCTTTTGCACCCATTGCATCGTACTGCGCGGGTCGGAGTTCGCGGGTACGTTTCGTTCGGGGGTTATTCCTGGTGCGTGTCGGTCGGTTCGATTCGCGAGGTTTCCCGGCCGGATAGCTTGTTTCCGTCCGGGTCGTTCGCTCGCCTTGAGTTCCGTATGAGTCGGTTGTGATTCACATGCATTTCATTGTACTTCCCAGGTCGGGCATCGCCGGTACGTGTTGGTCGGACTATGATCCCGCACCGAGTCGGTCGGTATTTTTTCCGGTCCGAATCGGATTCGGCCCCTGTGTCTCACCAGGGCATGAGTCCACCTCCCCGGGCCACCACCCCACCTGGTCCAAGCAGCCCCCCAGCTACCACATGCACAGTTGGCTCTTCCACAGTTGTTACTCCCACTGCCCAGGGCAGTCCTCCAACTGACCCCAACACACAGTCAGCTCCAAGTCCGACAGACAGACCCATCTGAGTGGTGGTCACCCTCACACACCTGTCTGTCCACAGGGGTGCGTGTGATGCCCATTGTCACGCCCATTACTCTGTTGCTGGGCATGGCATGGTAGAGTTGCATACATTCCCTGTGTAGCTTCTTATGTCACTACTCTGCACAATGTCTTTGCCTTTTTGTTCACTGCTGTTTGCCCCTTGCATGTGCAGCTTCTCATGGACTCATTCTGCACTTTGTCCTGCCCACTGGCCTTGTCGTTCACTGCTGTGTGCCCCTTGCCTGTGCAGCATCTCATGTACCTCACCTGCACTTTGGACTGGCCACTGGCCTTGTTGTTCACTGCTGGTTGCCCCTTGCCTGTGCAGCATCTCATGTACCTCACCTGCACATTGGACTGGCCACTGGCCTTGCTGTTCACTGCTGTTTGCCCCTTGCCTGTGCAGCTTCTGATGGAACTACTCTGCACATTGTACTTGCCTTGTGTTTCACTGCTGTTTGCCCCTGCCTGTGCAGCTTTTCATGTAAATACTGTGCATATTGAAATGCCCACTGGCTTTGCTGTTGCCCAAATTTGTTGTCTCTATATGCAAATTGTGAATAAACACAGTTGGTCCTGCTGTGAGTTGTGTCAGTGTCCTTCCTGAATAAAGTTGTTTCTGTGTGTGCATGGTTTACTGTGTCACATGCTCAGTATGCCACTTCAACATTGCCAATAGGTTGTCTCACATTTCATTTTTTTTGCAGGGGTGGGAGGCACTTCATTTCTACCTGACTGTGATACTTATGGGTGCAGTGCAGGTGGTTGGCAATTCATTCTTGTTGTCATCATCCTTCTTTGCTCATGTTATCTATGGTGGACACATGTCAGGTTTGTGGGCAATGGCAGCACAGGGTGGGAGTTTGGGCACAGGCTTACAGGCAGGCAGGCCAGGGTCATGTGGTCTGTGTGAGCTTCCTTTCTGTGTGCCAATCAGTGTAGGTGTATGGACATCTTGTGGTGATGAGTTATCCAGGTCCCATGGCTTACTTCCATTGTGTGCACTTGGGTGGTGGAGAAGTGTATGGTGTGAAGTGGGTGACTTTGTTGTGACTGTGGATGTGTGTGCACCTGCATTGTCAACTACTGCCATGTGTGACCCTGGAGTGGTGTGCCTGTATGTGTACTTGTTGAGCCCTGTGGTTGTGTTTTGTGCACATGGCAGTATTGTGTGGTGCTGTTGTGAGAGGAGGTATGTGTGACATATCCTACTTGTGCTTGGCTGTCATGTAGTGTGTCACGGGGCCCTGTGTGTTGTGCAGCAGACATTGTCTTGTCCAGTATTTGGATGCCTATGTGTGGCTGGTCAGTGTTTGAGTTCAGGGCCTTCCTTACATCCCTGTGCCTATTCATGGGTGTCCTTGCTGTCTCCAGGAGTTGTTGCATTGAGGTGACCGTGGTTTGTGTTGACTGACTGTGTCAGCCATGTGTGCTGTGATGGGCTGTGTGTGTTCTCACATGTGTCTTGTCTTGCATAAGCATCACACATGCTTGATGGTTGTGTCACTGCCCTTCCATTTGTGGGCACCTCACTTTGGCTTTCCTATATGTTGTCCTCCATTACTGCTGGCATGTGGTGTGTGTATGTGGCTGTGAGTCAGGGTGGTGTGTGTGTGTGTGACTTGTCAGGTAGTGTGTGCAGTGAAGTGTTTGGTCCTCATCTGTGTGTGTGTACATTTTGTGCCTGGCCTCAGTGTTCTTTGCTTGTGTGTGATGTTGTTGTGGTGTGTGTGTTGGCTGGGGCCTGGGCTTCTGTGCTATGTGTTCCTTTGCAAAGGGTCCTGCTGTGGCTGTATGTGCAGTTGTTGGGACGTGGGGCATGGTGTGGCTGTAGTTGTGTGGTTGTTGTGCAGGTGTGGCACTTGTGAGGCACATGTTGTGTCCCTTCAGGGAGGTAGCTGGTGTGTTGTGGATGGGGTTGTGGCTCTGTGCGATTTGTACGGTGCCCTTGCCCTGCGCTGGCCCTGTGCTCTGCGTTGTGTGCATGGTTTCATGCACACTGACCGCGGCGGTGACGTAACCGGGACATTTGTTCATGAATGCGGTACATGGGTGGGCAGTATGTGGCGAGATGTTTTTGTGACAGGTGGGACATGTGTGTGTGCAGTGATGGCTGTGTGCCTGTCCCCACAGGGGTGTGTGGTGTTCCCATGCGATGTTTTGCCACCCTGGAGCTGTGTATTGTGTTACTTGCACTGTTGTGTCTGTACGTACCTGCGGAGGCGTCCGGGCGGTGGATAACTTGCAGGTGGTGTATCATGTACAGCACCGGGAAGGCGTGTAGGGCAGGATCCATCGCGGTGTGTACGGGGTGTTTCTTTTCTGTCTCCGCTGTGATGTCTCCGCCGTCTTTCGCTGTGCGGTTTCTCCGTTGCGGTGCGCTGCCCTGTTTCCGGCATCGTGATATCTTCGGCGTACGGGACGTCATTCCGCACGGCGGTGTGTGGTGATTGGCTCACTCCGCCGCTGTGGCGGGCGCACTTTGATGGCGGTCGGCGTCGCACCGCAGCGGGCGGGAAATGTGCAATGTGTGGCCATCCTAATATGGCGGGCATGGAGACCGCTGGCGGCGTGCGGTAAATGGGTGTTACCGCCACCGCCGGCACTGCGGTCGTGTCTCCGCCCGCCATCCTAATAGGCCCCATAGTTACTTAGATGTTTTTGCGAGGTAAATTCTTTTTTTCTCGTTCTTTGGAGTAATATCTGTAGTGGAAACATAAATAGATAAAATATATAAGTTAGTAATTTTAGTTGGCAATTTAAAACTCTGTTACTTTTAATTTAACAGTTTATTTAGAAATGGTAATTTATATTTACTTTTTGAAAAGTGTAGTAGGCCTGAATTTGATGCAGTCTTTGCTTGTGGTGAAAATCCGGCTGAGTTTCGCCTTCCTTAATTCTTTTGGCTTAAGGTGTAAAATAAAAATCATTTTTCTTTGCTTATATAGTGTATTTTTAATTATTTGTTTAATTTCATTGGTTTATTTGGATTTTCTGTATTTCTATTGGTTAATTTTTATTGTGTTTCTTGGTTTGTTAATTGTTTTCCTTATATGGAAAACGCTAATTAAGAATCATTTTTTTTGGGTGAGGAAGGAGTCGTTGAACTAAATATATTTTAATCAAATATATATGAGATGTATTAAAATGTTTTTATATGTTGCAAGTACATATTTTAAATTGTTATAAGTCTGTTTATTATGTTATTATTTATTTATGTTGTAATAATTTTGAAAGTTATGTTTTTGGTTTAATTAATTTGATATGTATGTTTAAGTATTTAACTGTATTTATGGTGTTTAAATTGATAGTTTTAATGTATTATTGAGTTGTCGATATATTCTAAAAAACGATAATATTGTTCTATATTTATTTAGAAACGTCGATATTGTGAATAGCGATATTTATGTGTGCGATATTTGTGTTGTCGATATTGTAACATGACGATATTGTGGTATCGATATTTATGTATTTTTTTAATTAAGTATACAACATCGATATTTTTGTGAACTATATTTTTGTGTCAAAAAATGTGTAGTTCGATAATGTGTCTTTCGATATTATGTCAGTGATTCCAGTGAGATACCCTCAGACTTGGACAAGCGCAAATTTTAATGAAGGGTTTCTGATATCAAAAGGAATTATATTGTTGCTTAGGAAATGTATAGGTGTGCCACACACAGAATAGCCTGTCTGAACCTATAATTTGTGTGTTCACTTTTAGTGGGTCACTTTGTAGGATTTATAAATGCTTTTCAAGGCTTGGACACTAAACATACACAGTCTAGAAATCAGTCTAATATAAGCATTGTCTATACATTGTGAAGATTGTTCTATCCCTTTTTATTTTAGGGGCTGACATAGAGTATGGTAGTCAGAGGCTACTCTGTTAGAATGGTGGAGGACATTGACCCCATCATCTCAAAGAACTTCCACCCTCCATATTTAGAGTTATCCTCCAGCTCCACAGACCGCTCTAAACATTGGCAGGGATGTCTGTCATGGCTGTTCCTATAAATGTTGTAAAAGTTTGACGGACAGCTCCATCAAACAGGGCTGCCAACCGTCAAACTTCTACAAACTTTTACTTTTTCCAAAAACAAACCCCCTTAGAAGGAGGAGCTTATTTTTGAAAAAAGTTAAACTAATGGCCCCCACACCAGGAGCTTTTTCTCATGGTGTGGGGGTCATTATTATTTTTTTTCTGTTCCTCATTGCCAGGTTTTACCGGGTAGTGATGGACAGCAAAAAAAAAAAAAAAATCCAACCACCCACTCTAAATTGTCAAGGTCCACCCTCTTTGTAAAGAGCATGCAATTCTGCTACCTAGGTGTGACGGACTTAATTTGTGCCGTTTGGTGCCTCTGCCAAATACTGGCATTTATTTCTGGGGACTGGGACTCATTGTTCATCCGTAGACTTTGATCAGTGAATGGGAGAGAAAATCAGTAATGTGAGAATGAAGGAAGGGAAACACTGACAAAAGGAGAAGGCAGGAATAAAAAGAACCTGCAATTGTGTAACATGAAGTATCACGTGGTGACAGAGGAATTTAAAACTGCTTAGAATTATATTTATGTGAGTTTGGGGGGCGTTTACCTTCCAATTCCCCCTTTGGATATGATCCGGTTTGATCATGCTGAGACCTCCGTTGTATATGGTACCTAATGCATAATTAGAGCTGGTGGGGGCCGCTGGCTCTCATTTTTGGGGACCGGACCTTATTTTTCATCTCCAGACATTTCCGGTGAGCAAGAGAGGAAAAAACTCACAAAGGAAAGAAGAAGAAGAAGGAAGAGAAAGACGGAAAACCAGTAGCAAAGGGAGACAGCAGGAACCTGCAGGAGTGAGATAAAAGCCGTGAGTGTCGGTAGTGGATTAAAAGGTTTTGGGTGCATTGAAGACCTCGCAGCCTTGGTATTCGGCACCCTGACATTTATTAGCGCCGGCCCTGGGCTTCTGAGCAGAGCTTTGGGAACCTGCACTCATTATATTACAAATTAAGCACTGATGATGCCAGAGTGTAAATTCAGCAAAATAACGTGTACGTATTTGATGACATAATCATGGGGATCTCTCCCCTGCATATGATGTCACAGTGTAAATTTAGCAATATGCCAAAGTGTAAATATTCGAAGACATTTGTCATGGGTTAGCTTATGTATACAGTTTTGCGAGCAAGTAACTTCAGTGTTGTACTGGCTCTTATCAGGTGGATGCATTGCCTACCGAATAAGTTACAGCCACTCTATAACCCAACGGTGCTCCTTTGTTCTTGTTTATCTGTGCGAGCTGAGGTACCCAATTGTGTAACCTGTGTCCTTGCGCTGTGCTATAGAAAAAAAAAGTCCATGTTATCCAGCATCAGTGAAAAATCATGGGGGGGGGGCGTATTCGATTTTCGTTTGGCCAGGATGTTAAAATATTTGCAAACATATCTTTGAATATATTTATTTGGAATTGTTTAGAACATACATAGTCATCTTCAATAAATGTTATAGCTATCAGTACATAACGCTGGTACTTTTTCATACAATATTTTATGTATCCCTCTACAGGATTTGAACTTGGTGGTACCATACCACAGTTGTTCTAATTCTACCTAAATGACCTCTAACAGATTGCTTGTTTTTTTCTCTCTTTTTTTTAGAGTTTTATATAGCGCAAACTTGACCCGAAGACATCAGGTATCAGAGCACTTTACATGAGCACCAGTTTCGTTATAGATGGACACATTCATAATCAAAATCAATGGCACCCCCTCTCCATTTCACCTATGCCAACTGTTTCCAACAAAGTTCTCTTTTGTTTTAAGTCCCTATTCTTTTCACATTGCAACTTCAACCTCTTGGGGAATCACTTAATACGCTTGGAGTCTTGTATCACAAATTCTACCAATATGCAGACAACACTCAGACATACCTCAGAATAAACAAGGTGTATTTATTTATTAATCAAATTAACTACAGCTCATAGATAGAACTGGATATCTGAAAGATACCCTTAAATGAATCAGAAAATAAATTCATTTTTTTTAATCCGCGCAAATCCAAAGAGTATCTTGGCTATGTCATGTTAGATTAATGTTCCCAAAACAGGAATAACTAACCACCCCAATGATACACAGCACTATCGTGTAGTTCCTATAGAAAGTATACAGAATCTGCGCGTTTAGACAACATACACTGTAGGATTGGTGTCAGACTGACTCTGAACACCCCCACCGGGAATGTTAGCCTTTGTACCAACTAGCTCACAGTGCCACTAGAATCTCCTCTTACCAAGGAGAGAATAGTTCCTGGCAACCATCGAACATCACAACCCTCATCCCTCAGAATCGTGGAAACAATATACTACCTTTCGCTCAGTCACTAGTGCTTACTTAGTCTGTCTCTGAGAGATACACAGAATAAACAGGCTGGGCGTTTTCAATAAGCATTTATTGAACAGTTGTTATTCTGGTGTAAAATAAATGAGCTGCAATAACTGTTAGACAGTATAAGATATAAATGATTAGCAGTACTATAAAGATGAATGGATGGTATAGTTCTACCATCTTACAATAATCATGAATACATTTGAGTATATAAAACACATGATAAAAGATGCGTACTCCTACGATGTCTCCCTTACTAGATGTACCTAGCCTGTGTGTAGGTGTTAAGCCAAGAATCCCTCTAGGATTTAGTCAACCCCATTACTTGAAGTGAGAGACTGTGGAACCCCATCCTGGTCTCGAGTTGAACACCCCGCAAGGGATGTTTTAGACCACTGCGAGCTGGAGTGTCTGCATGCAGGAACCTCAGCGTCTCTGGTCAGTGTTTCGGCCAGGAAGTCTCGGTCTCCTCAAGCTATCTTAGGAAGATGTGATGTCCCCAGAGGTCTCCCCAGGGGTCCTACCTTGCTGTATTACTGTGTCGGCCTAAGGATGACGTTGGGTATGAACTTTATACATAGATATTATACAGTAGATGGTAGTCCTGCTGTGCTTCCAAGAATCCTCATGCATAATGTATGAGATTTCGAATTAGGGAAAACCCGCGTTCTGAATGCAGTGTCGTATCTAGGTAAAAGGTCAGTCCCTGTAAACCGTGACAAGTGTAATGTAGGGCAGAATATAGGTGCAGGGTGATGAAGTTACTGAGGCCTATATTATGGTACCTATATGGAATATAGCACCCACTCCTCTTCCAAATGGACGACATAGTTAAATTCTAAACGTACTACTAGGAGCACTAGATACTTTTACGCAACCAGGTAAAACATTAGTTTCTCGTTGTGTAAAAAACATTGTTTAAAAAAGTTAAAAAGTGGTCTAAAAAAATGTTAAAAAAGAGAAGATGTTAGAAATTGACACTTAAGCTACAGCTCTGATATGTCCGTAGGTATAGTCCGAACTACTACAAGCATTTGAAAGCCATACATGCTCAAAAGGAATGTCAATTTTGATATGAGTTCTAATTTTTCTATTTGTTTTCCAAAAAGTTGAATTTTTTCCCAGCACACGAAGGGCCAAATGAGTAAAATGTTTGTGTCCTGGCAGGTAGACGCAACATTTTCGTTGCTTGCCTCCGCAGTCGACGGTCCCTGTAACATCTCGCAGATTATGTCAATGGAGCACAGATGATCTTCCGTATTGTCCACAGCTGGTGCTGGGGCAGCCTGTGCGCTATCCAAGGCCTGGGTGTCTGAGGAGGAGCCGGTGTCCATACCAACAGGAGCTGATACTACCTGTGGTGGCTCTAGGAATGCCGCCATCAACATAGGAATACTCTGGGGACACTGCAAAACATGGATGTTATCGGGTCCAGTAAAGCATCAACATCCGGTTGCGCACATGATGGGAGTGTCAGACAGAGATCCAACATGCATTCTTCTCTGCAAAACAGGCATCGGACGACAGGTAAGATGCAGTCCATCCAGACCGGTCTAAATGACAAGAACCAAGAAGCACTTAGTTCCCTTAGGCGAGGTGTGCCTAGAAGTTGTACCATGCAATCACGGCATTTTCGCTCCAGGAGCACTGTTTCCATCTCCTTGGTGACTGGGACGTCCATTGCGTAGCAGAAAAATGACAATCAGGATACCTGCTATTAGAAACAGGATCACCGGCAGCCCTCCAAAGATGTTTCCAAATACGGAGTGTATAAAGTTTGGTATAACTCCGAGGACCGTCTGAAAGGTGCTTAATAGTCCAGAACCTATGGTCTTAAATAGGTGGAGATGCCTGTCGTATCAGACATGTTAAAGATACAACTTACCATTTCTACAAAATGGAAGGGGCAATTTGTACGTATAAGTGCCTGTATCTCTGCCGAAGACCTTGCGACTTGAAGATCAAAAGTCTCTTGAGCGGAGGTTAAGGGCATGGCTTTCATTCTGCTCAAAGCATCAAACCGTATTAATGAAATATTTAGCGAAGGCCATAACGGCGCCTCCCTGACTGTATGTGTTGGTGGAAACAATACTTGCATGCAGCAAGTAACCCTGGAACTCACGGTTACCAGATATGCGATGCCCAGAAGCATGCCACAGCAACCTTGATTGTTCAACATCAAGTAACTCCCATTTGAGAGTAGTCTGAACACTGGAGTGATCATGGCTGCCGGGGAACCCTTTAAATGACAGGATAAGTTTGCTACTGAACCGTTACAGGCCCCATGCAGCATTATATCCTGGCATATAATGATCCACTTAAAGTATTCTCGCAGTTAGTACCGCTTAGAAACACTTCTTTTTCCCCACTCCGGCATCGAAATCTGTACAGCAATTCCCAAGATTCCTTAATGAATTCCCTACCCATTTCTTCATGTCTGCCTGCCTGCATTTGTTCAAGGCAATATTGGAATTGAAAGGTAGTGACCGGAAGAGTTATGTGGCCATGGATTAACCATTCTGTGGATGGTGACTCTGCTACTGTAAATGCTAATCTATCCAGCTTCTCAATACACAGCATTGTATATTGTGCTCCCCTTTGTGCCATTTCTATCTGTTTTTCTATCAGATTGCACAAAGAAAACAGAGACATACTGTTTATAAAACGCCAAGGCACATAGCCTGCGCGCAAAGATTGCAGCGTCCAGCTTAATAATATAATTGAACGCAATTGTGATTGCCCGTGTTGTAATATGGACAGATCCTGTTCCAGTAGATCAATAGCAGAAGATACAATGTTGCCTAGAGAATATATCCTGGAGGTTAGTGTCGTTAACCCATTGTCGACCACTGCTAGAGCCTTCTCTAGATTTATACGATCTATTTCTCGTAATCTTTCTGCGGCCTCTTGTTGTGATATTTTCCAAATCTCATTGAAGACAGCATAATAGAAACGTTTGTGACGTGGCTTCCTAGGACCTAAAAAAAAAATCCAGTAGGTCCACATCCTCTGAAAGTAAGGATAAGTGTTGTTTCACATGTGTAAGTGTTGAGGTTTTTAGCCAATCGAGGCATAACTTCCCAACACTGTATGATATCACTACCCCTGGATGTTGTCTCTGTACATAGCGTGGATCTGGCCTATTGATACTAAATCCTTTAGTTTTACCCAAGAATCTTTCCTGACAGTTATTGGTGTCTACGGGCCAAATCAACCATCCCTTCCAATCGGGATCTGATCTATTGTACCGCATGACATCATCTAGTGTACCCTCTTCTTGTGATGTTATGTTACCCTCAGTGTGTGATGGTGTGGGCATCCGAGGTGTATTTAAATCTTTGTTCCTGGCTAATCCAAGACAGGTCGTTTGTTGCACCGTTTCATTCAAAAACATTATTTGCTGAGGAATAAGGCA
The DNA here is from genome assembly GCA_963921515.1 of Calotriton arnoldi. Lineage (NCBI taxonomy): Eukaryota > Metazoa > Chordata > Amphibia > Caudata > Salamandridae > Calotriton > Calotriton arnoldi. Next base: position 685,421 of record CAWUFW010006621.1, read on the forward strand.
TGCTCTAAATAGGGCCTCTGTTCCCTGTACCTGCCAGTCTCTAGTACCCCAGGCCGATTTTAAGTCTATGGTGTCTTTCCATCAGTCGAAACCCTGTTCAGACAATTGGGCAATAAAGGTAGCAGCATAAATCTGTTTGGTGTTTGTCAACATATTTTTCTGTGCTGGGGTTGGTGCAACCTTATAATAATATGAGGCTGGGTCTGATTTGTTAAACCTTGAAAAATACGGACATTTCTGGGCAAATGTTTTTGAACTGCTTTCCGGCAGTGTTGGGCAATGTTCCCATTGGTGGTATGTGAAAACATTTTTGGGATTAGCAGATTTATGCAGAAAGTGATGACCATAATGTTGATAGCAATACATTGTTTCAAAGTCTGATGTGCCCTCTAACATTTCATTATTAAAAAAAGCAGCAGTTTTTTCTAAATCAGACAACATATTATTTACAGTTTCATAATCCCAATCATCGGAAAATGTACTGGAGGTAATGATATCGCTCAAAGACATTTTAAATAAATGTTGTATTTTTAAAAGTTCTGTTGGGCCAAATATATCATAATCAACCTTGTCCCATACTATACCGTCAGGTATAGGAACTGCTGTAATGTTCACTGATGATAGGGCTCTTTTTTCACGACGTGATGATAGATGTGGTTTCAGAAACACATTCACTTTTTGTGCTGCAGAGCTTTCTCGAAGATAAGTTCCATTAATAAGCATACTAAAAACAGTTACTAGGCCTATCCAGAAAAGAAAGAAAAGTATCCCGGTAGTTACCCAGAGTTCCACCCAAGGTGATACCAGGTAAGTCTTTTTAAGAAAGTTCAGAAAATCTTTGAATCGCTGTAGACGAGATTTTTGGGCTGGCATCGTTTCAGGTTCACTTGGATCCAATGAAAAAGTATCAAAGTCAATGAAATAGCCAGATGCAGTTCGATCAATCTTCGGTAATTCCGCAGGTTTTGTGGAAACTGTAGCTTGCTCTTTTTGGGGCATGTTGACGTAGATATCCGAGGTTTGGTCGAATTGAAATTTGTCTTTTAGTTGAGTTCTCATTTTGAATTTCAGTTTCAAGAGGAACGTGTTCCATCGCATAGTCCATCATTCCGTGCAGATGACCCTTCAAACGTGATAAGTCTTTCTGTTTGAACTTCTTGTATAGTTGTGAGAGGAGGGTGTCTGTTACTCCGGAGTCCACGCGGCCTACTACTCAGTATCAGCCACATAGTGTGGTTTGATCAGATCAATTGAGACAAATCTTTTCTCCTTTTTACCGGCAAGAGGTGGCAGAAGTACTGTTCTTGTTCCTTCAACTGCCAGGACAAGTACAGGCTTTCTGTATGATGGCCCAAATTCTTTTTTCTCCGCTATTTTCTCTCTGACCAGATCCCCAACTTTAGGGATCCAGACAGGTCTTGCCGTGACACTTTTTGCTTCCCCAGTGGCGGTCCTTTTCACCTGGACATTACTCTGTAGTGCCCTGGATTCATTTAGGTCCTGTAAAACAGCCAAACGTTTATGGATGTCAAAAGGTTTATCATCCGCCACTGTGCCTTCACAATCAAGATCAGGTACCCACATTCTCGTCCCAAATAGGACCTCACAAGGAGTGACACCCCCTAGAGAGCTTCTTGGCTGATTATTTAATGCCCTTTGAACTCCATACAGATGTTTTACCCAATTTCCACCCGTGCCTAATACTCTTGCTGTTAAAGACTGCTTTAAGTACCGGTTTTTCCTCTCCACGACCAAATTTCCCTTGAGATGGTATGGAGAGGAGTACCGCAATGCTACACCCAAACTTCCCATGGCTTCCTTGTAAGCCCTAGAGCTAAACGCGGGGCCACGGTCAGAATGTAATGTGCCAATTGCGTAAGTCCCTATAAAGACTCGCAAATCTTTTATAACAGTTCGAGCGTCAGCCGAGCGCTGGGGCCACACCCATAGGAACCTAGAGCAGGAATCCACTGCAACCATGATATATTTGTAAGCCCCATCAGATTGTAAGGGGCCGCAGTGGTCCAAATAAACACACGCCAGTGGTCTGTCTGATATTAGTAATGGTGTCTGCACTGGATGTGTTACTGTGGAGCCTTTCATCTGCTGACAGATGTCGCATTTCAAGACGTAGTCCTTAGTCTGCTTTCTTAGTCCTGGCCACCAATAACGCTGTTTCAATAGAGAAACAGTTGCTGTAACTCCTGCATGTGCAGACCCTATACCTTTGTGTGCTGCTAGAATTAATCCTAACCTACGATCCATATTTGGTATTACTCTATCCCCCACTCCAGGAATTTGAACAAATGGAACATTGTTTGCATATAACTTGTAGGAGTATTTGAGTGGAAACCTTTTCGGTACTGCTGAGTTATTGCGTGTAGCAATAATCGCAACCATTATCTCACCGTCTATTCTCGTTCTTGAACGAGTGATTGCAGCTATGGAAGCCGTGCGTACATCCCCCTTTGCGGCTTCGTCAGCCAATGAATTCCCTTCAACGTGAACGCCATCACGTTGATGACTCAGTGTATGTATCACGTGAGCCCTTGGTAGTTCGTTTTTCAGCTCCACTACCTCTTCCCATAGCGTTTTGTGCTAAACTGTGCCACCTTTTGCATCTTTAAACCCATTCTGTCCCCAGTGATGTAAATATTCATTGTATGACTGCACACAGTAGAAGGAATCACACACGATTAGTGTGGGGACTTCTCGATCCGTATTTACAAGTGCCAGTATTAGTGCTTTTAATTCTGCCAGCTGCGACATGCAGTCTCCTAGAGACTGTGTTTTTGTACAATTCGGGTGAAACTTTCCATCCTGCATGCGTCCTTTAATGATAGCACACGCGGCGCTGTATTGCTGTTTACTCCCTATGGCCGGTTGAGCCGAACCGTCAGTGTAAATTATATATTCATACTGATCTAGAGGCATTATTTCATTTGGTAGAGGATATTCTTGTTCGTATTGCAGAAATGCTTGTGTTTTTAGATTTGGGTCGCACCTTTATTCTACATCTGTTGCAGTGAGAGAATCAGCCCATTGTATCCATCTTGGATGTAAAGCTTTAGCCTGGGAAAGCTTGCCTTTGTCGCAGCCTCTATGGCTGGAACTGGGGTAACGACTATTATATGTTTCCCTTGAGCCAGGGCTCTTTCTCTGACTACAGCAGTCTGTACTGCTGTTAGAATTTTTTCAGTTGATGCAAAACGCATCTCAGCATTTGTGTACAAATGTGATTTGTATGCTATTGGTACTGTCTCACCTTCATTATATGTTAGATAGGTGTACCCAGATTGACCCGCAACTACACGGATCACCAGGTTGCGTATATTTACGCGTGTCTATAAGTGTTTTGAAGCTATCATGTCAGCTTGGAAGGAACGAAGAGTATCTGTGTGTTCCTGTGTCCACTGTCTAACTGAAAAGTCAGGTTTTATCAAATCGTAGAAAGGTTTTACTCTTTCCGCGTAATCTAAAATGTATGTTCTGCCAAAGTTCAGGAATCCCAGGATTGATTGTCAATTTTTAATGATTTTGGCGGTTGGAGCATTGCGCACTTTTCTAAAAAGTTAGCTGCCAGGCTTTTTCCTTTCACTTGAAAGCTCATATCCTAGAAAAAGGACATTAAGGTGGGCTATTTTTGATTTTTTAAAGTTGAATTTGTAACCCTCAGAGGCGAACCCCAAAATTATGGTGCTCACCCTGGTCAAGTGTTCCTCCAGGTCATCATCCGTCAGATAAATATCATCTACGTAGGACAATGCCTCCTCATCCAGATTTTTAAGTAATTCAGTTACCCTAGCCGAAAACAACCCCGGGCTGTTCTTATACCTCTGGGGGAGTCGACAAAATTGAAGCTGGGACCCTAGTGCTAAGAATCCTGTCAAATATCTGCTCTCAGGCGCTATATTTTGGCAAAAAAATCCATTTGAGATATCTAGTGCTGTTTTGTATTTTGTCCGCAGAATGTTATTCATTAATGCGGCACTGTGTGCATTCATACTGCAAATGTTTTAGTGCAAGTGTTTAAATGTCTGTAATCCAACACTAGACGGTATGTGTTGTTCGGTTTTGATACGGGAAACAAAGGGTTATTCATTTGAGAGGTGCAAGTTTCAATCACTCTTTGGTATTCAAGTTGATCTATGATCTCCCTGACCTGCTTTTTTGCTTCTTGCTTTATTGGATACTGCCTTTGTGCAGTTGGAGTATTTTTCAATGGAATTATGTGGTGGGTTGAATCCTCATTCCATCCAACATGGTTTTTGTATAATGCCAGGGCCTGGGCTTCCGCCCACTCCCGCGAATAAGTATATTTTAAATATTTGGGAACATGGTCAGAAAATGCTGGTAAAATTACCGTTTCTCCCCTAGGGCAATCCATGACGAATGCTGGCGGCCAATCTTGTTCAGCTAACAAAATGTCATAGCCAAACGTTAGGTTCTCCCAAAAGAGACCTCTAACTGTCCTGCATTTGTCCCCCTCCATTTGGAGTGTAATTTCATATAATTTATGTGGTACACTTACCCTAGTATCAGGTGTTTCCACTGTGATATAATCATTCAAGTCCGCTGTCACCAGAAATTCCATCAGGTTCTGGTGAGCTATTGTTACTTCTGCCGCACTGTCTAGCATCGTCAGAGCCCATTCCCCGTTCAGTAGTCGAGTCATCAGAATTCTGGGCATGTCTGATCTTTAGACCTGCAACCATCTTCTTTTTGAACTGTGGTTTTTGTTTTGGTTTATCTTCTTTTTTGGAAGTATATTCTTGAGCGTGTTGCTTGTCTCTGGACTTTGTAAGGTCTTCATGTCTGTCTGACCGTTCTTCTCTCTCGGAGTTTTTCGTTGAACCCTGAAAGAAACGAGAGGAACGTGTATCAGTATCCTGATACCTGTCAGGTTTCTTAATATTATCCCTATTCCTAAGGTTGGACCTCCTTTCGGACTGTTCCTGTGGAGGAGATCTACCTCTGGATTGAGATCTGTTTTCTTTAACTTTTTGTTTTTTGTTATTGTCCCACTTCTTTTTAGAAGAAGCAGGTGTCTGCTTGAAGGTCTCCTTCTCGGGACTACCCTTCAGTTGTGGTTTTAATGCTTTTCCACCCAAACTGTCCATGCCTAATTCTGCATACGCAGTTTCAATTATTTTAGGTAGTTCGTGTTCTTGTTGTAAAGGACTGAATTCCCTTAGGCGTTGGCGGATAGCCACTGATGCTGCCTCCCCTTTAATATTTGCTAATATTATGGCTGATACCTGGGCATAGTTACCTAGTAACTTCATCCCTAAGTTCAGAGCAGGCTCTGCTCCATACTCATTTTGTATTTGTCTTAATACATCTGGTATTACTGCTAAGGAGGGTATACAATGAGTTCTGGTATATATGGCAGCGAAAGCTGTACCCCAATCTGTGGTGATATCCCCATGGGCAAGCAGATTGTCAGCATTCTGTGTTTTTCATAAGCGCTGGTATTTGGGAATACTGCTTCTAGCTGCGTTATTTTCTCAGCTATCCAGAATGGCATTTGTTCACGTTTTGCGGGCATTTTACCCATTACTGCGTGTAACGTTTGTGGTGTAATCTTAGTTGTTGTGTTTTGAATGTTAGTTGTATTCATTGTCACCATTGCTGGCTGGACTGTAAGTGTCCTCATGACGAATTGCGTCATGTTTCTGTAAAGGTTTATTAATTCTTTGTGAAGTATGAGTAAGTCTGCTCCTGGCATTGTTTCGATGTCAGGATGTGGTGTGTAGGCTGTTAATATTGGCCATGTTGCCCCTTCTCTTCCGAGCGGGCCGAGTCTTACTCTTCTTCTTGTATGGGGTAGGGCACCTTTAAACCAGTATAAGTGTTCCTGGTACGTGAGTGGAACCTCAATGTCCTCATACAGACAATATTCCGCTGGTGGTTCATCTTCTGTGTAAAAATGAAAAGTTTTTGTTCTTGCATTTGCTGCTGGGAATGTAACCCATGAAGAAAATACCTCTGTTCTGTATGATTCGTGTGCCTCAATCACGAAAGCTACTATGCCACCCCTAGGTGTTAAACCATGCGCAAGCAGCTTCAGGGTGACTGCATTTCTAACATTTTCTGCAATTTGAATTGCATCTGCATTTTCTTCTTTGTCTGATAGGTGCAAATTTTGCACGACTCTCTCCGCGTTCTCTGCATCTTCCATCATTGTTTTTAGTGAAGAAGAATTTTTTTCAAGGGAACTAAGATAAGGTGTTTTGCACAGTTTTTAGGAACACTGTGTCCTTCAAGCTTGATTAACCAACAGCCAATAAATAGGATATTTCACCTACTCAGCTGTGGTGGAGTTTTGCCCACCCACTCCAGACATCTCTGGTATTTTGTGAATAGGGATTTCTGAGAATAGCACGACTGAACTACTCAGATTCTACTGTTAAATAAGTACCCAACCAACATTGGCGGCGCCATGTTGTGTCGTTCCTATAGAAAGTATACAGGATCTGCGCGTTTAGACAACATACACTGTAGGATTGGTGTCAGACTGACTCTGAACACCCCCACTGGGTATGTTGGCCTTTGTACCAACTGGCTCACAGTGCCACAAGAATCTCCTCTTACCAAGGAGAGAAGAGTTCCTGGCAACCATCGAACATGACAACCCTGATCCCTCAGGATCGTGGGAACAATATACTACCTTTCGCTCAGTCACTCGTGCTTACTTAGTCTGTCTCAAAGAGCTACACAGAATAAACAGGCTGGGCGTTTTCAATAAGCATTTATTGAACAGTTGTTATTCTGGTGTAAAATAAATTAGCTGCAATAACTGATAGACAGTATAAGATATAAATGATTAGCAGTATTATAAAGGTAAATGGATAGTATAGTTCTACCATCTTACAATAATCATGAATACATTCAAGCATATAAAACACATGATAAAAGATGCGTACTCCTACGATGTCTCCCTTACTAGATGTACCTAAACGTACCTAGCCTGTGTGTAGGTGTTAAGCCATGAATCCCTCTAGGATTTAGTCAACCCCATTACCTGAAGTGAGAGACTGTGGGACCCTGTCCTGGTCTCGAGTTGGACACCTCGCAAGGGATGTTTTAGACCACTGCGAGCTGGAGTGTCTGCATGCAGGAACCTCAGCGTCTCTGGTCAGTGTGTCGGCGGGAAGTCTTGGTCTCCTCTAGCTATCTTAGCAAGATGTGATGTATATATACCCATAAGTCTCCCAAGGGGTCCTACCTTGCTGTATTACTGTGTCAGCCTAAGGATGACGTCTGGTATGACATTATACATAGATATTATACAATAGATGGTAGTCCTGCTGTGCTTCCAAGAATCCTCATGCATAATGTATGAGATTTCGAACTAGGGAAAACCCGCATTCTGAATGCAGCGTCGTATCTAGGTAAAAGGTCAGTCCCTGTAAACCGTGAGAAGTGTAATGTAGGGAAGAATATAGGTGAAGGGTGATGAAGTTACCGAGGCCTATATTATGGTACCTATATGGAATATAACAGCACCAACGGCCAGATGTGCAAAGCTTTTTTGAAGTCGCTACGGCCCTATTCGCAGAATTGCAGCGTTTGCGAATGCAAAAACCTTTTCTTTATGTATAAACAAATTGCGATTCAGTGGCCTGTTACTGAATCACACTTTGTGTCTGCGACCAAATTCAGACTTGGTCCAAATATCAAATTGGAATGGTATGTATTAATGTTTTGCGACCGAATTACGGTCACAAAACAATCTTATACTGACCATAAACTTCTAGTGGTAACCAATTCGCAAAGTGATGGGGTCCCCTGAGGGCCCCCTCCCCTTTGTGAATGTAAAAAAAAAGTTTAAGAGGAGCCAGTGGTCGATGGGACCACTGCGTATTCTTAAACCAGGAGTTCAAACAACAGCCATCTCCCACGTAGGCCCCCATTAGAAGCTGGGCAGACTAGGATGGAGTATTTACCATATGTTTTAAATACTATTACCCTCACATGAGGTATTTACCAAGTGTGATAAATATCTCCTATTCCAAGTTTTCAACTTCAAAAGGCCTAACATGCAGAATAATTTTTTAACTCATCAAATTGCTTGTTTTGCCTTTTCCCAGACCTTTTTCTCCGATAATTGTCGGGAGGTTTGACCTGCCAGAATCTCTTTGGGGAAAACTGTGAGGCAAATTGTGACCTACCTCATTAATAAAAAAATTAAAAAAGAGAGTGTGGTCATGTGATCTAGAGGGATCTCAATGAAAAGTCTGTGGGACCATCAACAACTATTTTCTGCCAGTGGTATATGCTTTGCTATCTGCGTACTAATGGTTGATGGCATCATCAGTGAGTCTTGTTTCCTCCACCAGGAGGTAATCCCTCTGATTCGAGAGATTAATCGGGATCCAATAATAAAAGAATGATTTAAAATTACCTCTTATCTTTTTTCTTTATTAAATAATTTTTGGGGATCAGGGTAAGGTTAAAACAAAAGTGGATGTGAAAATAGGATGTATAATGTAACTTTCACATCATATGGTAAAAAATTGTCTACATGTTTCAGCCCACCTGCGCCCCACCGGGTCGATGGCTTTCGTCAGGACCAATATTCTGCAGGAAAAACCCCTTAGTTACTCACGTCAGGCGGAACACTGACCCCTGGATCTGCTTTATGTTCCAGTTATATTCATTCCGGATTATGAGAAAACTTTGTTCTCAGCTGCGGTGAAAAGAAATTAAAGCCAACACAAAGTACAGAACACAGTATAAATAATGTTTTTCTTAATTATGTACATAGGCTATTTTGTGTGCAGGCTTGTGATGTGCCCCTAATGATGGTGATCTAATTTCGTGGAGAATCTCAATATTCAGGTTTCTCTTAGTTCTATTTGCTTGAACCGTTCATAAAAGATATTCTGTTCCATATTCCTGTAATTCTGCTAATCGATCACACTCGTTGTTACGATATGAATATATGTTATCTCTCAGTGTAATCATCATTCTATCTAGAAATTAATCCCGAAGAAGGAACCTTAAACCAGGGGTTCAAACATCAGCCATCTCCCACTTAGGCCCGCATTGGAATCTGGGCAGACTAGGATGGAGTATTTACCATATGTGGTAAATACAATTACCCCAACATGAGGGATTTACCAAGTGTGGTAAACATCTCCTAGTCTGAGTTTCAAATTCAAAAGGCCTAACATGCAGAATCGGTTTTTAACACATCAAATTGCACATGTTTTGCCTTTTCCCAGACCTGTTCCTCTGATAAATTTTGGTAGATTTGACCTGCCAGAATCTCTTAGGGGGCGGGGTGGACTGTGAGACTGTGATAATTGTCACACAGCTCAGAATTCCAATCTCCGTGCAAACTTCTGTTTGCACGGGGATCTGATTTTAGCACTTAACTTGTAATGAGGGCCCTCGAGTGTGGGATGCACAGCAGCTTCAGTAGCCTCCATGTGCTTTGTACAGCCCTTTAAAATACACCCTTCATCCTGCAGCCATATGATCACCAATCTGGAAAATATGATCACATCACTTCAATGTTAATTGACTTAAAATGACTCCACATCTGGCTGCACCTTTAAGTCTGCATCCATTACATTTGAAGCCGGGAAACGCGCTATGCCGCACTATTCGAAGAAAGGAAACTCAAAATTCTTCCCCAAGAGCTGAAACTCTGGAGCACCAACAACCTCCACCCACAAAATGTACGCTGCAAAAAGATGTCCTTTCTACCCACTCCTTCTCCTGATGAGCCCCAGAGATTTGGAGCAACATAAGTATGGATAGGAGGTAAGATCCATCTTTCCTCATCTTCAACACCACCTTACAGAGCCCTTACAACTGAAACACCTGAACCAACTGACTCTCTACTCAAAGTTTTAGACATCCTCAATTTTTTTTTGTCCCACAATCTTTCTCGTTGAATAACGTGTCTCTCTGACCCCCTACTGGTTGCATACTCCTCTGACCTTTCACACTCCCCAGCTTTGTAATCTGTTTGCTATTCAGCCCACAAGCAGTGTCGTGGACACTAATGCAAGCACAGTGGACCCTTAGCCACTGTTGGGTAGAAGAAAACAACCATAATTGGGGTGAAATGGGCTCACCTCGTGCCCGGTGCCATGCATTGGCTGCACAATTGATACCTAGGCCTCTGTCCTTTTGGTCTTATTTATTTATTTATTTATTGAGTTTTCTATAGCACAAACTTTACCCGTAGGCATCACAAAGCTTTATAGAGAATGCATAATAGCAATTATGTGGATTACATATTGGAGAGGGTATAAAGACATAATGGCAGTACGTCTAAATACCAGTGAGGATCTCTATACTTACCTGTGACCACATAGTGACAATGGTAATAGTTAAGGGTGACTAGGGGTAAGCATATTAATATCGGCTATACACTTTAGGGAGTTTTAACATTTGTAGTGCCTTTCTTATAATTTTAGATAGTTTTATCTGGAAAAATTGCTCTTTACTCTGTATCAAACCTAAATATGAATCCATTCTATTGAACGGTGAGAATTCTGTAAATAATTGATGAATTGAGAAATCTTTATATTGGATTTGTTGGGGAACCGAGAAATAGAAATCTTCTGCTGCTTGTGTTAAAATAAGCACTGATATGAATTTATGCACTTTATTAGCAAGCCTTGGCTTTGTTGCAGATTTACTGTTATTATTGAAATAAGCACTGATACGCATTCATGCACTTTATCAGTAAGCCATGTCTTTTCTGCGGTATTTGCACACACAAAGTCACTTTATTCAACTTTTTGCCCTTATTATTAGCACAATATGGACAAATCAGACGAGAAGGGTATTGTACCTTTATTTGTGACAATTCTAATGCATTATATATAAGTATGTGTAACATTATGTCCACATTGAATTATAAATGTTTGGGAAAGGGCTGGGTTATGTGCAATGCAATAAATCAAATATTTGTACAGGTATGGTTCCCAGCAGAACCTAGACTAAGGGGCCGATTCCGATCTCGGTCGGAGGCGCACCTAACGCCATTCGGTCGGGAAAAAAGCCATGCAAATGCCTGTTTCCCGACCGATCCGCACATTAATCCGAACGAACAAGTACGATGCGCACAATAGCACAGATTCCGACCCAGTCGTACTCACCCAATCCAGGTCCTGTTCCCCGACCGAGCCGGATCCGTAAACGCAGAATCGAGTCGCCCGGAAGCCAAAAAGCAGCCCCATCCGGCCGGACAAGTACGATGCGCTTCCCGTACGCGCCGAACCCGTCGCTACGCACGGCACGTCAAAGCATCCGGGAGAGGCGCACATAAGCTCCGATTCGCGCCACAACACGATCCACGGCTACGAGACGAACACGCCAGCGACGAGGTGCGAGGCGAAGCAACGACAAAGACGAACAAGACGAACCAACCATGAATCCCATCGTTCCGATCCTACCAATATTCTACATCTACTACCGGAATAGGCACGGACGCGTACAGCGCAGAAGGTAAGTCAGACACCAACCACAAAAACAAACTACACGTACCCGACATATCACACACACACAGAGGGATGCAGAAATTACTTACACCAGAAACAGCAGCACCATAGGGGCAGGATGCCCATCACCAATGCCACATATACACATAGGGGCCCGGATGCCTGTCACTACTACCACCCTTACCCAGGGGGTGCCAGATGCCTACCACTACTACCCCCTCTACCCAGGGGGTGCCAGATGCCTACCACTACTACCACCTCTACCCATGGGGGGCTGGATGCCTGTCACCACTACCACCCTTACCCAGGGGGTGCCAGATGCCTACCACTACTACCACCTCTACCCATGGGTTGCTGGATGCCTGTCACTACTACCACCCTTACCCAGGGGGTGCCAGATGCCTACCACTACTACCACCTCTACCCATGGGGGGCTGGATGCCTGTCACTACTACCACCTCTACCAGGGGGTGCCAGATGCCTACCACTACTACCACCTCTACCCATGGGGGGCTGGATGCCTGTCACTACTACCACCTCTACCCAGGGGGCTGGATGCCTGTCACTACTACCACCTCTACCCAGGGGGTGCCAGATGCCTACCACTACTACCACCTCTACCCAGGGGGTGCCAGATGCCTACCACTACTACCACCTCTACCCAGGGGCTGGATGCCTGTCACTACTACCACCTCTACCCAGGGGGCTGGATGCCTGTCACTACTACCACCTCTACCCAGGGGGTGCCAGATGCCTACCACTACTACCACCTCTACCCAGGGGGTGCCAGATGCCTACCACTACTACCACCTCTACCCATGGGGGGCTGGATGCCTGTCACTACTACCACCTCTACCCAGGGGGCTGGATGCCTGTCACTACTACCACCTCTACCCACGGGGTGCCAGATGCCTACCACTACTACCACCTCTACCCAGGGGGTGCCAGATGCCTACCACTACTACCACCTCTACCCATGGGGGGCTGGATGCCTGTCACTACTACCACCCTTACCCAGGGGTGCCAGATGCCTACCACTACTACCACCTCTACCCATGGGGGGCTGGATGCCTGTCACTACTACCACCCTTACCCAGGGGGTGCCAGATGCCTACCACTACTACCACCTCTACCCATGGGGGCTGGATGCCTGTCACTACTACCACCCTTACCCAGGGGGTGCCAGATGCCTACCACTACTACCACCTCTACCCATGGGGGCTGGATGCCTGTCACTACTACCACCTCTACCCAGTGGGTGCCAGATGCCTACCACTACTACCACCTCTACCCATGGGGGGCTGGATGCCTGTCACTACTACCACCTCTACCCAGGGGGCTGGATGCCTACCACTACTACCACCTCTACCCAGGGGGTGCCAGATGCCTACCACTACTACCACCTCTACCCAGGGGGTGCCAGATGCCTACCACCACTACCACCTCTACCCATGGGGGGCTGGATGCCTGTCACTACTACCACCTCTACCCAGGGGGTTCCAGATGCCTACCACTACTACCACCCTTACCCAGGGGTGCCAGATGCCTGTCACTACTACCACCCTTACCCAGGGGTGTCAGATGCCTACCACTACTACCACCACTACCCATGGGGTGCCAGATGCCTACCACTACTACCACCTCTACCCAGGGGTGCCAGATGCCTACCACTACTACCACCTCTACCCAGGGGGCTGGATGCCTGTCACTACTACCACCTCTACCCAGGGGGCTGGATGCCTGTCACTACTACCACCTCTACCCAGGGGGTGCCAGATGCCTACCACCACTACCACCTCTACCCAGGGGGGGCCAGATGCCTACCACTACTACCACCTCTACCCATGGGGGGCTGGTTGCCTGTCACTACTACCACCCTTACCCAGGGGGTGCCAGATGCCTACCACTACTACCACCCTTACCCAGGGTGGGCCAGATGCCTACCACTACTACCACCTCTACCCATGGGGAGCTGGATGCCTGTCACTACTACCACCTCTACCCAGGGGGCTGGATGCCTGTCACTACTACCACCTCTACCCAGGGGTGCCAGATGCCTACCACTACTACCACCTCTACCCAGGGGTGCCAGATGCCTACCACTACTACCACCTCCACCGATGGGGGGCTGGATGCCTACCACCAACAACACCCCCACTCACAGGATGGCTAATACATGACACCACAAGCACACACCAACATGAAGAATGCAACATAAAGACATCCCCCCCAACACCATGACAAGCGTGTGTAGACTGTGTCAAATGCCTACAACACTGAACATGACTTTGAACCTACAATGTGACCCCCTATCACATGTGCCACACATAAATGTGTCTGGCCCCCACAATGCAAGCAGGCCATGACCATTGTGGCAATGGGGACCAAACCCCCATCATCACAGTGACCAAAATGTAAGTGTGGGGTCCATAGCTGAAGCACATTTTGAACATTGTGGCAATGGGGTCCAAACCCCCATCATCACAGTGCCCAAAATGTAAGTGTGGGGTCCATAGCTGAAGCACATCTTGAACATTGTGGAAATGGGGTCCAAACCCCCATCATCACAGTGCCCAAAATGTAAGTGTGGGGTCCATAGCTGAAGCACATTTTGAACATTGTGGCAATGGGGTCCAAACCCCCATCATCACAGTGACCAAAATGTAAGTGTTGACAAAGAAAAAGCTGCAACTGCCAAACTGCATGGATGATTCCTGGTCACAGAACAACAAACACATCAGTGGCAAAGTAGTGCTTGTGTCCCATAGCAACATAGATTGGGGGAGGCAAACAGTGCAGTGCAAATAAGACATACCTTTGGCCATGTGCAGACAAACATCACCCATGGGGGCTGACACTGTCAACATTCATCAATGACACAATGACAGAAGTGACCATCTGAATGCAGACCCACATATTTGCACCAATGGGCACACACATTCAGATACCCTGTGGAGACTGTAGATGTGAGGTGAACAGATACCATACCATGGCAGCAATGGGACACACAAACAATGATCATAGTGCTGACTGATAACCTAGGAGTCCCAGGGAAAGCAGGGCAAACACACCAAACAACATACAGCCAATGGCACACTAAAGATATGCCAATGCAGTGGTGCAGATGCACAAACACAAACAGGCAGACCCACACTGCACATCAAATACAACAGGTGAGGGGGGTACCAGTGTCCCCAGGCAACCACACAACACATGACGAGGCCTGAATACCAATTACACAGACGTGCATACAGTGCCACATAAAGGTAACTCATGGATCCAAATCCCCTATGTGGGCAATCAGGCATTGTCAGATGAGAGGGAGCACAAATCACACATGTCACACAAGCATGTAGGAACAGCAACTGACACAGCAAGACACAGAGACACCACAGCACTACCCCCAGGGCCCCCGCAATGTGGTGACCCTGGGCTGCATTACAATCCCACTGTGATGACAAAGCTAGATGCCGTTCACACTGTGAACCACAGTCATGTGTCCTGAGCAACAAACTACCATCACACCTACACAAGCACAAATCAATCAGCACGGCCAGTAAGCCAAGGCCAACATGGAGGCAGGGGTCTAGCCGGGCAACAACTCTCATCTGCACACACTCAACACCACACACCTCGACCTCCAACAATGTGCAGCAGTGAAGCTCACATGCACTGGTGACATTGCACATGCACCCATGGTGGGTGGTGGGAACCAAGGGGCAGAAACACATCACACAAGGCCACTCAACCAGACTCCTGAATGTCTGACACACTGCACACTACGCTGTACATGAGTATGACGGCAATACCACACCAACCAATGGGATCCCAGCCACAGTCACACACCAGTGAAGAAGCCAAGGTCACCCACAAAGAACACACATAGACAACTACCAACATTGCAGCCCTGACCCTGAGGAGTGCCAGCAGTCACACACACACAACGTGTCACAACCAATGAAAGCTAACACAAACCGGAAATCACATGACAGGTGTAAACAACAAGTGCCAAGGGGAATCCTGACTGTGACCCATCTGCGTCTGCCCACAAACTCAGCCCTGACAGCAAACACACCTATGGGTGACACCCTGATGACCAGTAATGTGCCTCGCACCCACATCACAGAGAACCCAGGGAGAAGACTTTGGGGGAACATAGCTCAACTCAGCAGGCATCACAAACAGGAACATCACTAGGGATCCTAGCATGCACAGCAACATGGAAGTGAACACACAGACATGCTCATACAACACACACCTTGGGCGCAGGCGATGTCACAGGAGTACACACTGCCATGAGGGGACTCCACTCCTGTGTGAGGAAAGCTGTGCCATATGTCGCATCATTAGGGCTCCATCATGTCAGCAGAACACTTGGTCACACAGTCAACAATTAGCACCAAATGAAGGCTCCCATCACATCAGCCTGGTCATGGGAGTGTCAACGAAATCATCAGCACAGATCCAACACACATGTATAGCAAGTTGCACTGACAACACAGATGAGTCCTTCCCCATTGATGCCCAAACCTGCATGTCCAGTGGAGATGGCCACACGGTCAGGGAAGTAGACTAATTGAACAATGGCAAACACAACAGATGTGCAGGGGTGGAACCCACAGATGTGACATTGCTAATGTAAGTAGGGAATCCCATTGCCAAATATTGAAAACATGACACCCTCAGATGCTGCTAAGGATGACATGGATACACCACAGGATAGGACACTGTCCCCCTGGACCACATGGGTTCCTGCACAGTAACACTTCATTGTCATGAGACCAAATATCACCATCACTGCAGCAAGGGCATGGTTAGCATCATCAACATCATGTACATCAGAAGCAAAAGCACTAGAGAACAGAAAGTTGCTTTATTCAGCATATGTGGCATCAAAAGTAGAAGTCAGGTAGAAAATAAACAAAGGCCAATGGCCAGTCCATCATTAAAGTCAAAAGTGGGTGACAGTGGCAGATGCCACCCTACGCATGCCTGCACTGACAAAAACCAGGGACAATCCCCTAGGAGGGGCATACAGGGGGCAGGCCAGGCACCGCAGGGACAGGATCAGGGCTCACCAGGAGGAGGCAGGGAAGGGGTGGTGGGTGCTGGAGAGCCACTGACAACTGCAGTGGAGGTGTCTGACATGGTGTGTGCCGGCACAACTGGGGGGCATGACTCAGATGGTGTGGGTGCCAGCACGACTGCAGTGGACCCTGCAGATGGAGTGGACAGCTTCGCCACTGCAGTGCCCAAGTCAGACAGGGTGGTAGTGGACTCCACTGCAGTGCCTACCTCCAGGGGAGGAGAATGGGGATCAGGTAAGGTGGGCAGGACAGAGGGGGGGGACACCCTCACCACATCAGTGGTACAGACAAGCGCAGCGGGGGGTGGGGCCCGAAGAGCAAGTGGCAGGGGAGAAGGCCTGAACCTTCTGGGGATGGTGTATCTGTGGGTGGGGGAACCTGGGGCAGGGTGTGGTGGGGGCACCTGTGGAGTGGGGGCCTGAGGGATGGCGGAAGGAGACTTGGTGCCTGAGCTGCAGGGCGGCGGCGGGGTCTTGCTCTTCCGGGACCGGGGGACTTGCGGGTGGGGGCCTCAGTCGGTCTGCGCCTGGGGAGGGTGTCCGGGGGCCAGGGGCACTCCGCTCCATGTGGGTGGGCTTCCTCTTCCCCCTGAATGCTGGATCAGCTGGATCGGAGGGGAAGAGGCCAAGGTCACAGAGGAAGAGCCGCTGTGTCTTTGAGGTTGCAGGTGAGGCAAGGGAGGGGTCTTTGGAGGGAGAGGCAACTGAGGACTGCGCAGTGCTTGTGGATGCGTGTGTGTGTGCCGGTGCCCCATCCCCTGTGAGTGTGGTTTCAGTCCCCTGACGGTGCGTGCGTGTGCGTCTTGTTCGTGGCGTGTGTGTCTGTGTGCTGCACGTGTCTGTGCTGGTGTGTGCCTGTGCCAGTGTGTGTGTGCTTGGGACAGGTAAGGTGCTGGGGAGTGTGGATGGGGCAGAGGCAGGAGGGGTGAGGGACTGTCGGAGGAGGGACACTGCTGCCGTCAGGGAGGAGTCCATGGACCTATTGCCCCTCTGTAGGTCAGACATGCCTGATGAGATGCCCTCCATGAACGACACCAGCTGAGTCAACAGAGTGGTGTGTGCATGGAGGACACTCAGCATCGCTGTCTGTCCTACATGGAGCTGGCGGAGGAGGTACACAGACTCCTCACTCAGGGCAGAAGGGGACACAGGGGCAGGGGGTGCGGTGCCTGGCCCGAAGGAGACACGCTCCCGAACATGGGAGCCTCCACGGACCTCGGGAATGGGAGCCGACGGGAGGGCGGTGGTGGTGGTGGTGGTGGCGGGGACAGCAACACTAGCTGGGGTGTGGTGGCTGCTGACACCCGCCTCCATAAGGGAGTCATCGTCCGAGCTGCTGTGGTCCTCAGCTGAGGTGGATGGTGCTGAGGACTCCTCGGTGTGGCTCCCCTCGCCCTCCGTGCCACTGGGTCCCTCCGACCACTCCTCGGCTGCTGACCCAGTCTGGCTCTGCGGCTCCTCCTGGTCCGTGGAGCTGTCCCCTCCTGTGGCCGTGGATGTTTCTGCAATCAATAGGGAAACAGACAGACATCAGTCACCTGCACCGAACGCACACACCACAGTAAGAACAGCACATTACAGAGCAAGCCCTGGCATCCTTAGTTGAACATTGCTAAAAGTGCCCAAACAGAACAGGAGAAGTCAATTGTCAGTCTGATGGTCAACCATGGCACTCACATCCCACCTGGCCTTGCACCCATCTGTCTGGTGGATGGCAATACCCCAGTGTGGACACATGCACCACCTACACAGTATATGGACAGTGCAGAGAACCCGGTGAAGCATGTGGACATGCACACATCACAACTCTTGCCACTGAGTCAGTACAGGTGTCCGGATGAAAGGGATGCCCAGAGTCAAATAGGAAATGCATGTGATGCATACCAGCGACAGACACCATGATGCACCCATGTCCTGATAGCCATTGCCACAATGGTGTGCATGTAGCACATGTCACTCCCCTGCAGGATCACTAATAGGAAGTCACATGCCATGGCACAGGCATGCCTGCTAAGTCATACATCACTGTCTCCAGTCACATGGGCAGGGCAGCCAGACAACAACACTCTGCACTGTGTCACAATAGTAGGTCATGGGGAATGCAAGTGTTGGAGCTGAACAAGTGCACATGTACATCCCACACACAACACATCATCTGAACCCTCATCTGTCCAGGTCATACCCATTGGACATATGGGAGACCTGTAACACTACCCTCTGCACCTGAGCACCTCACAATCTGCTGTGAATGGGAAACAGCTGCCTGAACTTCACATTCGCATACCCCAGTCTGCCCGGTCAGGTGATCAAACACATATGTGTCACACAAGTATCGTCCCCCATGGTCACATCTCCGGTGGCATGTGGAGCCCCAACCGAGAAACACCCCAGCAGACCTGACAACGAAGCCACAGCACACTGACACAGAGGCAGACACCTGAGGGGACAAATCACTGAGCACAACGTGTCAGCTGATACACGGGAGTGGGAGTACAGAGTGTATTGTATGGCCTGGAGTAGGCATGACTGTCCTGCCCCACATGAATGAGGGATGAGCCCTGGACAGTAGGCAGCTGGCTAAGTATGTGTGACACACGTAATATACACACTCCTGGGGCCCAAACATTGTTCCCACCCGCAGCATGGGTGTGTGCCAGATACCCCAGGCACATGTGGTGGATCAGCTCTGCAATTGGACCACATATCAAAGTAACACGCAGATTACATGTCAGAACACAGCCATTGTGTAAGCAATGGACCCACCCATGATGCCCACCACAGAGTTAGGGAAACAGATGCTGTCCCCCACCTTGAGTCAAGCAAACTGCAAGGACACAGTACCCAAGTGACACAATTCCCTGACTGTAAGGGCCACACCAGGGTATCAGATGAGGAGTGGGCAGTGCACAATAGAGGGACATGGGTCCTGGACCACATGACTGATGTACTGTGGATGTTTAACCAGGCCAGAGGAGGGCACATAGCATGGCAGACATAGTTCACAATGCAGTCATGGACTCACCCCCTCCTTGCTGCTCTCTGGCCTTCAGCTGCCCATCCAGATCAGGGAAGACCACCGCCAGGATCCTGAGCATGTGGGGGTCAGGGTCCGGTGTCCGCCCCTCCTGCGAGGAGGCAACAGCTTCAGCTGAACCCGTGCGATCCTCCGGGTCCAGCCCCGAAGGTCCTGCCACCTCTTCTGGCAGTTGCGGATCCGGCGCTTGTAGACCCCCACGGATCTCACTGCCCGGACGATGGTCAGCCATATCTGCTGCTTCTGGTGGGCATCAACCTGTGAGGATGACAAAGTGAGAATGCCATTACTACACATGCAACATATCCGTGCATTACACAGTTGTATATACATGTCTCAATCACAGGGGCACATGATGTACACAGGCAGTGCAACGATGGCCATGGACAGTATGCCAGCAGTTACTACATGGTATCATTGCCTGGGAAGTAAAACCTTGTTTAAATGCACTGTCACTGCACTATACCTGTCCAGTGCATGTAACTACACACTATGGGGGGTGACAACTACTCAGTGAGCCTGCTAGCCAGTGGGTGCAGACGGTTAGCCTTGCTAGTCAGACAACATGCACATTTAGAAAGGCAGTGGACAGAACACTCACCTGCTCCCCTGCTTTCCCATACAGCTTGCTGTACTGTGGAAGGAGGTTGTCCAGCAGGGCCTGGTTCTCCTCAGTGCTGAAGGCTGGGGCTCTCTCCACAGTACGTGCCATTGCAGGGTCCAGAGGGTGCAGATACAGCAGCAGTGTAGTGGCAGATGTCGTCCTGGAGCATGTAGTGCAGGCAAGTGAGCTCTCAGGGGAACAGCCAGCATTATATGTGTGCTGCAGAGGCAGATACTGTCCCATGTGTCCAAAGTGATAGGTCCAAGTCGTTTGCATCTTCTGAATCTGGCCAATCCATGGAATTGCACCACTTACACACGCCCCCAGCATCCTTCAAATGTTCAACTTCATGACACCCATGAAATTGCAACATTGTTGTGGGTGACCAACTGAATTTACAGCATCAGACTCGTTCAAATTTTGAAAACGCGTCCGTTGCCAGGCCAGGCCATAGCCAATGGGTGCGCACCGATCGGACCATTGCTGTTCAATGCGTACCTAGGATACAACGCGTACCCGCACACATTGAATGCAATGGGCCGGCCGGGCACACCGATCGGTCCATTGCTGTTCAACGCGTACCTAGGATACAACGCGTACCCGCACACATTGAATGCAATGGGCCGGCCGGGCACACCGATCGGTCCATTGCTGTTCAGCGCGTACCTAGGATACAACGCGTACCCGCACACATTGAATGCAATGGCCAATGTGTGCGCACTGATCGGTCCATTGCTGTCCAACGCGTATTGCGAATACAACGCGTACCAGCACACATTGAATGCAATGGCCAATGTGTGTGCACTGATCGGTCCATTGCTGTCCAACGCGTATTGCGAATACAACGCGTACCAGCACACATTGAATGCAATGGCCAATGTGTGCGCACTGATCGGTCCATTGCTGTCCAACGCGTATTGCGAATACAACGCGTACCAGCACACATTGAATGCAATGGCCAATGTGTGCGCACTGATCGGTCCATTGCTGTCCAACGCGTCCCTGTACAAGTCACTGGCATATGTCACCATGCCTGTCACAGGTGAACATATGCCAGCCACATATACTTCCCAGGGAGTGAGGGGCACACCTACAACACCACAGCCTGTCCAAACTGTATCCTACGGCATGTAAGGCTGCATTACCTACTCCGTGTATGGGGGTGAACATGTTGTTCTGTGGGTGTCACTTGGGGGCAGCCACCCCCAGGCTGTGCACGTGTTCATGGGGACAGAATCCTTGGTGTTTCGTGTACATGACCACTGTGATGTGCAACTGTTCATATCTGAGCATGTGGCATGGTCACCTTTCACGGTGGTGTATGTGTATGTCATGTCACATACCTCCTGAGTCCCATGTGCGACGGTATGTTTAACCCAGGGTGACCCATTGGCACAATGGTGATGGTCCTCCACAGTCTGTGTGCATGTTGTGTTTACAATGTCTCTGATTTCATGTGCACAATGGGAGGCAGTCTCCACATCCACGTTGTTTGTGCATGGACTTTGATGTTGTGCGTGTGTGTGTCACAGACGTCCATGTCTGTCCTGCCGAGGCAACAGGGACCACTACCTGTGGGGGTCATGGTTGTTTTGCTGTGGTGTATACATGATACACCATGTCATGCCAGTGTCCATGTGGCAATACAGGGTCCCTGGGAATGTACCTGTCGTTGAGCTGTGATGCCTGGGGCACATCTGTCCTCACATGTCACTGTGGGGTGTGTTTCTAACGTGGCAGCAGGAGATGGGAACTGTGACACGGCCTCATGATATCCAATGGCACGACCTGGGACTTATTGATGCCACTTGTTGAACTGTGATGTTAGATGTTGGCCATGTATGTGCCATACATATCCTTACGGAACTGCACACATCATGTACTTGTGCCTCATAATGATGTTGAGTGTGATGTTGAGTGTGTTCAATGCCACATATGTGGGGTGACTGACAATCTTGCTTTCTTCACCTATGCACTGCAGGGCACCAGCTGTCCTTAGACCATTCCCTGACCTGGCAACGATGATGGAACGTGACAGCATCCGACGGTACCGCTTCACCAGGCAGCTGATTGAGGATTTGGCAGTGCGCTCGGCACCACATTTGCAACCTGGCCGGCCGTACCCTACAGCGCTGACCCCCAAGGTGAAGGTGATGGCAGCCCTACACTTCTTTGCCACCGGTACCTTTCAACACACTCTGGCGACTGCTGGTGGGATGTCACAGACCATGTTCAGCCGTGTGCTCCGGGATGTTTTGGAGGCTATGTTGATATACCTGAACCAGTACATCTATTTCCCTAGACTCCAACAACTCACTGGCGTGAAGAGTGACTTCTATGCCCTGGGGAGGATGCCGCATGTCATTGGCTCCATTGATGGGACACATGTGGCTTTGGTACCACCACAGGCCCAAGAGCAGGCATACAGGAACCGCAAACACTACCACTCGGTCAATGCACTGGTGGTCTGTCTTGCAGATATGAGCATCTCACACGTGTGTGCCCGTTTCCCTGGTTCTGCACACGATGCCTACGTGATGAGGAGTAGTCGCATCCCGAGGATGATGTCACAGATGCGGAACCAGCGTGCCTGGCTTGTTGGTGTGTACTGACTTTGTACCATTGTGTGTGTTCTGCTATGTTGTGTTCCACCCTCTTTTCCAACTCTGCTAATGTGCAATTGTCTGTATGTAGGTGACTCCGGATAGCCCAACATGCCGTGGTTGCTGACGCCCCTCAGGAACCCTGTGACACCAGCCCAGATGCGCTACAATGAGGCACATGGTCGGACCAGGAGAGTGATTGAGCGGACATTTGGTCTCCTGAAGAGCCGCTTCCGCTGCCTCGACAAGACAGGAGGGTCCCTCCCATATGCCCCAGCAAAGGTGTGCAAGATTGTCATTGTCTGCTGCATGCTACACAACCTGGCAGTGCGGAAGGAGTTGCCTCTCATCCTGGATGACGATGACCAACGTCCGCCACCTGTGGAGGATCCTGGCCTGGACCACGATGCCAGTGATGATGGTGATGTCCGCACACAGCTCATCACCAACTTCTTCAGCTGATTGTGAGTATCCAGAGATGTCATGTCAATGATGTGAGTTTGCATGATATGTGTTGGTGGTGCTCTGGTGCTGTTTGAGTGTGTCCATGGGCTACATGACTGTATGCGTGTAGCGATGTGTCCTTACAGGTAGTCTGTACTCCCCAACAGTGTTGACATGCTAACTTGGTTCTGGGTGGGTATCTTGTGACATGTATTGGGCATGAGTATTGCAGTTCTGTCCTGTTCTTCAGTGCTTTTGACTGTGTGTCATTTCTGTCCTTCACAGGGTACTTTCAGAGTCGTTTGGTCAACTGTGATCCCCAACACCGTGATTCGACTTCCAGGGTGGTAGCTGTCGTGTCCCTACAGGTGATGTGCACCACACCCATGGACTTCCTTCCTTCTACACTTGTTGACTGTGTGCCCGCTGCCAGGTGGGATTACCTTGCATCTGTGGTGGTTACAACATGTTGCAGATGTGTAATAAACCTGTGCTTCACTTTGTGATGTGCGTTGTCTGTGGTCACACATCTGACTGACATTTGCTTACTGCACCAGTGGGCTAGTTAACACAGACTGTGAATAGGTGTTGGGTCTGTGCAATGCAACATATTTCCTGGCAACATCAGTGTAGGCGATGAGTCAGATGGCCATGGTGTGTATGTGTTGTGTAGCCCTGGTGGTGTGCCTCCCTCATATGTGTGACGTCGCCATGACTCACATGCCGGTGTTGTACTTGCTGTAGCAGTTAGCATGCACAGTGTCATTTCCCAGATCATCATCACCACTTCTGAGACAACGTAGGAATCACAACAGAGGCAAGTATGGTGTATTAGTGAGTTTATTGACATACATGTGTGAGTATAGTGCACAGGATGGTGGGTGCTGTACATTGTGATTGTAATCCAAAGTTCCTAGATGATTTGGAAGTCCTGGTAGCAGAAATGTCCAGAGTAAAGTCCACAGTAATCTGAGACATTGGTCCAACTTGAGCTCCCCATGTCATGTGGGAGAGTTGTGTTGCAGTCAACAGGGTGAACAGTTTGCGCACAAAGGTGATTATCCAGAACAGGTTTTGGCTTCCTGGGGGTTGCACATGGCCATCGGCCTCTCACTTGCCCCTCCTCGGACGGCCCCTCTTCTTTGGGGGGGACCCTCAAGTGCAGGCTGCTGCGGTGCAGGGGACTCTTCGCCAGAGTCATCCGCCCTCCCTGTGGCAGTTGCAGTTGTTTCAGCACCAGATGTTGTGGGCACACAGGGAGGTGTTGACTGGTTGCTGCTCATCTGGCGGAGGCATTGTAATATGTCCCTATGCACCGCCGTCATCTCTTGCAGTGTGTCCCACTTGGACTCCAAGCGGGACATGTGTGAGTCCAAGCGGGCATGATGGGCAGCCTGCTGCTGTTTAATGTCCCTGAGGAGCCCCACTACCTGGCTGAACTC
Source organism: Calotriton arnoldi (assembly GCA_963921515.1). NCBI lineage: Eukaryota > Metazoa > Chordata > Amphibia > Caudata > Salamandridae > Calotriton > Calotriton arnoldi. The sequence goes on from CAWUFW010006621.1 coordinate 710,099, forward strand.
TCCGGTGCTGGACTTGTACGCATCGGCTATGCGTGCCAGTTGTGGGTCATCATGCAGTCCAGACCCCTCTGCGAGCAGCGGCCTATGTCTCCCACCCCTCCCACCACCCCTGGCGACACGTGCAGTACCTTAGGTGGCACGCACAGGTGACCCTGGGCCACCTTGGGGGTTGTTGGTGGTGGTGGTGTCCATGGCCCCACGTTGGTCCAGGGTCCCTGTGCTGGTGGTGGTGGTGCTCCTTGGTCTGTCCATGTCGGCAGGGGTGGTATGTGTGTTGACAGTCGTTGGAGGGGTGGGTGCAGGGGGTGCAGCTGGTGGTCCTGCTGGTGCTGCATGATGACTTGCTCCGGACGTGCCAGGTGGGTCTTCTTCATCCGAGGAGGGCAGAGGCTGTTCCACACCAGTGAGCTCCGTATCCTCTTGAGCCTGGGACGGGGACTCCTCAGCGTCTGCTGCTGTGTCCCCATCATCACCTGTTTTTGGGAGACACACACAATGTATGTTATGTTTCTGCAGGCATCAATGGTTGACACACCTGACAGTTGTGACTGTGCCTCTGGATGCGGGCCTGTACATTGCATTGTCCTAAGTTGTCACAGTCAGGGGTTGATATTGGTGTAGCACATTGTCCTGCATTATTTGGGCATTTCTATGTGAACGTTGGGGTGTGTACATGGTCTGCATTGGTTGTATTTGGTTGACATCCGGCCCTCCTTCCCACCCAGCCAGATATTCCACCATGGAAGGTGCTTTCATTGCAGGGAGTGCAAGTTGTCTTTCAGGATGTCAGTCAGTGGTGTCCTGCTGTTGGTTGGTGCACAGTTGCCAGCAGGGCCTTGTGCTCCCCACAGCAGTAGCCAGTGTCAGCCATCTTGTCAGTTGTTTTCCACTCCCTGTGATGTGCGCATGGTTCAGGGTGGTGTTGATGAGACAGTTGTGGGGGTGACCAATATCTGTGACTACCACTCCCATCATGCTATTGCCTCCACCCCACTTCCCAGCATGCCCATACTTACTTGCTTTTGGGTGGACTTCACTGTGTGTGAGTGTGAGAGCAATGGCAAGATGGCTGACAGTGGTGTCCTGCTGTTGGTTGGTGGCCAGTTCCCAGCATGGCCTTGTGCTCCCCACAACAGAGCACCAGTGTCAGACATCTTTGATGGGGCTTTCCACTCTCTGTGGTGTGTGCATGCTTGGTTGTGAGCTTGCTGGGCCATGTGGGTGAGGGATGTTGAGCTGTGACTACCACTGCCATCATGCTATAGCCTCCACCCCCCTTCCCAGCATGCCCATGCTTCCTTCCCTTTTACTCTGCTTCCCTGTGGGGTTGTGTGCCTGTGCTGACAAGATGGCTGACAGTGTTATCCTGGGGTTAGTTCTGCTACAGGTCCCATGTGTGTCCCTGTGCTTCACACAGCATGACCCAGGGTTGTGGTTCTTTGTGGGTTATTTGATTGGAGTGTGAGGCAATGCATTCTCCCAGGTGAGTTGTGTGGAGTTTGTGTTAGGGGGGGTGTGGGTGGAGCTGCTGGTGACTATGGTCTGTGCTGTGAGTCCTCCTTCCCACCCAGCCAGATATCCCACCATGGAACGTGCTTCCATTGCAGGGAGTGCAAGTTGTCTTTCAGGATGTCAGTCAGTGGTGTCCTGCTGTTGGTTGTTGCACAGTTGCCAGCAGGGCCTTGTGCTCCCCACAGCAGTACCCAGTGTCAGCCATCTTGTGAGTCCTTTTCCACTCCCTGTGATGTGAGCATGGTTGAGAGTGGTGTTGATGGGCCAATTGTGAGGGAGAGCAATATCTGTGCCTACAACTCCCATCATGCTATTGCCTCCACCCCCCTTCCCAGCATGCCCATCCTTCCTTCCTTTTGACTCTGCTTCCCTGTGGGGTGGGCTGCCTGTGCTGAATGGATGGCTGGGAGTGTTGTCCTGGCAGTTGTTTGGCTAAAAGTCCCAAGAGTGTCCCTGTGCTTCACACAGCATAACCCAGGGTGGTGGTTCTTTGTGGGATCTTCAGTTAGGATGTGAGGCATTGCATTCTCCCAGGTGGGTTATGTGGAGTTTGTGTTGAGGCGGTGTGTGAGGGGAGGTGCTTGTGACTATGGTCAGTGCTGTGAGTCCTCCTTCCCACCCAGCCAGATATCCCACCATGGAACGTGCTTCCATTGCAGGGAGTGCAAGTTGTCTTTCAGGATGTCAGTCAGTGGTGTCCTGCTGTTGGTTGGTGCACAGTTGCCAGCAGGGCCTTGTGCTCCCCACAGCAGTAGCCAGTGTCAGCCATCTTGTCAGTTGTTTTCCACTCCCTGTGATGTGAGCATGGTTCATGGTGGTGTTGATGTGCGCATTGTGAGGGTGGGCAATATGTGTGACTATGACTCCCATGATGCTATTGGCTACACTGACTTGCCCAGCATACACAGAATTCCTTCCTTTGAGTGAGCTTCCCTGTGAGGTGGTGTTCTAGTGGTGGCAAAATATCTGACTGTGTTTGTTGGTTAGATTTGTACCACTGCCTTGCTGTATTTGTTGTTAGGTTTGTACATGTCATGACACAGTTACATATCACTATGAGATGGCATGTATTGTGTTTATCTGACTAACATACACATCTTGGGATGATTATCTTTTGGTTGCTGTGTATTTGCTAAGGGTGCATGGTTTGACTCTCCCCTTGACAGTGATGTGTGTGTATTGTGGCACAATATTGTGGACATTTGTTGTGTACTCACCAGGCTCTGGGATGTTTTCTAGTCCATATACGCTCACTGGTGGTAGGATGGCCCGCACCTTCTCCTCCCAGGGCCTGAGGTAGACTGGCTTGGCAGGAGGGCCACTGCCGGTGTGTTGGCTCACGAGGTAGTCCTTCTTCAACAGCTCCCTGACCCTCCTGCGCACGTCATACCACCTGTTCTGAATGTCTATCTTTGTGCGCAAACATGGTGATTGTACGTTCACCCTGTCGACGATCCTCTCCCACATCTTTGTTTTCTGCGCCATGGGTGTCTGTTGGACCAGTGTACCAAACAGCTGAGGATCTCATCTACCAGGACTTCCAATTCACTATCTAGGAACTTATGATTCTTCTTTGGGGGCCTGGTGATGGGTGGTGATGGTGAGTGGTGTGTGTGTTGGTGTGCAGGTGAAGGTGTGTGAGTGTGTGTTTTGCTGGGTGTATGTGAGGTTGCTATTTGTTGAGATGCTGATGGTGTGTGGCTTGTGTGATGGATGAGCTGTGGGTGTATGGTTGCTGTCTGTTGAGTGCTGGCAGGTAATTTGAATTTGCAAAGGATCATGGTAGGGATTTGTGTCCTTTATATGGGTGGAGTTGTGGGTGTGTCTTTGTTCCCTGCCCCCCCAGTATTTATTGGCTTTGTAATTGCTTGTTTGGCCTTCTTTTGTGTATTTTCCCTTTCTACTTTTTGTGCATGTAGGAGACGTTCTTGTGGCCGAGTCTGACCCTGCAGTTGTCTCGTACGGGCTTCTCCGATTCGTTCACGCTGTGTTTGTGCTGTTTTCTATGCTGCGGACGCGTCGGTCGCGGTGTTTTGGGTTGCTTCGGCTCGCAGTTTTGTATGCGTGTCGGTCGTACGGCTTGTCCTCCGTGCGACTCGGTCGTGTTTTCCACGCGTTGCATCGTACTTGGCGGGTGGGAGTTCGCGGGTACGTTTCGTTCGGAATTGTTCCGGGTGCGTGTCGGTCGGTTAGATTCGCGGGTTTTTCCGGCCGGATTGCTGTTTACCGCGCGGCTCGGTCGTTCGGCTTGTGTTCCGTACGAGTCGGTCGGGTTTTGCACGCTTTTCATCGTACTTTGCGGGTCGGGCTGCACCGGTACGTGTCGGTCGGAATAAATTCCGGCTCCGAGTCGGTCGGTACGTTTTCCGGCCGGAAAAGGAATCGGCCCCTAAGTCTGTTGTCTGTATCTATGAATTGCACAGCACTTGTCACTTTAAAAGATCCGATCCTATAGCACAGCGTTGTCATGTGATCAAGTCCGGTAACGGCTGATACGCATAATGGCGGACACTCCATTATAAAGGAAAATATACGCACATCAATTGCGGTCCGTGTTCGTTATTCCTCACTCAGGAGGTGCAAACAACGAAGATTGTGATATGTATATATATATATATATATATATATATATATATATATATATATATATATATATATATATATATATAACAAAGGCAGCTGCGGCTGTTGAAACGCGCTACCGTTGTTTTATTGCCAATAAATCATGTTTGTGAGTGAATTTGAGCGTGCTGGAGTCTGTCTATATTCAAAGGCAGGTGTGTGGAGCTGATATATATATATATATATCAAAAAGGAAGCTGTTACCTTGTAACAATATAGCAGCCGCGGACACCAAACGTCTTTCAAGCAGTTATTTATTCAGCAAATACGAACAACCTCGACGCGTTTCGGGACCCAGTCCCTTGTTCACGAGTACTGTGACTTAATTTCAATTACGTTTAAATAAACATGTGACCACCACCATAATAGAGCCTGAAAACAGACTTATCATGAAAAGAGGAGTTAACTCACTCCTACCACCACCATAATAGAGCCTGAAAACAGACTTATCATGAAAAGAGGAGTTAACTCACTCCTACCTCACCCAAATGTGTTTGCAAGTTAATTATTACAAATATCGTTCTAATTGCATCTTTACACGAGCGACAGATCTATGTAGTAGTTCTAAACATTTAGCATGTTTAAGATAAAAAATGACTTTTTAAAGTGCCTACTCATATGTTGGGACAAAGGACGTGAAAAAATACGACAAAATACATAAAAGACTTCTACAGTTAGCACATCCTAAAATCTTTATATCTCTATGCCTTTTCAAAGCTTTTTTTTAAAAAATCATTGATTTCATTTCATAATTTTTCTGAATAGTGGTACTGCTCGAAATTTACTATATTTCATTTTAGCCCAAGTGGGCATAAATGTAATCTGCAAACAATTTTAGAATAAAAACCACTTCTTCAAAATTCAGTGCCTATACTGTTGTTATACTGTAGATTAAAGAATTTCATGTTTTTAATGTCCTAGCCCTCTTTAGCAAAATCAATTACTAATGTATCTCTCATCTTTAATCAAGTTATCATGCCCTAGTGGGCCTACCAACTACAAGAAGATATTTTCGCTCTTTGGCATTTCTTCATTATAACAGCAACAACAGATATCTGTAACAAAAACAAAACAAAACAAAATAAATATCACATCTTCAAAACCAAAAAACTTAAAACCACAGTGACATTAAAAACACAAGAATCTCTTCAAACCCTATTGTCTCATCCCGGGGGAGCTGTTTGGAAAATATCTCCAGGTATGTGGATTTTTTCTTGCAAAGTTTGGTAAAAAAACTTCCATCGTATGTTAAGGATACCGGAGATTTTTTGAGATGTCTTGAGAACCTTGAATGGAAAGGCAGTTACTCCCTGTTATCATTAGACGTCATGAGCTTATACACTTGCATCCCCCATGATCTGGGCTTACAAGCAAGTCGATATTTTCTCAATGAAAGATCCATCTCGTATCTCTTTCATACAGAGATGTTGATGGAAATGATGTCTGTCTGTCTTAAACAGAACTACTTTCTCTTTGACAATAAAATCTTTAAACAGACCCTCGGAACATCAATGGGGACCTGCTTTGCTCCTTGCTTTGCAGGTCTTTATCTAGGGCACTGGGAAGAAAAAGTAGTTAGAGAATCTCCTGTTTTCAAGGATAAAGTGGCTTTGTGGATACGTTACATAGACGACATCTTCTGCGTGTGGGAGGGCACTGAGTATGAAGCTAATGAGTTTGTACATACTCTCAACACCAATGACTATAATTTACAATTTACCAGTCAGTGGTCAAAAGAGTCATTGGAGTTTTTGGATCTTAGACTCACAGTGCAGGGAGACTCCCTAGAAAGTGCGCTATTTAGGAAAACCACTGCAGGGAACAGTCTTTTACATGCCCGGAGCTGTCACCCTAGTTCATTGATCAATAGTATACCACTGGGAGAGCTATTAAGGGCTAAACGGAACTGCAGTACAGTGGAGAGTTTTGATAAAGAAGAGAGAACAATGACTAAGAGGTTCTTTGAGAGAGGATATCCACAATCAGTGATCAATAAGGCTAGAATGGAAGTTGCAAAAAGAACAAGAGCTTCTCTAGTAGTTGAGAAAGAAAAAGATAAGGAAGAGGTTAAGTCTCAAGAAAAGATAAGGTTTATTACTACCTTTAATAGACAGGCTAAAGAGGTACGAAAAAGCTTAAACAAATTTTGGCCAGTGTTATTAACAGATAAAGACATAGCAGACAGCGTAGAAAATTTCCCTCAGATCACTTTTAAGAAGGCCAAATCACTTAAGGACACTTTATGTAGAGCGGTAGAGCCCTCTATCATGAAGCACGTAGGAATACAGGGATTTTTTACGTGTAGAAACTGCAAAGCTTGTAAGAACAGCAAAAACAGAAAGGAATGTAGACTTTCCCCTGACTGTAAGCCATTTCGAATTTTGAAACACACGTCATGCAACACTGATTATGCAGTCTATGCTCTTTTTTGTCCCTGTCAGAAGGCATATATAGGCAGCACAATTCACAAGGCGAAGAAAAGGGTGTTGGAACATCTTCGCGCAATAAAACATGGAGATAAACAGTACCCAGTTGCGCGACATTTTCAAAATCACCATGATCAAAACAGCGACCTTTTAAGCTTTTGCGTACTTGACACAGTCAAAATGAATGAGAGAGGAGGGAACAGAGTGCAAAATCTACGACGTTTAGAATCTAAATTGATCATTCAATATAAAACACTTACGCCGATAGGTCATAACTGTGATGAAGAACTAGCAGCACATTTAGGTTAGATGTAGATTTGATAGTGGTTAAGGTAAGGAGCAGCGACTCTTTACTGATCTTTCACTTGTGAAGGAGTTTACCGTTTACAAATTAATTATTTTATCTTGTGTTCTAAAGTGATGCATATTAGTGAATTGAAGTGGATTGAGTAAATCTGTTGTACAATGATGAATTAACTCTGCCAATGCTGAAGAGATTCTTGTGTTTTTAATGTCACTGTGGTTTTAAGTTTTTTGGTTTTGAAGATGTGATATTTATTTAGTTTTGTTTTGTTTTTGTTACAGATATCTGTTGTTGCTGTTATAATGAAGAAATGCCAAAGAGCGAAAATATCTTCTTGTAGTTGGTAGGCCCACTAGGGCATGATAACTTGATTAAAGATGAGAGATACATTAGTAATTGATTTTGCTAAAGAGGGCTAGGACATTAAAAACATGAAATTCTTTAACCTACAGTATAACAACAGTATAGGCACTGAATTTTGAAGAAGTGGTTTTTATTCTAAAATTGTTTGCAGATTACATTTATGCCCACTTGGGCTAAAATGAAATATAGTAAATTTCGAGCAGTTCCACTATTCAGAAAAATTATGAAATGAAATCAATGATTTTTTTAAAAAAAGCTTTGAAAAGGCATAGAGATATAAAGATTTTAGGATGTGCTAACTGTAGAAGTCTTTTATGTATTTTGTCGTATTTTTTATATATATATATAAATATTATTATAACAACGCATAGTAGCAGTCTTTTTTTGTCTTATGAAACCTCACACCATCTGCTCCTTCTGTAGTCTGTCCTGCTCTTAAAACCTCGTATATTGTCTGTGCTTCCCTTTTATGATTTGGCCATGTGTACAACTGTTCTTTTATTTACTTGCGCTTTCGTCTTATATCTTTGACTGTAATTGGAACTCAGAATACATTCCTATGTGTGCTTTGTTGTTATCCCCACAGTCAAGTCAAGTCAAGTCAAGAAAGCTTTATTCGACTGTTATAAATTTAAAATCATAAAAGCACAGAAAAAACAAAGTATACATTGCTTTACAATTAAGGAACAGCAGCAGTTTTATAAAACAAACACGTACATAAATAAAATACATGCAGAAAGGCTTTTAAAAACAATTAACAAGCAATTAAAATTCATCTGTAATAGTTAGACTTTTCCTTAGACGGAGTACACTCTTTAAAAACATAGCAAGCCTCCATACTACTTGTTCATTTTCCATCAGCTGAAGTTTTAAAAAAGCAGGGCGACATTGCCTTAACCCCTGGGTTTTTAAGAGTGGAATTAGCCACACTTTCCTTGGCTCGGAATAAAATTTGCAGAAAAGGACAGAATGAATGGTAGACTGACATGATTGGTTGTCACAAGGACACAATGGAAGCTGCCTCGACCAATCGTTCATTTTAGGCCAAGTCACCAGTCTATGAAACATATTAAGCCTAAATCTGGCCAATAACATTCTGTCATAAGTTAAAGGGACAAATGACAAGTATGGCTCCATGCCAAATGTAGTTAATATAGATTGATGTTGGTTAACAGTGGGCTTCAAAAGTTCACCAGACAGTCTGACCTCTTCCAGCATGTGAAACCCCTCCTTTTTTAATGCTTCCCTTGAAATCATCTGTAAGGAACTCGGGTCGATAAAATATTCTGGATGCCCTAAATCGTTCATAAAATCACGAACGAATCTAATCCATGGTATCTCTAATTTAAGACAGTTATCTAAAATATCCCTGTTTAACTGTGTCTGCTCCTTAGACCAGATACTATGCCACAACAGTATCGGTTCTATTTTAATTAAGTCAGAAATAAAAGAGAGACCCAATTCTTCATGGCAAACAAAAGATGAGGTACTATGGGGGACAGATAAGATAAATCTTAAAAAGAATTCTCAACTTGTTGCAGCTGCGTAGTATTTGCTAGGCCCCACACCCCGGCTCCGTACATTGCTGATGTAATGCACTTTGCTTTGTAAATTTGTATCAACTCCCCAGGAGGTTTCCGACCCAATTTCTTAGAAAAGGTTACCAGGGCATTGGATGACCGGATAAACATCAATTTTTTTGCAGTTATTGTTTGAACCCATGATTCGTTTTGATTGAACAATACACCCAAATATGAAAAGCTCTTAGTTGTAATTAGCTTCTGTCCCTCTACGAAAATATCTTTCGCTCTCATGGTCCCTTGGCCACATCTCATTACATATGTCTTAGAAATGTTAATGCTGAGGCCTAAATCCTTCATAAAAACAGAAAATCCATTAAAGACCCTTTGGAGAGCAATTTGGGTTCTTGCCAACAAAACTGCGTCATCCGCATAAAGAAGTGCCGGGATGGGTCGGCCTGCAACTTGGGGGAGGTCATGTGTAGTTCTTACTAATGCTTCCCCTAACCCATTAGTATACAAATTAAAAAGAAAGGGGGCCAGCACACAACCCTGTCTCACCCCCTTCTAACAGGAAAGGTAGCCGTACGTTCCCCCTCGTCCAAAGCGCACACTAGCTGACGCCCTGCAATAAAGGTTCCTTAGAAAAGCAATAATTTTGGGGTCTACTCTCAGATCTTCGAGGACCTCCCACAGTCTTGCATGTTTCACAGAATCAAAGGCCGCGGTTAAGTCTATGAAAACCATATACAATCTGCCTTGGTATACTTTCCTATGAGCAGGGCCAGGTTTAGACACTGCTCCGTTGTTCCGAGCCCCTTGTGAAAGCCATATTGTAAGTCTGATAAAATATGGTTTTCTTCTCCCCAATCCTGCAGGCGCTCTAAAATCACGCGGCCCACCACTTTCACCATGGAGTCTAATAAGGAGATTGGTCTATAGCAACCCGGGTTGTGTCGATCCCCTTTTTTAAAAATAGGAACTATTATTGACACTCCCCAAGTCTCAGGTAATTGAGTTTGGCAACTGGCATTAATGACCTGCGTTATAATAGGCCCCCATAACGGAATATTTGCTTTAAACAAGTCTACAGGGATACCGTCAGGAACAGGTGCTTTTCCGATATTACTCAAATGTAGAGCTCTATTCACTTAATCTAAAGTGAAATTTAAGTCGACATTATGATAATTACTCTCTAAATTATCATCAGATACAGTACAGGAAATATCAATGCCATTATATACCTGTGAGAAATACCCATTTCATTCCTCCTCCGAGATAGCAATTGTTATTGATGGGCCATCCTGAGTGGTTAGGAATGGTGTCTTCACGGCCCTCCAGAAAGCTGCACTATCATTCAATACGGCTGCTGTATGTAGGGCTTCCCATGCTTCATCTCTCAAAGTATTCTTTCTTTCCTTTATTGCCTGTCTATATTCCATTCTTGCCAATCTAATATTACTCGTTACTCTAGGTTGCTTATGTAATTCAGATTTCAGATTAGAGTATGCTTGGGTGCATCTTGAATTAAACCAACCCGAGTCCTTATTTTTCTTAACGTGTTGTGCTGATAATTTCCTAAGCACGTTCGATATTTCAATATAGGATGCTACAATACTTGCACTAGGGGCTAACTCAGACAGGCAGACCTCAATAGCTGAATTACAATTTATCACAAGAGATCTAGTTATTACTACGGGGTCCACTTTTGACCATTTTAGTGTATAACCATTAGTTTTATCTAGTTTAATTTCGCACGTGACCTCTCTATCCTTATTATTCCTGTTAGCCTTTTTTGAGGGCAAAGTAACCGCCAGGCATAGTGGAAAATGATCGCTCAGGGGATTCTCGCAAACCTCAAAACTAAGTAGTCTAGAAGCATAGTTATATGAAACTAAAATATAGTCAGTTGTATAAAACCCCCTTCCGTTATAGGTATAGGACATTATTACTGGGGGCTCTCCAAAAGCTCATTTACAAAACCTAATTCATTAGTAGCTAAAAATTCATTAAACAAATCCCCCGCCGCCGAATGACAGAAATGGGTCGTATGGGTGTCTTCTTCATACACATGGCCACATACTCTATTATCCTCAACGGGGCACAATGCACTGTTAAAATCACCCATCATTATTATCATTACATCCGATGAGCTAACATTACAGATCGCATTTAATCAGTACTTAAAAACAATTTGATTATCTGATAAAAACTGTTCCCCAGAAATGACTGTATTTTACTGATTACTAGTTTATTGGAAATATACATACACAGGCCACCCTTAAGCCTTCCCCCAAGGCCCTTCACGGCCGGTGTGTTAAAAGTTTTAAAACCATTAATATGGAATGAATCACTAGACCAGGTTTCCTGTAAGCCTATTATGTCTCTATCTTGAATAAATTTATACCATGCTGGGTTATCTATTTTTGACCGCAACCCTGCAATGTTCCATGAAATAATATCACAGGAGGGCACATCGCTATTCTGTATAGGTAGGAATGGGACAGGCCTACAATTATTAATGCCACCAGAGCAGGTAGGTTTTAGTATTTGCACCGGGGGGGTTCCGGTTTAGAGGTGAAGACACCTCATTTCCGGAATCTAAACCCCTCATTTGTTCACCCTCTACTCTTTGCTGCTTCCTAGCATCACATCCCTGGTCGCTTGACTCCGATTGACTCTCCAATGCTAGAATATCCACACCATTTGCCGTTACTGACCCAGCATTCTTGGCCAAGCAGTGAGTGCCAAGAGTCAGTCAGTCAATATCAACCAAGGAGCTAAAAACATCAAATCGATTACTAGTCGGGTTGGAAAATCTTTGTTGAAGCCCCCCAAACGGGTTCTTAATCTCCGTGGGGTGTTGTGAGCATCTGGGTGGTTGGTAAAAGAAACCCAGAGGTAGAATGTTTATCCCCCTGGGAGTGATAAGTCTAGATCTGGCTCTCTCCAGTATAGTTTGAATCGTATTAGGTGATCTAACTGTTAAGACTATGCAGTCTCCAGGCATGGATTTGCTAGATCTACCTACCCATGCAATTCTTCTAGCCATCTAGAACTCTGCAAATAATGTATTAGTAAGTCCCGTCCTTATCCCCAGAAAGTGAACGGACTTGTTTCTCAATGTTGTCCAGTGCTCCACTTCACCCGTTAATAATGGGGGGCATTCGCTAGAACAACAGTATATAAAGTGGCTTCCGGGGGAAGATGCAAGTTCCTAGTTTCAAAAAACCCTTCCCGCCTCGAAGTTACGTGTCCTGTCAGATTTACGGGCTTATCCTTACCTCCTTGTGTTTGCATGTCCTTCCTTAGGACAGTCTGCGTGGGATCGTTTGCCGCCTCCCCTCTCCCTTTTGAGATGCCCTGTCTAATATGAGTTACCTGGGATTGATTTTGGGATGGATGTGGTACACTTTCACCCAACTGGTCTGTCCTTATCGGGGCTTCTCGGCTAATCAAATTTGATTGTGTCTGCTGCTGATGGGCAATCCCACTCTCACAATTATCTACGAGGTGGCTACCTGACAATGGGTTTTGTTGTACTAGATTGTGCCAGTTGATGACTGCAGTTGCACACCGTGGTGGTAGTGTTTGCTAACCTCTCTAATGTAAGCAACCTGCTTTCAATTTGTGTAAGCATGTGTTTCAGTGGGTTAAGCAGGGTCCCTACAGTAGATTCAAATTTTTCCCCAAATTCCTCCTGCCCGTTGTCTACCTGTAAGCCTAGACGGACTTGAGCACTCGGAGTCATGGTCTGCTCCTGATGGAGTACCTTTTCCATGGGCTTAATCTTACGAGCCTGACCTTTTGCAATTTGTCTTTGTTTGTTGCTACCCTGCCCCTTCCTCTTTTTGGGTGGGGGAGTAAGACTACCGCAATCAGTGGCTTTCGCCTTTTGGCCTCTAGTGGTCACGTTCAGCCTGGGCCTTTTATTACTGGTCTCTAAAACCTTAGATGAGGCTATGTCCTCTGTATCAGCCGCTGTCAACTGGGGCATTGGAGTTGTAGATAAACTACTGCTCTGAGTACTGTTTGCTACGTGGGAAATTACTACAGGGCAAGCTGGGGGGTATTGAGGTTCCAGCGAAAGCCTATGCTCGGTAAGCTGTATTTCATGAATAAACGCTGTCTCTGCCCTCGTTAAAAACGCATCTAAAGTCCCCACTACTCCCCGCCCAGTGAGGGATTTTCGCCTACTCATACTTAATTATAATCCCTCCACGCTAGCTTACATATACAGATACAACACTATTCACTTGATAACCATCAATACTATCCAGGTACGAAACGAAATGTCAATACTGTGGCCCAGCCCGGCCTCCTCCGGTCTCGGTCTCAGAGGGCTCAGACTAATAAGTTCCTGCATCAATAAATGTGGGCCCAGATGAAAAAAATAAGTCTCTTAACACAGTACCTTTTTTGGGTTATGGATGGTATGTGGCCCAGTCCGGCAAATAGGTGTAAGGGGGGTGGCCCTGCCCTGCCTCTTCCTGGCAATGACGGGCAAGGATGGGCCCGCCCTTGGCCTGGGCTTTGCCCGCACGCGTCCCGCGAAGCGGGAGGCGCGGGTGCCTTTATGCGCCTCCGGGCGCACAGGAGAGTGACGGCGCCTCCGGGCGCGAAGAGCAGCAGCAGGGCAGTCTGGGGGCTGAAGTCCCCCCTGTGGCGATGGTGTCGGCGGTTCCCGTGAAGCGGGAGGCCCGGGTGCCTTTATGCGCCTCCGGGCGCGTAGGAGAGTGACGGCGCCTCCGGGTGCGAAGAGCAGCAGCAGGGCAGTCTGGGGGCTGAAGTCCCCCCTGTGGCGATGGTGTCAGCGGTTCCCGCGAAGCGGGAGGCGCGGGTGCCTTTATGCGCCTCCGGGCGCGTAGGAGAGTGACGGCGCCTCCGGGCGTGAAGAGCAGCAGCAGGGCAGTCTGGGGGCTGAAGTCCCCCCTGTGGCGATGGTGTCAGCGGTTCCCGCGAAGCAGGAGACGTGGGTGCCTTTATGCGCCTCCGGGCGCGCAGGAGAGTGACGGCGCCTCCGGGCGCGAAGAGCAGCAGCAGGGCAGTCTGGGGGCTGAAATCCCCCCTGTGGCGATGGTGTCAGCGGTTCCCGCGAAGCGGGAGGCGCGGGTGCCTTTATGCGCCTCCGGGCGCGCAGGAGAGTGACGGCGCCTCCGGGCGCGAAGAGCAGCAGCAGGGCAGTCTGGGGGCTGAAGTCCCCCCTGTGGCGATGGTGTCAGCAATTCCCACAGTCATTAACACCCCCCTTTGTTCTAACACCTATGTTCAACATACCACTCAAATGTAGTAATTTTTGCAGTGGCTGTAAATCGCTCTAACATCCTTCTGTGTTAAGCCCAGGCTGCAGAAAAACTAAAATAAATAGACATAAAATCATTAGCATGGTTTTCCCGTTGCATTCACATCAACAGTGGTAGTCACGTACTAGCAAAAGAGTTTGTGTTATAGTGACAGACAACAATGATACTTGTGTACAGCCATTTAGCTTAAATGCAGAAACCTATCCTCTTGGCTACATGTAGCAGTGGCATGCATTCATGAAATTATATAATTTATTCTGAGCTACATTAATTGAGAATGTAATTCATCATCAGATAAAGACTGGTAAGTTGAGCCCGCTCATAAATCAATGCAACTGACATAATTTGCAACAAATGCAACTATAGATGAACATTCACTATTCAACTGGAGTTAAAACTATAGCGGGTTGTGACAGTCACTCCTCTACAGATGTGTTCTTGGTTTCCCACAAGGACAATAACATTTTTAATTTAAAGTGTGTGCTGTTTTGTCCCCATCAGCCAATGTGCCAAAAGCAACAGTTTAAGTCTAACAATATAGGTAAAATGTAGATAAAAAAAGCTATCTCCAAGGAGACCCCAACATTACATACACAGTTTTATAATGTATTTATCAGAGTTTTGATAAATAGAAATCAATATTATCCCAACAGCATCCTTTGAACCTGAACAGCAAGCCAGTCACCTGGGTGAATGGATGCAGGATCTGGAATAATTAGTTTTCAAGTAAAACATAATTATTATTTAATTATTACTTAATTAACTTGCCATCTTATAGCCCTACAAACCTAGCATCCCAGACCTAAATTATATATATAAAATAAATCAGTATAAACACAATTTACATAATTGATAATCAATTACAAATTAATTAATAATTGTCAATTATTACTTAATTAACTGCCCACCCTATAACCCTACAAACCCAGCCACCCACACCTAAATTATAACTAATATATATAATTATTACACAATTTCCATTAAATGTGACCAATCACACAACTCAGAGTCACAACTGACTATCTAGTTCATAATAATGACGATTTAGAACCTAAATCTTGTTGATCTATTAATACAAACATTTCCAGGATACTAGAAGACCCAGAAGGTTATTCAGACAGCTTTAGCTAACTTTACTGAGATGCTACAGACAAATTCTTTGCCACTGTTGGATCCTGTTCAGAAAAAATGCAAAAAGCCAGGTACTCACATCTTTTCTTCGTAAATGATGACAGACACTATGCAAATAAACAAGCCACTGGAAGTGTCTGTGATCTCTTCTTTTGTCAGAGTAGATTTCAGCAAAGATGTAATAGACCGATGTAGTCAGAGAAGCCTTTTCCCTCAAATTTGAAACAATGTGATGGAAATAATGTACTGGCAGTACAGGTTAAAGATTGAAAGTAAAGGCTATTTGGTATATGATGATGGAGACTGAGCAGTGTTTGGACAAAATATCAAGTTGTAAATATCGGGAAAGAGAAATATCAAAAAGAAATATTGTGATACAAAAATATTGTGATGCAGAAATATCGGTGTCAAGAATATAATTTTTTCAGGTAAGTCATATTGTTAATGATATTGTTGTTGATGTCATTTTCAATAATTTAGTTGTAAAAATATTGTTTTTTAATTATTTTAATGTTTTTCAGTTTAAATATTAATGTATGTGTTACTTTTGTTTATATAATTATTAGTTTTTTTAATATAGTTTGCCATTTTAAGTGATTTAGAATTTTTTTAAATTGCTAATAGTAATTTATAGTGTTGTAGTGGTTTGTAGGGGGATAGGGTGGAAAGTTAAGTGAGTAATTATGTGATTGATATTAATTATGTTCATTATGGAATACTGATTTTTTTACATTATATTTTAGGTGTGGGTTGCTATGTTTGTAGGGGGTAATGTGGGAAGTTTATTAGGTAATAATTAACATTTGAATTTTAATTTATTAATTATTTTATTGGTTTTTAATAATGTAAATTGTGTAATCATATATTTAAGTTATATTTTAGGTGTGGGCTGCTGAGTCTATAGGAGTATAGGGTGGGAAGTTAATTAAGTAATAATTAACAATTAATGTATTATTAATTATTGAATTGATTATTGATTATGTACATTATGTAACACTGATTTATTTTAGTTATATTTTATTTGCAGGTTGCTAGGTGTGTAGGGATAAAAGATCATAAGTTAATGAAGTAATAATTAAATAATAATAATTAAAGTATAATTAAATATTTAATTGCTCAACAATTATGGAAATTGTGTAATAATTATATATATTAGTTATAATTTAGGTGTGGGTGGCTGGGTTTGTAGGGTTATAGGGTGGGCAGTTAATTAAGTAATAATTGACAATTATTAATTAATTTGTAATTGATTATCAATTATGTAAATTGTGTTTATACTGATTTATTTTATATATATAATTTAGGTCTGGGATGCTAGGTTTGTAGGGGTATAAGATAACAAGTTAATTAAGTAATAATTAAATAATAATTATGTTTTACTTGAAAACTAATTATTCCATTGTTTATGAATTTAGTAAATTGTTATTATATATATATATATATATATATACATATATATATATATATAAAAATCATTTTATATTAAGAGTTTTATATTTTTTCTAAATTAATAGGGTTATTCAGATATGTACTGTGTTTGAAGTGAAGTAGTTTACCTACTTTTGCTTAGACTGGAGTTGGAATAGAAAATTGAATCCCTCGGAAGTCTAACGTTTTCCCTACTGTTGCACAGACTGGAGTGGGAAGAGTAAATATTACCCCTCCGAAGTCCAAAACTTTCTCTTCTATTGCACTGTTTGAAGTGAGAATAGTAAATCTAACCCCGGCGAAGTTCAACCCTTTCTTTACTGTTGTGCTGTTTGGAGTGCAAAAGGTAAATTGAACTCCTCTGTAGTTCAGCACTATCCCTACTGTTGCCCTGGGTGCAGTGGGAATAGTAAATCTAACCCCTACGAAATCCAACACTTTCCCTACTGTTGCTCTGTTTGGGCTAAGAATAATAAATGTAACCCTCTCCGAAGTCTACACTTTCTCTACTGTTGTATAAACTGGAGTGGGACTACTATATCTACTATTCTTAGAGTCCAACACTTTTCCTAATAATGGTTAAATCTATGTATTATTAATATTTGTTTATAATTTTAATTTTATATTATTTGTTTATACTTTTATTTGCTTTTACATTTTTATAAAAATTTTGTAATTTTTATTACATTTATTTTATTTGTTTGCTAATCTATTTAATGTTTTGGAATTTAATAGTTAATATTTGTTATGTTTCATATAAAAAACAAATACACATGGACAAAACGCTATTTGGTATTTATAGATACTGACACATACTGTAAACACAAGTACAGATGTCACTGGTCATAGACCATCCCAATAATATTAAGCACCATACTCTATGGATGGGGTTGAGATCCGGAACTTTACGTCTAGAGTACAAACAAAGCATATGGGCCATAATAATGAGTCATCAATTTACAACAGAACTATATGTACATAACTTCGGAATGCTGCAAGGTGATTATGTTAACATTTCGTTCAATATTTTGTTCATTGTTCCTATTTTTGAACATTTACAATGATATAGTGAGGAATTTTATTTATAAGCATTTGGAACTTACACATGCAAGATGGCGCCGGTTTTTGCACTGCTCTCCCGATACCGAACACGTCTATTGTCCTACGTGGTTTGCTACTACAATGTTTATGTAAAAGAGCATGGCGGCTCGTGAACAAGGCGAAAGCCAAAACACTTTGGTATGAGGCATCACTTCACTAATAAACATCTAAAACATCCCGGAGTGTCCTGGTAATCTCTCGATTGTGGGGATTGTTGGTGGATATATATATATATATATTATCTACTGGCGGTCGCCAGTAGATAGTTATAGTTAGGACCTATTTTCCATAGGAAATTCACAACATTCTATTTCCAATAACTTTGGCGCCGGTTGACGAATCTTCGCGAAATTTTCAAAACTTGTGGGGCGCTCCGGTCCACTCCTATCCTGAAAGTTTCGGAGTGATTCGGCAAGCGGGGCCGAGAAAAAGGGGGTCCCAAAACGTGTTTTCCCCATGCAATTTTCCATAGGAAACTTTAGACACAGCTACAGCCCGAACTGCTGAACGGAATTACACCAAATTTGGCAAAGAGGTAGTTCTTGGTTCAGAAAGAACCCTTTTTGTTAAATGGTGTAAATCCGTTCAGTAGTTGCTGAGAAAATAAAAAGTAAAACCACATATATATCTATGGCCGCGGAGGATCCGCGCACCCTCCCGATCATGAGCTGTATGCTAATTGGCTGTCAACACTCCAAACCAGGAAGTGTTGGCAGCCATCTTGTGCCTCGGTAGAACCGAGGCACAAGAAATCAGAGAAACAAGTGCGCAAAATGCAAAAAGGGGGCAGGGTAGAAACACCCTGACCCCCTAGGCCTGCTTAGGGGGTCCCACAAGGACCCCCAGGGCCAAAAAAAGCATTTTTTTCACACACAAATCGGCGAGATTCGCGCACCCAGCGCGAATTTCGGCCGAAAATTAAACAAAAACGAAGTGCGGTCTCCCGCGCTTCGTTATTATTTAGCCCCCGGGTGGGCCAGGTCCCGGGGGCACTGAAAAAATGTGTGGGGGGCCCCAATGCCCCCACACTGCCCCGGGGACCGCCACCTCCCCGGGGCTTGATTAAAGAGTTGCGGGGGCACGCAGCCCCCTGCAGCCCCAGGGACCGCCACCCCCGGGGCTAATTTTTAAATGTGTGGGGGCCTCCAAGGCCCCCAAGCCCCCGGGACCGCCACCCCCGGGGCTTTCATTAATTTGTTTGCGGGGGCACACTGCCTCCCCCCCCGAAGCCCCGGGGACCGCCACCCCACGGGGCTTCTTTTTTTTAAAAAAATATACCTGTGTGGGGGGGCTAAAGCCGCCCCACACCCACCGGGGACCGCCACCTCCCGGGGGCACTAAAAATGCTAATTTGGGTGTCCGGAATGGACCCCCGAGCCCCGGGGACCACCACCTCCCCGGGGCTTTGCAATTGGATGGGAGGAGGGCCGCGCGGCCCCCCTCCTGGAGCCTGTGAAGGCCCTGGGGACTGCCACCCCCCAGGGCCGGCTCCTGCAGTGTCCCGGGGTGCCCACTCCCGGGACACTGCTGTTTGCAATGACAGGGCGGGAGCCTCGCGGCTGCCGCCCTATCATTGCAAACTGCTTTGCTTCATTGAAGCAAAGCAGATTGCTTTTCCACACGGAGAGCTGCATGTCAGCAGCTCCCCATGTGGAAAAGCAATGCCGGCTCCCACAGGACTCGGGGAGCCGGCGGGACCGTGGGGGGATTGGGTACCCCCCCCCCACAGTCCCCAACAGAGAGGGCCAGCCCCGAGGGATGGGGTCCCCGGGGCTAGAAGTGGCCCAGGAGGGGGGCCACGCGGCCCCCCTCCCCAAAATTAAAAAATTAAATTAAAAAAATTAAAATAAATAAAGGCCGGCCCCGGGGGATGGGGTCCCCGGGGCCAGTAGAGGCCTCAGGAGGGGGGCCACGCAGCCCCCCTCCATAAAAAAAATATATATTTGGCCATGCCTCGGGGGATGGGGTCCCCGGGACCGGAATTGGCCATGGGAGGGGGGCGCACGCAGCCCCCTTCCCGTTCATTTTTTTTTTTTTTATTAAAAAAGGGGTCAGGCCCTGAGGGATGGGGTCCCCAGAGCCCAAAAAAATTAAAAAAAACACACATCGTGCCGGAGGCCCCGCCCCCTCCCAGGAACACTCTGCAAACGCGCCCTGTGGTGCATTTTAAGTTGGGAAATGAATTCCCCTTCAATACTGGGGGTCCCTGGGGGCCCACTAGCCCACCAGGTACCTCCAGTAAGCGCCATAGGGCTGCGTTGCAGAGAGGTGGTCCAGGCCAGGCCCCTTTTTACATCTCTCTGCAACGCAGCTCTGTGGCGCTTACTGGAGGTACTGGTGGGCTAGTTGGCCCCCAGGGACCCTCAGGATTCAAGGGGACTTTATCCCCCAACTTAAAACGCGCCACGGGGCGCGTTTGCACAGTGGTGAAGGGAGGGGGCGGGCCTGAGGTGACATGTGTGCAAACACGCCCTGTGGCATGTTTTAAGTTGTGGGCACAGGGAAACCTGCTCTCGCTTCAATGAAACAAAGCAGATTGCTTTTCCACACGGGGAGCTGCATCACTCCGCCAAAACCCAAGCACTTATAAATTCACCATGCACTCTCCTTGCATTACTCTAATCATCCAGTCAGTACCCATGCACTCATGCAATGACCCATGCACTAACTCATACACTGCTACAATACCCTGAGCACTACTGATGCAGTCCAGCCATCGCCCTGTCACTACCCATGCACTCCTCCAATCACCCAGCGAGCACCATGTACTTATCCAATCACTCCGCCAAAACACAAGCACTTATAAATTCACCATGCACTCTCCTTGCAGTACTCTAATCATCCAGTCACTACCCATGTACTCATGCAATGACGCAGGCACTAACACATGCACTGCTACAATCCCGAGGACTACTGATGCAGTCCAGCCATTTCCTTGTCACTACCCATGCACTCCTCCAATCACCCAACCAGTTCCATGTCCTTATCCAATCACTCTGCCAAAACACAAGCGTTTATAAATTCACCATCCACTCTCCTTGCTGTACTCTAATCATCCAGTCAGTACCCATGTACTCATCCAATGACCCAGGCACTAACTCATGGCAAATACAGAGGAGGTCATGCTAATCACAGGGGTACCCCAACGCATAGTGTTCCCTAGTGTCTGTAGGTGTTGTCACTGTATTCTAAGTGTCTTTTAGCATAGCACTGGCTCTAGGGCCGGTTAGTCAGAGTCAGTTACCACCAGTACCCGTCAGCAAAAAGTTGGGGGCACAGGAGGACTTTCTGCTCCTCTGTTGGTTCTTTCTGCACATCTCTTGCTTCTTCTTGCACTTTTCTTCGTCTTTCTGGACTTCTGTTGCCTCTTTCTGCATTTGTCTTGCTTCTTTGTGCGCTTTTCTTCCTCTTTCTTCACATGTCCTACCTTTGTAGGCATAGTTAGAAATTAGCATTTAAAAACCTTTGAAATTCACTGAAAAACCATAGGTTTCAGGCATGTTATAATTAGAAATTAGCATTTAAAAAACCTTAGAAATTCACTGAAAAAACCATAGGTTTCAGGGGCGTTATAGTTAGTTGGGCATTTCACTCATACAAAACCACAGAAATTCCCCCGTTATAGTTAGTTCAGCTAACTATAACTCGCGCCCCCGCAATGCACTGCTGATGACGTCACATATTACATCACTCATGACATGGTCAGTGACATCACTGATGACATCACTGATGACATCTCAAATAACATCACTGATGACATCACTGATGACATCATCCATGTGATAATTTGCTGCATCTTCTCACACCCTAATATAACCTTTGATACACCCACTCTAAATTACAGAGTGCCATTCTCAAAACCATAGACACTCCAACACCAATAACTACATACCCACTCACTGATTCTTAGGTCTACACACACATCCACTCACTCACCCATACAGTCACTCATACTTACGGTCACTCAGTACAGGACAATCATATACACTCATACACCTATATAGACACTCGCACACCGCCACTCATCCATAGAGGTACTCACACACCTAGTCAGTCATGCAAATAATTAATCACATTGCCATTTACTCACCTATACAGTTATACACACACCAGCTCACTTACTCATACAAATACTAGCACATTCTTATGCTCTTATACAATCACTGATACAAGTACACACTCATCCATACAGCCACTCTCACAATCACACACTCTCACTTATAAACATTTATATACTCCAACACACATATATACTGCCTTTCACATATGTAGTTACTCACACATGTACCACTGAGATATACATTCACTCACTAACACACCCATACACACACTCACCCACCCATACAGTCCATCACAGATGCACTCTTGAAACCATGCACCCAGTGAATCACCCACTCACACATCTATGCACAGAGTCACACAGACCCCACCCACACAAACACTCAGGCACCCATACAGATACTCAGACAACCAATCAATAACCCATGTAGACACTCATGTAGCTATTCACAAACCCATGCAGCCGCTTACACACCAATAGACAGACGGATACAGACATTCACACAGTTTAGTCACTAACCCATGCATTCAGTAAGATACGTTTAATCACTCACTTATAGAGTCAGTCACGCACCTACTAAATCATCCATTCAGACACTTATACACCCACTCATTCTTCAATACGCCTTTCCCTATATATATTAAACATATTTAAACTTTACAGAAACACACAGTCTCTGGATGATGTCATCAGTGATGTCATTTGAGATGTCATCAGTGATGTCATCAGTGATGTCACTGACCATGTCATGAGTGATGTAATATGTGACGTCATCAGCAGTGCATTGCGGGGGTGCGAGTTATAGTTAGCTGAACTAACTATAACGGGGGAATTTCTATGGTTTTGTACGAGTGAAATGTCCAACTAACTATAACGCCCCTGAAACCTATGGTTTTTTCAGTGAATATAGATATATATATTATTTTATATAGATGAAAATATGCTTTTTATAGTAGTAGATGTAAAAAATAAAAAAATATAATGTGAAATATATATTTTTAATAATTGTGTTACTATATATATATATATATATATATATATATACATACTACTGTGTTTATGTGTGTTTATATTGTAAGTATATATTCATATATAGTATTCAATATTAGTGAGATGTATGTACTTATATTAATGATATATATTAAAATATTTAAGATTTAGTACTTTAAACTATATATACATATATAATATATATTAAGAAACAATATTTGTGTGTTTTTTAACGATATTAGTATGAAACAATATTTTTTTGATATTTTTGTACTTACCATTATAAGGGTAGGGACACGATATTTTTGTAAATGATATTTTTGACACAATATTTGTGTTACACGATAGTGTTGAATTCGATATTGTCAATGATCTGGCTGAGCAATGGCAGCAAAGTACTCTAAAACTGTACAAGGTAAATAATTTAAGCTTTTAAAGTTTCATGCTAAGCACAAAGACCAACAATCAAAACTATGCCATAGTTCGTAAGACCCCAGTAAATGTAATTTGAAACTGTGTTCACCATTTGAAGTGAGAAGCGAGTCTCATGACTTAAGCTATATCTGCACAGCAAGGCAAGGGGCAGCCCCAAAGATGGGATAAATGGGGAAAGCCAGGAGTGAGTCAGGGAGGATAATGGGTGTGGATGGGTTGGCAGGCATACACAAGTAACTTACCATTCATTTTCTGCACTATTTTATCACAAGTAAAATAATGGCACAGTACAGCTGAAGAAATAAAACAACCTTGAGATAGAATAATACTAGTGGAGCAACAAATACATGAAAATAGATTATCCACAGAAAAAAAGGTTGGAAAGGACAAATCTGGAATGATTTCTATAGTTCTGGTTTGAGAAAACTGAAATATCTTTTAAATTCCATTGAATAAAATCAATGGTGAAAGCCACAAAGGCTCAACTCAAAATGTAGCCTTTTTTTTATAACAGATTTTTGGGGTTTTATAGAGACAGGGTGAGCGCATATCAATGCATGCATTACATACCAAATGCAATAGATTGTGGCATTGTACATTATTACATTACATATATGTATTTGTTTCTGTTCCCAAATAACTTTCAGCATCATACATGCCATTATTAAGAAATTCAGCAGACCATATCCGTATATCAGTAACCGTGTCTAGGATGCAACCCGACTTAATTAAGAACTATACCATTAACCCCCTTCCTAACCTCCCAACAGAAGGGTGTGCCTACCCTTACATAAAGCGAAGAGAAGAGAAAGGGGTGGCCAACCATATGTGCACTCAGTAATCTTATGTAGTGTGTGTGAGTCGATTTGTCGATGCGTAGTGTTGGGTATCTTGGGCATGAAAGTCTGGTAATGACTGTCTCCGTCCTGACTTTTATGTGCGATGCCACCAGTGTTACAGTCCTGTGTAGGGTTAGAATTGAAGTGCAGACTGATGCGTGTCTCCCTTTACCTCGCTTGTGCCCTGCTAGTGGAAGGTTTCCGGCGATACTAGGTTGTGAACATATCCAACCTTTAAAGGACTCCAGTAGGAGGTCCCAGCTCATGGCAATGGGCTTTTTCCTCAGTCCACAGTATTCTTCCCTCGATAAGGCTCCACTTTCCGCCAACTCCACCTCTCCACCTCCTCCTTCCAGGTGAGTAGGGTTGGTGGAGCCACCAACTTCCAGCACCTAGTGATGAGGCGTTTCGCTAATATGAGCGCTTAGTCAGCAAATTTTGGTTTGCACTTTGTAACCTTTCGGTTGGGGGTATAAACCTAGGAGACTGCTCTCCACCATGTGCCATGCTGCCCTCAACCACCTCCCATAGCATTGCAGCTATCTGTACCCAGTATATGGACTCAAAGTTTAGCCTTAACTGAGCTAACCTGTTATGAGGTTATATTATGGGGTTGGTAAAGCACTCAAATACCCTCAAGAGGGTGTCCAGGTGCTTACTGGATTCTCACGACTAGAGGAAGGGGGATTACAAGACTGGAAAGAGCCAGGGGCCAGATGCACTGAAAATCAATTTGCAAAAAAAGTGGTTGCAAATTGTGCACCAACATTTTGTAAATTATTGTGAATTTACTATTGGGAAGATTCACAAAATCACTCTTCGGAGTGGGCTGCAGTTCAACCTACCTCATTACTATTGATACAGTGGGTTATAGCGGCTCAGTCCGATTGGATGGTGTCACAGGGATCCTGGCCTGCTATGGTCAGCAGAACACTATGCCTCTGATTGCATTTAATTAAAGTATTTTTGAAATGCATCACGTTTTCCTTCATGGAAATGGGGATGCATTAAAAAAAAACTTTTAAAAGAATGTGTAAGAGCTGGCAGTGGTCCCAATAAAACCTTCTGTTTACATTTAAAGAGGGGAAGGGGTCCGAAGGGGACTCTTCCTCCACTTCCTCTTAGCAAATAAGTTCCCACCTACTTTGAGGAGTTGGTCACCTATCAACGGTTTGCGACTCAAACTGCAGTTGGAAACGATTGATACATAGCATTTCGAATCGCAGTTTGGCAGGGACGCTTTCAGTTCAAACTCCTCATTCACACATACAAAGCCCTAAACAACATAGGACCAACATACCTCAACAGCCTCAAATTCTTTCACCATTTGACCAGACACCTACGCTCTACCTCACTCTTGCTCACGTACACCCTCCAAATTCACAAAAACAGAGCAGAATGTCGATTGTTCTCCTACACCACTCACAAAACACGGAACAACCTCCCCCAGCACATTAGAGCTTCCTCACTTCTTGAGTCCCTCATGAAGCTGAAGACCTAGCTGTTTGAATAACTCAGTGGGGACCATAAGCCCACTCACCTGCTCAAGTGCCTAGATACCCTCACAGGTGATTAGTTGTGCTCTACACATCAACATAACCTAACACAACAACGCTCTAAACACGCTACTTCCAAATTGCGATTTGGTGTGCGTCTCTAAATCCATTTTGCGATTCAAAAGGCCCTTACCAAATTGCAAAATGGGTTTGGAACATAATAAAAAGCCATTTAGCAGTTGCAAAACCTGCGATTTAGTGACGCACGGGGTTTGACGTCCAACATTTAACTGCCATAAAAAGAGTAATCCACCCAGCGAGGACCATGAGCAAAAAACAGGGAAGCAGATTAATCATCATGTGAAATCAGGAAATGGTGATAACACAATCGGTTCAGTGTAGTTCTCCAATATCCATAGACCAGAGAAATTCCACAGACTCACAATATTCTTCATGGAAGACTCTTTTCCTGCCCTCATTATGGTGGATTTAATCTGTTATCTGACTACATAAAAGCCAACAATGTAACAAATTCCAAATAACATATATCCAAAAACAGGGTGGGCATACAGGACTTAATGGACTGATTTCATCTTGTTGATTTCCTGTAGTATGCAAGTCCCAGATCAGTGACAACACACTTTTGTCCACGGATGCTTTGACCAATAGTGCAGAGTAATATGATGGTATTCACTGCATCATCCAACTAGACAACCACACAAACACCAAACCAATGTGCATGAGGTAGCATGCTCTGAGTGAATTTATACTCAGTCTATCGAGTGCAATAAAATCTTTACCTCAGCATTGAACCTTTAAGACAACTCGCGATCCTATGTTACCAGACCATTTCATGTATCATAGTAAATTCAAATATTACTCCACCACAAACCTTATGGAGTACAATGAAAGCACTCATGAGGGGTCACAGAGCTGTCTATGATCAGCACCAAAAAGTAGGAGGCAGAACAAAGTGCCAGATTTAGAGTTTGGCAGACGGCCCATCGTTCCTCTGTCATGGTGGAAATGATCTGTGCATAAAGCCGGCAGTTAATCATCCGCTGTGTTTAGGATTTGGGCTGATGGACTGTCATGAAGGAAGTCATGAATGACGGACCGTCTGCAGTCCTTCAGTACTCTGTCATCTAATTCTCTGTGCTCCCACATCAGACAGCCCTTCGCTACGGATGTCAGATATCTGCTTGACATACTTATAGCTGTTTGCTATCACAGTGGGACGGACTGACCCGCACAGTGGACAACAGCAATGGTGGATGGGGTTTGCGATGATGGAGGTGTCCATCAACACACACCTGCTCCAAATCAACTCTGCAACAATACCTGCAACAATACCTGCTGCTCCCACTACAAATGACGCTCCTCAAACCACACAAACAATTTCTCTCTCACAACATGCCGCAGCAGAAATCCTAGGTACCAAATTATAAATATGGCTGGTAGAAGACAAACCAGATTCTCAGAAAATGAGTTAACAGTGATGGTGGATGAGATGCATAGGGTTGAGCCCCAGTTGTTTGGAGCACAGGTCCAGTCAATTCCCATGAGCAAGAGAAGGGAATGTGGGCTGGAATAATGGATGAAGTGAAGGTTGTCTCCAACACCAGGCACTTACAGGAGAACATCTCCAAGTGGGAGAATCCATTCCCTCAATTCCAGGGCAGACCGAAAGGATCTGGCAACTGGTGGTGGGTCTCTGAAGCCCCTTAATGTCATGCCCTGGGAGGAGAAGATGTTGTCCTTACTCCACACAGAAAACATTTTGGGAATTCCAAGCCAGAGGGGAGACTGGTAAGTACAAATACTAACTCTCTCTCACCAACAAATTCACCCTCTCCTGCACTCTGGCACCCCATTCCCTAACGCAGATCTCTGCACTAATAACAATCTATTTGCACAAGTGTGCTACCTGATGTCTTTTTCAACTCATTACATTTCAATTGTAATCACAATTTACCATGTCCTTGCAACTTCTATCACGGCATTCTCTTTAACACAACTCAAATTAGAAACCTATTCAAACAGGTGGAACATCCCATTTTGGCAAGAACTTACAGCTCCCCTATGTAACGGCAACATGTATCAAGTTACTTGTCCCACTCTAAGGTCTACCCACTCTTATTATAATCAGATAGCGTATACTAACTTTCAGGAGCCTCTACAATGCCAATAATACAAGTTAGACCAGATGAATCCACGTAACTGTGCCCTAAGTGTTTCAGTTCTGGGTTTTCTTTTACCATAACAATGCCTTCTGGGATTTTTGTTCAGTTTTAGTTACAATATTGCAAAAAAGATATATGGTTCTAATGACACGTAAATCAAAGTCAAGGAATGGAATGGAAAGGGGTGTAACAGTGATGTGGATCCATCACCCCTAACAGTGAGTAGGCCGGTGCTTGAAAAGCGCAAAGGCTCCTCATGATTTTTTTTTTTTTTTTTTTAAACAGCCCACATTGCCTTATCACCTTTTAAGTGGAAATAGAGTGATCTTTGTATGTGTCCCTCAAGAACACTGCATAGTGGTCTGTGCCTGCCGACCAGTGGTACAGCTGTGTCACTCAACTGTGGCACACCATGCCTCTGGTAACAACAGATTGTAAGTGGAAGGGACACTGTTGCCTGCTGATGCTCAGAGAGTTTTTGAGTGTGTAGGACAAATACAATCACAGAATGTATGTAAGGACTGAAGGGTGTGCAGTATCAGTACCAGTGCTTAATTTGAGCCAGTGGTTTCCGGTGCTCAGCACTGGCACTAATTGGCAGCACCGGCACTTATGACAGTCTGCCACATGTTGGGGTGTTTGACTGATTTAGAGTGGGCATAACAACAGTTGTTTACTAATTCAATATATGTTAAAAATGACTATTACCTGCCGCCCAAGCTTATCTTATAGATTTGGGGCCTGGAATAGTCTGAACTGTCACACTTGTAGGAGTGTGATGGTTAGTAGCTAGTTTGGTATTGTCATTGGTAGTGCCAGCAGGGGCAGTGGGTGGTGTAGGCTGCAGTGGCTCCTGACGAGGGCCCTGGCACTTAATTTTCTACAGATTAAGCACTGATCAGCACTGTGTATCTTGAGTCACAGCGAATCATCAACCCTAGATGTCTTAGCCTCGCACCTGCATATTGCCTTTCTGAAATTGTGTCTTCTAAAATAGTTTTTTTTATACTGAAGCATTCTGATGCCCAATTTTGTGAGTGCGCTATTTGGCTGTCTGTTGCGATAGGAGTGTGCAGTGTGCCCACAGTAACCTCCCTGAGAAGCCTATGATTCCACATCAGGACCGAAGCCTTTGGATTATGCTGTTTTTTTCTTTATTTTTAACTCAGCCACCTTAAAAACAACAACAAACTACAGGGACTACATATCCCATGAGTCCCAAACATCCGCCAAATCCATCTATAACAGTCATCTAGCAAATAGCACTTTGTCTTTCTTCACTGCTCCGCAGTCAGGTAAATTAAGTGCTATTTTCTTGGTTGTGCTATTTGGGATAGTTTTAAAGGCCTGTGTGGCATTCTGACTCTTGCTTTGAAGCGCGTGGCTCCTCTCCCCTCTCGTGCGCCTCAGACGCGCTCCTCCTGCCCAACTACGCCTGCCGGCGCACAGTGAAGAG
Organism: Calotriton arnoldi; assembly: GCA_963921515.1. NCBI lineage: Eukaryota > Metazoa > Chordata > Amphibia > Caudata > Salamandridae > Calotriton > Calotriton arnoldi. The sequence goes on from CAWUFW010006621.1 coordinate 739,268, forward strand.
GGGTTTTATATCGCGCCACACTGCCTTTGGTTCAACTGTGCCAAACCTTATCAGAACACAGTAATGATTCAAGAGGATAGCCCTGTATTGCTCAGATCCTGGGCCTCTAATATTTTATAAACAGCTTTGGTTCTGTTGGATTTACTCAAACAAATGTTTTTGCACATTTACAGAGGCTTTTTCTAGTGTCCTCACATTGTTTGCACACAAATGATAAGTTCTCCCTAAGTTCCCCCAAAGGATGAATCATATATTAATTAAAGAATATCAATTAGCATAAATATATACAGGGCCTGCTCTAGGACGGTGCGATCGGTGCCACAGAACTGGGCGCTGACTTGGGGTGGGGACATCATTTTTGCAAGTATATTATCATTATAAAAGCACTTGCTGCCGCGTTCCTGGCCTCCAGCAATTTTCAGGCATCAATTAAAATGTCAAGATAACTCCGGTGATTAATCGTCTTCTTAGAAAGAGACCGGAGTTTGTCTAGTGGAAGGTTTGACTCATCCTAAGATAGCGCAGAGGGTTAAAATGCCTGCTGCTAAGAATGTGTACCATGTAGTTAACAAAGTGCATATAATGTAAATAGGTCAGTGGGTTACTGCTCCTGTAAGAGAGCTCCTTTTGTTACTTGTCCTTTATAAGTCAAAATCCTAATATAGAACATTGAGTTATTCACTGTCATCAAAGAGCTGCATGCAAGCTGCAAGGTATATGTTAGAGCTATATGTTTTTTTGCCCAGTCTTTCATTATCCTAACCTTGCCAAAAGGGTTCATTTGGGTAGAAAGCAATTCTTATTATTAAAGAGAACCCCTAACAATGTTATGTTTTAAATTTTGAATTTGTGCTTTTCCAGAATACGGACTCAAACTATATCGCCTACCAGTATCGATGACATGTCACTCCTACACTACACCGTGAAGTCCTGTCTGATGTAACATTTCCCATACACTAATTTACACACATATTATTGTCTCTGTGCAATGTGTGGGTGATGTAAAGTGCTCTGACACCTAACACTGGTATGAGTGGTGTTATAAAATTAAATTAATCTGAGACCGTGATTATGGAGACTTGAGGGGCACTGTTAAAGGGTGCTAGTGAGGGAATCCGTGGCAGAGGTGGTCATTGGGGGGGCACCAACAAGCATTGTTGCACAGGACGCCACCAGTGTTAAAGCCGACCCTGAATATATACACATGCAGGTGCTCCATGAAAATAAAAAAGCGAAGCAGCACAGTGCTCGTGAAGAGTGGAGAAACAGTGATATCAGTAAATTCAAAGAAACACAAAATTCCTGGCTGTAGAAATACATGAATTCCAAAAGTATGCACACAATAAGTTGAATGGTTTTGCTGAGTCACAATTTTATAGTCTAAACATATATGAATAGCGCGCCAACATTTCAGTCCGTATGTATGATATTTTGAGAACCAAGATCTTCGTTAGAACCAAGAAAATGGATGCGCCCTGTATTGTAAAGAGAACAATACAGACCTTAAAACTTAAGGGGAATGGCAGCGAATGTCCATAATGGTAGAAACCTCACCTCCAGGTAGTGAGGAGTTACATCCTGCAGAGGATACAGAATGGCATAAAGAGTCATCTTTGTGGAAATTAGAGCAATCATAGAATTAAAAAGTGTCCTTTTTATTTATTTATTTAACTTCTTTATTTATGCAGATTCAAATAAAGCAAACAAAAAACACAATGCGAGTGCTCTCCGGATGTCCAATAGTAAGCACGTCGCATAGGTCTGTATGCCCGCCAATTCCCTTCTCCCCCTTTCAGCCAAAAAACAGCACCTTGGTATGTACAGGAAGTGCCAACCATAAGTATAGGGGTACACAGAGTGGCAAAAGAGCCTATGTTCTGGCAACATATATCTTAAATGCATACATTTTGCAATTGCTTGGTCATATGATCAGGGCACTTCCTGAGGAGTCGCATGCGCATCACTGTATATCACCTCAGTAAATTGCTGCGTGAAAGCCCCCCAAATTGCCAGATCATCCGCCACTTTATCATCCCTCCTAGACATTTTAAGATGTATTTCTTCAGTCAATGCCCATTCCTCAACCCCAATGTCACACATAATGTGATATTGGGGTGTTGTTTACCCGGCCAGCCGATGGCAGCATGCCTTTTAGCCAACAATTAGGCCAACTGAACAGCTTGTATTGCATGTTCGTCTGTTGCAGTAGTTCATGACTCCCAGACAGGACCAAGCCATGTGCAGAAGGATGCTGCCTCTGCTCCCCATCTCGGGCAGTCCGCAGATCTAGGCGGGGTATATCTGGGAGTGGTTCATGACTCCCAGACAGGACTTAGCCATGTGCAGAAAGGATGCTCCCTCTGCTCCACATCTCGGACAGTCCGCAGATCTAGGCGGGGTATATCCGGGAGTGGTTCATGACTCCCAGACAGGACCTAGCCATGTGCAGAAAGGATGCTCCCACTGCTCCACATCTCGGGACAGTCCGCAGATCTAGACGGGGTATATCTGGGTGTGGTTCATGACTCCCAGACAGGACCTAGCCATGTGCAGAAAGGATGCGCCCTCTGCTCCACTCGCATAGTCCGCAGATCTAGACGGGGTATATCTGGGAGTGGTTCATGACTCCCAGACAGGACCTAGCCATGTGCAGAAAGGATGCTCCCTCTGCTCCACATCTCGGACAGTCCGCAGATCTAGACGGAGTATATGTGGGAGTGGTTCATGACTCCCAGACAGGACCTAGCCATGTGCAGAAAGGATGCTCCCTCTGCTCCACATCTCGGACAGTCCGCAGATCTAGACTGGGTATATCTGGGAGGGGTTCATGACTCCCAGACAGGACCTAGCCATGTGCAGAAAGGATGCTCCCTCTGCTCCACATCTCGGACTGTCCGCAGATCTAGACGGGGTATATCTGGGAGTGGTTCATGACTCCCAGACAGGACCTAGCCATGTGCAGAAAGGATGCTCCCTCTGCTCCACATCTCGGACAGTCTGCAGATCTAGACTGGGTATATCTGGGAGTGGTTCATGACTCCCAGACAGGACCTAGCCATGTGCAGAAAGGATGCTCCCTCTGCTCCACATCTCGGATAGCCCGCAGATCTAGACGGGGTATATCTGGGAGTGGTTCATGACTCCCAGACAGGACCAAGCCATGTGCAGAAAGGATGCTCCCTCCGCTCCACATCTCAGACAGACCGCAGATCTAGATGGGGCATATCTGGCAGTGGTTCATGACTCCCAGACAGGACCAAGCCATGTGCAGAAAGGATGCTCTCTCCGCTCCACATCTCAATCAGTCCGCAGATCTAGACGGGGTATATCTGGGAGTGGTTCATGACTCCCAGACAGAACCAAGCCATGTGCAGAAAGGATGCTCTCTCCGCTCCACATCTCGGACAGTCCGCAGATCTAGACGGGGTATATCTGGGAGTGATTCATGACTCCCAGACAGGACCAAGCCATGTGAGGAAAGGATGCTCCCTCCGCTCCACCTCTCGGACAGTCCGCAGATCTAGACGGGGTATATTTGGGAGTGGTTCATGACTCCCAGACTGGACCAAGCCATGTGCAGAAAGGATGCACCATCTGCTCCACATCTCGGACAGTCTGCAGCTCTAGACAGGGTATATCTTACTTATAGTACTCAGTGTTAAATAAGTGCGATGTAATAAATTGAAATGAATTCGTTTTAATCGAACATTCCCCAACACCCTCCTGAACCATTAACAGGTCACTGTCCAGTCCTTATCAGGGAGCAGGGCCAGACATTTTCTTCCCAAACATGCCCAGCCTTGTGTACAGGCCTGGACCGAACAGATTTCATGGTTTTGTACACTAGTGTAAGTATGTTTTCGCCCCAATTCAAGGTGGAGGATGCCAATGAGCGTATCCGTCGTGGGTGGGGCGTTGGAAAATCTGTCCATAGTGCCTGTGCCAGCCAGTTTCACACATTGTAAAAATTGCCCGGGTCCAACCCTAAAGGAGTTCTGAATGTTTCCCCAGGTTATAGATCGCCAAGTAATTGCCACCTCCTTTCCTCCACCGAACAATCGTCATATCACTACTGATACGTCACAAGGGCTGCAAGTCCCAGATGTTTAACTCTCAGGCAAAGGGTAAGTGCCTGACAACCCTCATAACTGTTCACTCCCAGATGTGAGCAGTCTGACGCACTAAATATGGGAGCTTATAGCTCAAGCCGCTGCCCTCATGAGTAGGCCAAACACTTGCCCCGTAGTAGTCGTTTTTCCCAATTATCCTCATCAGCAAGCCACTTCTCAGCATGCTGTATATGGGCTGCATAATAATATAATTCCAGGTTCAGGAGGCGCAAGCCCCTCAATTCCTGGTCCAGAAAAGTACCTCTAGCACATTCCTGCTCCTTCATCTAGCCCTCACCAAAGACACCAGGATGCTGTTTAGCTGCTTAAAGAATTCAGGTCCCAGAGGGCGCAGTCCATGTTGTAGATGGTACAGACAGCATGGCAGCAGGACCATCTTGGCCACCGCCAGCCAACCCATGATGGAGGGTGGGAGTGTGCCTCAGAATTGTATAGATATCAGTAGCCCATCTATCACCCTCCCCATGTTGCATGCGTATTGTCTGTTGGCCATTAATGCAACCTTGATGCCCAAATAGCTAAAGCTTTTCACCTCCCACTTAAGGCCTAGGTCAAGGAGCTGCTCCTTCATGCGCCCTGCCAACCTTCCAAGGTGAAGAGGATGCTTGATTGACCTGGAGACCGAGATCTCCTCAAAGGACCTCAATAGTTGCATCAGTCTCGGGAGTGGGATCCGGGACTCTTTAAGATAGAAAAGGGTATCATCAGCATACAGGGACACCACATGTACTTAGACCCCAACTCTGATTCCTCAATCATATATGTCTTTCCTAAGCCTGATGCCCAATGGCTCCAGGGTCAAAGCAAACAGAAGCGGGGATAGAAGATATCCCTGACGCATGCCCTGTTCAATGGTCCAGCACTCTGACACTATCCCACCCGACCTAATCCATGCTATAGGGCTCATGTACAGCAACTGGACCCAACCATAAAACACCGTCCAAAGCTCATCGCCCAGAGCACTTCCAGTAGATAAGACCAACGCAGGGTGTCAAATGTCTTCTCGAGGTCCACTTCGATCAGAGAAAGCTCCTCAGGACAGTCAGCAACAGAGTGCAGCACATGGATGAGTCTACTGAAGTTCATGGCTGTACTGCAACCTGGTATGAACCCACACTGATCCTCATGAACTAGCTGTCCCACAACATGTTGCAAACAATTGGCCAGGACCCTAGTGTCTGACTTGATTATGGCTAGTGGTTGATAGGACTCCGGATCTATTGGTGCTTCACCCGGCTTGGGAATCATTTATATTATACCCTCTCACACAGTGAGCGGAAGGGTACCTATTCATCATGACACAATAAGGACCTCTTGAATTTCTCGGACAGATGGGGTGAAAAAATCTGAAGAACTCTGTCAGGCACCCCCCCACACCAGAGTCCTGCCCTTGGACATCAAGTTTAACGCTTCTGTTAGCTCCTCTAGGACAAGGCCAGCCTCCAGCCCTTCCATCAAAGCCTCTGGAACCTTAGTGACATCAATACTGGCTAAAACATCTTGAATAGAGTTAAGGTAGCTGTAATTCACCCGCTGATAATCACCTTTTAGGTGCACTCCAAATGTGTCACTTATGGCTCTTTGTGCCTTTGCGACTGTGCTGTCTGGGCGCTCCAGCTAGCACAGGGGAAGGAGTCTCCATCTCCTGCCTTAACAACCTGAGAAGCACCCTTCCTGTGTAATTTCTGGTGATATGACTTCAGTGTTAACTTATCCAACCTATCCCAAGTTTTACCAAGGTAGCGTTTTATCACCAACCCTTCCAACTCGGTTTCAGGAGGTTCCGTTTCTTGCAGCTGAGCCTCTGCCAGCCTACTCTCTTAAACAACCAGACTCCCTGTAGTTTCTTTATAACTCCAAATACCTTACTCATGAGCACCCCCCTCATTAAAACCTTTATTGCCTCCCATTCATTCACTTTTGTGGTCGTAGAGTCCCAGCTAATTCTCATATAGTCATCAAGCGCAGTGGAAAGGTCAGCATAACACAGCTCATCTTTCATCACGTCTGGTGGCATTCTCCAATAAGAGATGAGGCCCTGCGTCTCCCTCCATCTGCATTCCAACAACAATGGGGATTGATCCAAAAAAACAACCAGATATCTGTCAGATGCCAATCAATGCATGCCTAGACTAGTAACTAAAATCACAATCCAGTTGACTAGAAGCAGGGCCATTGGAATTCTGCAATTCTGCGGCTGTTGCAATCTTAGCATAATTTTGGATTTGCCACTTTTGCCACATAATCTTTCATCTGCTACATAATCTGCAGATTTTAACAAAAAAAATTGTTTCTAGCTCAAATGGATCAAAAGTTATAAAACATATGGCGACTCAGGTTCCTGTGCTACAGGAGGCTTTTTGCAAAGGTTGCTGGTCATCTATCGGTTGCTTATTGCTGTATTTGGGTGTTAAATTGGTGCTAATTTCGGTGAACTGTTTTCTCAGACACTGGTACTAGGTGTAAAAATGACAAAATAATGAAGTAATGCTATCACAAAATGTGCCGCACTATGCTGTATAATTTGCCTTTTACTGCAGCATAATTTAGTCACCCCTGCTGCATAATTTATTCCTTTTCTGCCGCATAATTCCAGTGGCCCTGTCTATAAGTGTTATGTGTGAGAGAGTGGCAAGAACTCTCCTTTGATGATGGGTATTGGGCCCTCCAAATATCCACAAAGCCTGCATTTGACATGACATAGGCCAGAGCTGCCATCATTCCTGGTTTAATGCACTGTCTCTGGGGCATTCTATCCATTGTGCAATCCAAGAGACAATTGAAATCCCTAGCCCAAATCATAGTTGTCCCTATATGCTCTGTCATTAAGTCCTGTTCCTAATAATAGAACCAGTATTATCAGTGTTCGGTGCATAAGAGTTAAGGATGCAAATCCCCTCCCATTCAATGTGCCTAACAGTATTATGTATCGACCTTCTATGTCTGCCTCATAGTAGATGAGTCTAAAAAGTACTCACTGGGCTATCCACACCATCACTCACCTGGCATATTCAGAGTAGGTGGCCGAGTAGAACGGACCGCTTTTTTGCAAGTTTATGGGATTCTGCCTCTGTGAGATGGGTCTCCTGCAGGCAGGCAACAGCAACCTTAATACATTTCAGGAAGGTTAATACCCCCCCATTCAGCTTTGTGCACCCACTAAGACCAGACAAATTCCGCATGATGAACTGGAAACTGTCTACCATGGTTGTGCAGTCCTGAATGAGAGGGAGCCCAAGGACCCAGTAATGATTTAGGAATAAGAGGCCAATGTCCCCTCAACTAAACAAGGGGGAGGCAGGCATCGCCAAGGAGAGTCAATGCAGCCAAGAGCACACAGTAAGGAAGAAAATATTGCACAGGAAAACATAATAAATATCCCCTCCCAACATCCCACAATGGGGAAACACCTGTATAGCATACAATTCTGTGTCTGCCCATTGAGTCTTGGCTAAATGAAACACTCAGGGGCATATTATCAAGAACGGCGTTAAAATTATCGCCGCTTTAGCGGCAGAAAACTGCCGCTAAAGCAGCGATAATGGGCTTGATATTATGCCCTTGAGAATTCCAATAGAAGCCCATGTTGACACCAGAACATGGGCTTCTATTGGAATTCTCAAGGGCATATTATCAAGCCCATTATCGCCGCTTTAGCGGCAGTTTTCTGCCGCTAAAGCAGCGATAATTTTAACGCCGTTTCTTGATAATATGCCCCTCAGTGCAGTTCCCCAAATTTAAGAGAACCCCCGAACATTTCAGTTATCCCCCGTCCATCCTTTTGATCTCACACAAGACAGTCAGGAGCGGGAAGCTCCTCCATCGCACCCGAGATGTAATGGCTTCCAGGGTACAACAGCCCACCCCCCCACGTGAGCCTAAAGCCCAACAAACAGTAATCCCCCCCCAAAGTTTACACAGGGTCCTTCTCGAACCAACCCCTGCCTCATGCTGGAGCGATAGTCCCCAATCCGAGCATCCCGCCAGCAGTGACCCTCCCACTCAGCCACCACAGTAACGTACTCCAGGATATCATTAATATACACAGGTAGGCATGTTTCAACATCACAAAAGTGTACAAGTAATTTTCAAGTTACAGTTTCCTGCTGTTGTCCAATAGTAAACTCTCACCAGGGAAACCCCGTAGAGGTCTCATCATGCCCCTGCTCCTGGTGACCTGCATGCATCTCCATTACAGTGTTTAGTGCATCCTCCCCTTGTGTACCGCAAGTGTAAGAGTCTCCAAAGAAGAGGACACCCCTCATGCTGCATCGTACCAACCCGTTCGACCAGAACACAAGGGGTCCTACGTGGGGCAATTTCAGATGCCCCTAGTAGTCCACATGTTCCCCCACTTCATCTTCTTGACCTACGAACACCATTGGGACCACGTGCCATGCCCGATCTCCACACAGGCACCCGTTGCCATTGCTCCAGCAAGGCCAAAACCTTCTCCAGATGATGAAAAAGTTGGGTTTTCCCATTTGCTATCTCACAGTCTTGCTGTGTAGAGGAGCATATACTTCAAGTTCATGGCTTTGAGTTTTTGCTTGCCCACCAGGAATGATTACCCTATATGTGTAGGCCTGGTAGATAGCAATTTAATGAGTTTCATATTGGAGTAGCACCGCTTCTCTGGCAGCTTTTAGGATGCAGTCTCTGTAGTGGAATACTCAGGCAATAAGGGCTTTAGGAGGGGCTCCCGGGGAGGTCCTGCAGTCATTACCCTGTGTGCACGCTCCACCGAGAAAACTGTGGCTATTCCCTGCGGCTGCAGAGTCTGCCAAATCCAGTCCTCCAGGAAATGCTCAGGAGAGGGAACTCCAGCACATGGATGTTGTTGCACCTCGAGTGCGCCTCCACGTCCTCAACCCTGACCCCGATGTCTTAGTTACCATCTCCATCCTTGCCATTCATTCTCTAAGGATGATGACCTCTATGCAGAGTTCCTCAATCAGTTCTTCATCCGCATGCACTTTGTCTGCCACTTTTTGCGGAGATCAGCCCATAGAAGGATCACATACCCGATGACAGCCTCAATTTTACCCTCCAGCACTGTTTGTGAACTCTATATTGCTTCCAGGAACTCCGCCATTGTAGATTCCCCCAACAGCAACCGCTGCTCCTATACAGAGAGAGACGCATCTTGCCACGTGGGTCCTAGTGAAGGCTGTTGGGGCTTGGCTGCTTTATTTTTACCCATATTGACTCAGCAAGCACCATTGACACAAGCATGCAACCCTACCTCAATTTCACACTCCAAAGGGTCCAATCCTTTGTGCGCAGGAGAGCAGGTCAGCAATGTGCTCCACCACGCCAGAGTATCTCACGTGGCACAGACCGGGTTCACTATGGGAGATTCTATATTGGAGTTGTTAAATCACCCAATCACCCGAGGGAGACCCAGTCCTCTGCTCCCTCAAGTACAAATAGGAGAGTCACTCCACCTGCTACTCCAGATCCACCAGCCAAGGGGAGCACCACAAGCGTAACAATCCAACATGGGTCCTTTGCCCTGTCCAGGAGGTTTAGGGTCTCACCTCCAGGCCCCGCAAGTAATCATCCCCATCTGTCCCTGTATGGGTGCTAGCACTGCCAACAGCACCATGGATGCATTATAGCAATATGGGTAGGAGCCAGCCTCCACAGCCAGTGTTCCCCAGTCACCACCTCTGCCAACCAGGTGCCATGGGGAGCCCCTTAGATCCCACCAGGGTTTCAGGTGCACACAGTCCAGTACTCACCACACCTCACTAGCCAGAATGTCCTCCAAATTCTGGGGTTTACTCCAGTGCTTAAAGGGTACAGTCATGGGTAGCAGCAGAGCCCAGGCCCCATAGGGCCACGCCAAGTCTCTGGGAGGCCACCCCCTCCTCCTCGTCAGCCGATCCACGCCTTCTCCCTCAGGCAGTTCCGGCCCACTCCACAGGACACTCAAGCACTGTTGCCAGGTCCCCGGACAGTCTGGAGCAGCAGCCTGTTCACCACCGCCAAGGGCACAACAAGGCAGGCAAGAGCAGGCCCCTTTCTCAGCCTTGTGGTCTCGCGGTTGCCTCGGCCTCAGTGATAGCTGCAGAGCAGCTCCAGGCCACCAACAGCATTCCTCGGCCCACGCGCCGGCCTCCAGCCACTGCAGGCCCCCACAGACAATATTCATGTAGCCGTGTCATCCCAATTGATAGCGTTTCAGGGCTATAGTGGGGAGGATTATGCAAGATAAAGACAGGGGATAACAGAGTTCCTCAGGAGCATGTCCTGTTGGTCATCTTGCCTGGCCACGCCCCCCACCCCTCGTTTTCAGTTTATTTAGACAGTGTGGGTGGTAATACCAAAATCACATACTCACCCACCCAGTATTGAAAAAAGGGGGGGGAAGAGGGGCAGAACAGTTCCCTAAATAATATGGGAAAATTAAGATTTGTTCATGACGTGAGAAACTACCAAGTATTCATATATTATTTATTCTAGTAAATATAGTAAATTGTTGGCAGTCATGCCTACTCACCAAATTTATTTGCCAAACAAATATCAATGTCAAGAAATCCCCACAACATACTAGAAGACGGCAAGTTGCCAATAATTCTTAAAAAATTGCCAAAAAATTTCTCCTTATATCCGTTAGATGCACAATAAGTGCATATTATGCGCTTGGGATGATAGAGCATGTCGACATGCACGCAAACAGTGGGCAAAGAGATAGACACAGTGAAAGAATCACACAAATTTCACCAGCTTAACTAAGTGAAAATGTGAGAAAAGGTGAATTTAAAAAATAATAGAAAAACTTTTGGGGGGAGGGGGGCAAAATATAAAAATAGACAGCATCTTGCAAAGAGAAATAGAAAGGGAAAAAAATCACCAGAATGAGAAATGCCTGAGAAATTCCCTACCAAGTAGGTACAATGCATATATACAAATGGACTCAGGCACAAAATAAGTGACTTGACATACTTTTATGTTAAATGTTATTTTATTTCTTTAAAATGTGGAACTATTAACTTAATTTTGAATACACCTTTAATTTAAATGTATTACGTCTAATGCAATTATTTTTCTGAGGTTTAAATTAAAAATAAATTGCCAGCTAAAGCAAAGAAAACAAATTGTATTATGCAAAATGATGTATTATTTAAAGAAATGTAATTATATTTTAATAAAAAATAATGTTTCAATAATTTATACACTAAAAAAGGTTGTTAAAATACGTTGCAATTAAATTCTAGATATGTTTTATTTTTTAGATATTTTGTTAACATTAAATTTAATTTATTTATATTTTAACTATTTTAAATAATCTAATTAAATTGAAATAGTATTTCCTATGTGGTTTTAGTCTACCTGAGTCCTCCATTATTTTCTATGGAACAGTGTTGCAGTACCAGTGGTTGGCCATTTGTGGTGCTGGACTAACTCTAGCTCTGATTTGGAGTAATGTACTACTGTTTGGGTCCCTTTTTGCTGTAGTTTCTTTAGAAATGCTGTTTGTGCACAGAAGTGGGCTTAATTGTTTGTGGGTGGGCGCGTTTCCCTAACTAGACTCATCCCTACCCCTCCCTAAACCACACCTTACTCCTCTTAAACCCCTCCCAATTAGTACTTGGTATGTTCCTTTCTCCAACCGATCCATCCATCATTTACTACTAAGGGGCCGATTCCGATCTCGGCCGGTAGGGCTCCGAATCGGATTCGGCATAACCGGATCCGATTCGGAGCCCTATTTCCCGACCGATTCGTACGTGCGTCCAGACGAGCGAGTACGATGCGAAATCGCCGACCGACTCGTTCGGGCGGCCCAACCGCTCCGACCGACTCGTTCCCGGGTCTAACCGCACCGACCGACTCGCTCGGACACGACTCGCACCGCGCAATGGAGACGTTCCCCGGCCGGGTAAGTACGATGCGCGCCGCGAGCAGTCCGACCGACATGCGCCGTCCGGCTCGAAAGAGCAGTCGGAGCCGTACTTCGGGGGTCCGTGTCGGACCCCCCTGTACGCGTAGCCACCCGAGTCGCACACGGGGGGACCCATGGGTCCCCCAACCTGTGCGTGTACGGCGCGAGTCGCTTCGCCGCGTACCCGCTGTAGGAGGCGCCCTTGTTCGCCTCGCACCCATTGAGGCAATGGGAGCCCGCGTACGCGTTGTACGACCGGCTCCCATTGACTTCAATGGGAGTCCGACCGACTCGAGTCCGATAGCATACGGACGCATCGTACTCGTTCGGTCGGGCTGCACGGGTCCGATTCGGTCGGAAATCTCTCCGGGTCCGGCTCGGTCGGAGAGATTTCCGGCCCGAATCGGAATCGGCCCCAGAGTACTAAACTTACGTGGGTGACGATCTCCCCATGGAAAAGATCGGAGCGCTGGAGATAGAGATTATCACTGGTAGGTTTGTGAACACCATTTTGTAGTACATTAAGTGGCATCATTATAGTACTAGTAAATGTACTACAAAATACAGTCTGTGAATAGGTCCCAGTGTTCACATCTATTTCTATAGATTTTGTGCATTTTGCTGGCACATCTTCTACTGGTGACTATGAAGTTATGTATTAAAGATTAACCCAGGTCACCTCCCTCCTGACCACCTGCCAGGAGCCAAATATTGCTGTCTTTGTGTGTATATGTGTAGGGGTCCATGCAGGGGTCACCCTCAGGGTGTGCACTAACTGTGCACCCCTTGTCTGCCTCTGCACCCACGTACATAATATGGCACTGGTGAGGAGGCAAAGTGTTCCCTCATTTGCATGGGTCTACATTCCCATGCAATTGAGGGAATGCACATTTAGGATAGCGCCTACGCTGCATCTATACCAACACTATCTGTATTACACATGTGGACATGCGAGCGTCTGCAGTCCCTTCTGTAATACCAAGGGGCCCTTGGGGCACACAAAGTAGGTGCACACGTAAAAGACTTCTCATCCCCTGCAGCCATCAGCAGCCATTTTGTCCCCAGTAATGAGTGGACTAATCAGATGGCCTGTTTTTTTCATGACAAGATTAAAATTATCCAAGATTCTTTTCTAGCCCAAGCTCCAGTAGTAGCAAAAGACATGTGGCTGGCTCTTACTGGCAGCGGAAATTCCAAACCTTCCCTTACGCAGTTTCCGCCCATTTCCTTGGAGAAATCCCTTGCCATAATGAAAACCCTCAAATCCGGCTCCCCTACAGACCCCTGTCCTGCCAAAGTTTTGTCTTCTATTGCTGAGTTGATTAACCCGGTGGTTAACTCTGTTCTAAATACTGCCATGCAGGTGGGGCAATTGCCTAAAACTTGGAAGGATGCAAAAATTCTTACACTTTTAAAAAAAGCCACAGCTGATCCTTCGATCGCTAGCAACTATATGCCCATATCTCTTCTACCCTTCTTCACTAAGGATCTAGAGAGATATGTCAACTCAGTCCTTACTGATTACGTGGAGGCCAATCATCTGTTGCATTCCAGCCAATCGGGTTTCAGAGCTAATTTTAGCACTGAAACATCCCTTTTAGAAGTAGCCGAGACCATTAAAATCACACTGGACAAAGGGGGAAGGGCGGTTCTGGTGTTGCTGGACCTCTCTGCGGCCTTCGATACCGTCCCCCACAATGGACTACTTAGAAGGCTTGAAGAGGGTGGTATCGGAGGCACGGTACTCACATGGTTTGGCTCCTTCTTAAAGGACCGACAGCAAACTATTTGGTCCCCTTCTTTCTCAGCTCCAATTCCCCCCATGAAGGTAGGGGTACCACAGGGCTCTATTCTGAGCCCAACGTTGTTCAACTTATATATGGCCCCCCTTGCACTTGTAGCCGAGAAACATGGGGCTAAAATGGTGTCGTATGCTGATGACACACAATTGCTGTTTACCTGTGAGAGGGGCACTGAGTTGAATGGGAATGAGATCAACACCTGTCTGTCTGAAGTGTTCTCATGGCTTAGGCACTTTCAACTTAAGTGTAACTCTGAAAAATCAGAGATCATATTCTTTGGCTCCCATCCAGGTGCAGCATGGCACAACTGGTGGCCACAAGACATGGCCCCGCCCACTATGTTGGTCAACGTCGTGAAAAATCTGGGGGTCAAATTTGATGACTCTCTTTCTATGAAGGCGCAGATTCAATCAGTGGCCGGGACCTGTTTTGGAATTCTGCGAATGTTAAGGAATTTTCTCCCCTTGCTTCCGGTCTCCCATAGGAAGACAGTAGTGCAGGCCCTGGTAGCGTCAAGACTGGACTACGTCAATGCATTGTATCTTGGCCTTCCGGATTACTTACTCGGCCGCCCACAGGTGATTCAGAACGTGGCGGCTAGAGCTGTTTTTCTGGCCGGGCCTAGAACACATACATCCCCTCTTCTGGCCTCCCTACACTGGCTCCCGGTACGGAAGAGGATTCATTTTAAAGCGTTGGTGCTTGTTTTTAAAGCTTTCCATAAGATAGGTGCCCCATACCTTGGGGAAAGATTCCAGCACTATATTCCACGTCGAACGTTGAGGTCTTCCGCCAAGTGTCTGACCATCACCCCGAAGATACGGCTCTCCCGGATTGGAGGCAGATCCTTTCAAGTGGTGGCGTCTCGACTCTGGAATGGCCTACCCATCGCTCTCAGACAGGTTCAGGATCTCCTCGCTTTCAGGAGACAACTCAAAACCTGGCTTTTCAAACCCAGGGGGGTGTGTGGCTCTGTGTTGTCGGGTTTATGAGACTTAGCGCTGGGACACTCCATGGAGTAGCCGTGCGCTTTACAAATACCGGATAACATAACATAACACGCCTGTTGTGACCCCTCTCTCCCCCTCCCCCCCCGGCACTTTGTGTAATATGGCCCCTGGTGTCTTGTCTTCCTTCACTTCTCTGTCATTAAAGTGTCAATGTTCCTGCTGTGCGTCTTCCTTAACCCTCCATCTCGTTAGATCTATGACTAAACTTAAGAGCCTGGGCACATTCTGCTGGCATTATTCTTGCGTGCACAAAAGTCCCTGTTCTGCTCAAGGAATCCAGAGAAGCTGCCCAGAGCAGCCAAGTAATTCTCCCCACTCCTCGTAGAGACCAGAGGAGGATTCTTTGAGAACTTCCTCAGCAAATACTGCTGAGCTTCCTGAATTGCTTACTCTTTTGTTAACTTTGTGGGCCCCCACCATGCCCAGTCCTATCACCTTCAATCCGATGAGATGTGAGCACAGGCCTATCACCAAACATTCGATATGAGAGGTGAAATAAATGTCCCCCAGCTAAACTTTGGGGTGCCATTGCCATGCTGGGCTGCGCAAAACTATAATCCATGGTTCGGCTAATCTGTAACTGGACCCTGAGACAGAGGATTCGACCAGCAAGGTCCTTCACGTGCCTGCTATCCTTGCCTGTTCACATGTTATTTTTATCCAAGGGTTAGAGCCCATACTGCTCCCATCATCTCCAAGATCCTTTCCCATTGGTCATGATGCAGTAGGAACCGTGTTCATACCTCATTAGGGTTTGGAATATTTGAGTTTAAAGCATCTGTGTTTGAAGCAACTCAGGGATTATAGACTCAAACCTAGAGATTGTCCTGGTCTTGCGCTCCAGTCTCCCATTGTTAGTTCTTTACCACAACAAATGCTTCTTTGTTGGCTGCCCCAGATCCTCTTGGGCCACTGAAGTTAGAATTATTCCACTGTACATCCCAAGATATTGATACCAAAGTTCGGGGACCCCGGGGTGGCACCCATAGAATTCGACCTGAACATTAGGAACAGATTTATATAAATGTTCTTAAGGTTTTAGTAAACGTAATCTAAACTCAATGTATTTATAGTGTTGGATTAGGCTTGTTTCATAAACGTCACCAAAAGAAATAAATATTTTTGGTGGGCAGGTAAGTAGTCCGTTTCCCCCAGAGTGCTTACCAATATAGTATCTCCGTAAAGAACCTCAGGGGAACTCACACGGATTCCTACTTAAAATATTTCAGGACCCTGGACAGCTGCAGACCTCTACATGGTGCCGACGCCTCATAGGATGGCTTTGCTGCATTGTTTTAATGAGAGAGGACCGTGAGCAGTGTATGTTGTGAACTGTGGTTTGTAAACAGTACAGTGACCCTTCAGAGCAAAGCAATCAACTGCAGACTGGGGGTTATCAAAGCAGAGCGTTTTGTGTTGGTGATTACTGGCTTCTCATTTGTTTTACTTTTTACTGTGTGATATTTCAAGCGTCAACGAGTTGCTTAAGTATGGGTGTTGTTGGTGTCACAGACTAAAAGAGAGAAAGACAGCAGGAGTATCGAGGTGGGACCATCGCCACGGCGGGAGAGTGGTTTTAACAGAAACTTAATCTGGCGCATGCATGGTAGATACGATTTCCAGGGGCGTAGCTTGATCAGTAAAATGGGGGTAGAGGAGTGGGGGGGGGGTAGATTTTCCAACAATCGCGCTGGCATATCTTGTTAAAATGCAACATATGAAAAGCAAGGCATGGGGGCTAAGGAGCAGTGGAAAGGGGGAAAGTACGGATTGTTAGGGGTACTTTAAACTCAATATTTTGTAAAATTACCAGATAAGTCCTTCAAAACAGACACAAAGTGTGTATTTTTGTCTTCGTGTGTGTGTATGTAAAAATCCCAAGTGAAATCTGACAAACACTTCACCGTACCGACTTTAAGCACCTATACCAAACTATTTATTAGAGAATACGTTTATTAAGGGGGTGTAACACCCCAGACACTCCTCCCTCACCACTGAAGCTACGCCCCGAACAATTTCCTTCTCTTCTTTTTATGCGTTTGACCGGCTTTCCCACAAAAGCGCATAGATGAGGTCATACTGTGCACTAGATAAGTACATTCATTTAATTTAATTACTCAAGCCAATTACTGACCACTTCCTCTCAAGAAATACTCTTGCGGTGGCCATCATTTCATTTTGCAGGGTTATCAGAACTATGAAATTAGTCCCCTGCTGCCCTCTAGTGGAATTAGCAAGTAAAGCAACATTATTATTCGTTATCACTGACCCTCTTTTTGGAAAGTTGGGTTAAAATCATCCAGGCAGAGACACCGGAAATATTCTTTGTTGAAACACGTGTCTTATGAGGGGAATAATTGAAAGGCAACGTGATTGTTGACAGGGTGGACAAATTTCCATCGTGATTTTGCAGGTCTCGTTGGATGCATGGAGACACTGTGCGCCTATGTCGAGATCAGAAGACGTTTGTTGGGGAACAGGAGCACTATTGGTAACAGTTTAGGGGTTTCATTCTATAACCTCCTCCTCTGAACCAGGCCATCTGAAAATATATAACTTGGCCCAATATTGATCTTATCAAGTTCGATCATTATGTCATACTGTATTTGAGTTCCAATGAATGCCTTTGATGCCTCTGGAGTAAGCTTTGACCACTCATTTGTGCTAGTTTTGACTGACAGGTTTTACAAATAAATAACTCTATTATCCAAATGGAAGGAGATAGGCGTATGTGCTGAAACGCCAGTGGGTAACATCAGTATCCACCATGGACACTGGCCAGTAGCCACTTCCTGCCACAGGACCCAAACAAAACGCCTCACCATCTATTTATGTTTTTTTCCATTATAGGAAGAGATCAGGTGTGCTTAAGAGGCTCAGTACAGGGAGCCGGTGTTGTAAAAAGAAGCCTTAACACGACAATAACAAGGTGGACGAGTCACTGGGGTGGACAGACAACAGAAGTAGATGTGGTCCAGTAAATACGTTTTAGCCTTGAACTAGGACAGTTGACATCAAATCTCAGCTTTATGACTTCATCTAAATATGCTGGAAATTAACACTGCTCTCTAAATCCCTTGGCCTTGCAATCAAAATCACTGCCAATCACCAACCAGTTGTGATTTGGTGGGCTAGTTGAACACTGTGGAACCAAGAGACATGCTTTTTAAAGCCAGCCTCCCCATTTGGCCAAATTGTGTGCTCTTAGGCAATCACTGTATGAACTTCTCCCTCTGCTCCCTTCTTTGGCAGGAAAGAGAGTACTTGGAGTCAATCTAATAGCAGAAGCTCCAGTGCCCTACTTCACTAATTGAAACATTTGTGAGCACTTGGAAACCGACTAAATGGAAGAATAGAAATAGAAGAGAGAGAAAGCGAGAGAAATGGTTTGAGCATTTTTGCCAGGGTTGCTTTAGGTTCCCCAGTCCGGCCATGCTCATAGCAGTTCATTGTGGGCAGCAGACACACCACTCTAAAGCCAGACAAACCTGCAGAAAATGGAATGGATGGCTACTCTAATTGGCGAATGCTGCCCTGTGCAAAAAGTGTGTAACATTATATAACCCTTAAATATGTGTACACCTGGTCTGGTGGCTTAGTGGACTAATGTGCCCACTGTTAGGGCCTGTGTTCGAACTCCTGGTCACAGGTTCAAATCCCAGCAGGTCCACTCAGCCTTACATCCTTCTGAGGTCGATAAAATGAGTACCATTGAGTTGGGTAACAATAAACATCTGTTATTCAGCGACAAGATACCGGTCTGGGTGAACGTGTACTTTACAAATACACGTTAGTTTATGTGTACACAAAGGAGGAAATTGTGGTCATGGAGAAAAAATAGTGTAAGAAAGTTACTATCTTTCAGCTCAAGGTTCCTTCTAGAACTGGAGGTCATGATGTTTGGTAGGGGGAGTGGGATCTTGAAGTTGCATTAGAAAAATAGTCACGAAAGCGTTAAATGTATGGCCTGGCGTTCTGGCAGATTTAATGGAGTAAAAAGGACTGGGGCAGGCATAGCCGATCAATTGCACTCAATAAGCAGGAGTAAACCTGGAGACCATACATTTTGTGTTTTTCAAGAACAGACAGTTTTGACAGTGTTTATTTCAGCATCTCTGGCCCCCACCCAACTGCTCAACCTTTAGTAGATTATGAACCCTTATAGGCAGGTCAACGGGCTTTATGCAGCAGTGATGGGTCAAATAATGGGGTAGGGTTGTCCAAATTATGCATCATAAAAAGGCAAACTGTGCAGCATCATGGAGTACATTCTGTGGCATTATTAAATTACGATTTTGACATTTAAACACATTTTTTACCCTAATTTGTCTAAATTGTGAGTCTTTTAACTGACTGATTACATCAATCAATGACTGAAAAGAGACCAGTTCATTTTTTAAAGTGTTTCCCGTGGCGTTGCACCTCGTGCGCAGCGACTTTATTAAAGTTCTTCTATTTTAGGGACACAATGACTGTCTGGTATTGTATTGTATCTGATTCAAAATGTTGTGTTATTTTTACTCATGAATCATGCCTATTTCTAGTTATGTTTTAGACTTTGAAAGGTGCTTTAAAGATCTTATTATTTATGTCTTAATGTTTTTTTATTTACTTTGTATCTCTTTTATGGTAACTTACCGAAATAAAGATTATGATGATGATGAATAATGTTTGACCAATCGACAAACACAGCAAAACCCTGCCTGGTGACTGAATATAAACAATGTATTAAATCGTATATAGAAAAGCACAAAAAGTCACATACCAGCCCACAACATAAGGATCCCCACATATCTCATAATTCTATCGTTCTCATGCGATTAAACATATCAGATTTATTCACTTTTGACACATCAAATAGTGTATTCGTTTTGATACAATGTAAGCAGAACAAAGGAATCCAATAATATTTATTAAAGTATGAAGAAATCTCAAAGAACCCCCAAATACCAACAACCCCAAATCCACTCAATCAGACTGCCATTCACTCTAACAAACGCACAGAATCAATCCCACACTTCAGTCGTTCCCATCAATATCACACATCAATAAAAACAACTGAAACTAATTTTCTATAGGCTAGGGAAAAAAAAGTTAGACAATAACAAATCTTTGTTTCGCATATTCTGTTGCAGGGATCCGCATTGGGGACTCCATGCTGCAACAAATGTTGAGTAAGTGCAGCGCGGCAATGAGCTGGAATCGCAGTCGGCTGTGCCATCACTGAAAGACAATGAAAACAAACAGTAGCACAAAACGGGTCAAAAAAACCTTTTAAACTTCAAGCTTGAAAAACCTAAAGCAATAGGTGAACCCTAAAAACTGAGGAGGCAATGCTCTCCCACCACTGATGTCTCTGGAAAATGGCGCAAGGGTATTGTGGACAAGCACAAGTGCTACTCAGGGGTCCCGTGGATAAGTACCAGACTAAACGTTAGGTGCCATGTTGCAGGGATTCTGTGGGGTCACAGACTATGCTTGGGATTATGCAACCTTAATAGGCAGGGGCTGAGTCATCCTACCACCGGAGTACCCATGAGCCCGGGACTGACTAGCAATAGTGTCTCACTTGCCCTCCTACTCACTCACAGAGGAGCAGGCGATTAGACACCCTAGAGCACAACACTCCTGACCCTCTCAGTAATCACGGTTACAGGACACAGCCTTTCGCTCTCCCACTCGTACTAATCGACAATAAGTTCTGGCAGAGGGATCACTGACAAAATATCGAAGGTCAAAAAATCGACCTACAAAAATATCGGAGCAAGAATATCGATGTCAACAATATCGATTTCCTATCTACAACATGGTAAGTACAAAAATATCCCCCAAAAAATATCGATGTCAAAAATATCGTTATCAAAAATATCGGGTTTTTTTTGTTAAAAAAATATGTAAAATAAACTAAATAATACTTATAAATAAAATAAACATAGTTAAAAATATTTTATAATGTTTAAAATTAATAAGTAATATATATAATTTAATAAAACATTAATTAAACATATACATATAATATATAGACTTACTTAATAATGAGTTTTAATAATTATTTTAATAAATTATAAATTAATAAAAAATATTATAAATTACAAATACATCTATACACATAAAACAATAACATCAATAAAAATTAAATAATTATGTATAACAAATTTAAAAAATTAAATTTACTTTTAATATTTTTAAAATTAATTATATACTACATTAACTAAAATAATACAAAAAATATTAAATAGCGGAGGGAATAAAACTACTATTTCAACTCCCAAAAAAACAACAGTAAGAAAAATGTTGGATAGCGTAGAGGTTAAAATTACTATTCCCACTCTAGAGAGTGCAACAGTAGAGAAAGTATTGGATAGCGTAGGGGTAAAAATTACTATTCCCACTCCAGGTAGCGCAACAGTTGGGAAAACGTTGGATAGCGAGAGGGTAAAAATTAATATTCCCACTGCAGTGAGTGCAACCGTAGGGAAAGCGTTGGATAGCGTAAGGGTAAAAATTACTATTCCCACTCCAGTGAGTGCAACAGTAGGGAAAGTGTTGGATAGCGTAGGGGTAAAAATTACTATTCCCACTCCAGGGAGTGCAACAGTAGGGAAAGCGTTGGATAGCGGGAGGGTAAAATGAATATTCCCACTCCAGTGAGTGCAACAGTAGGGAAAGTGTTGGATAGCGTAGGGGTAAAAATTACTATTCCAACTCCAGAGAGTGCAACAGTAGGGAAAGTGTTGGATAGCGTAGGGGTAGAAATTACTATTCCCACTCCAGGGAGTGCAACAGTAAGGAAAGCGTTGGATAGCGTGAGGGTAAAATTACTATTCCCACTCCAGTGAGTGCAACAGTAGGGAAAGTGTTGGATAGCGTAGGGGTAAAAATTACTATTCCAACTCCAGAGAGTGCAACAGTAGGGAAAGTGTTGGATAGCGTAGGAGTAAAAATTACTAGTCCAACTCCAGAGAGTGCAACAGTAGGGAAAGTGTTGGATAGCGTAGAAGTTACAAATAACATACTTATAAATAAAATAATTTTTAAAAATAATTAATGAATTATTAAATAACTGTAAACTATTTACCAATACCAATAAATAATTATTAAAAACATAATTACCAATAGAAAATTTATTAACAATAAATTAATAATAAATACCAATAAATAATAATTAATAAATATTAATTACTAAATAATAAATATTGAACAATAAAATATTTTTAATAACAAAAAACATATAAATTATTAAAACTTAGGTGTCCATTACGATACCGGGCGGTAAAAAATCCGCCATCTACCATAGCGGTAGAAATCCGCCCGCCCACACCGTCTGAACACCGACCGAGCAATCATGATGGCGCGAGCCGCAAACCGCCCGCGGCGGAAAATACACAAAAAATACCTCCCGCCCATGTCCGAATCCAAGTCCATCCGCCCGCCACGGACGGAAATCCGCAGGACAACCCAAAACCGCCCGCCCTGACGAACGAGATACCGGCCGTGAAATTAGGAACGCACCGACATGAGCGCGGTAAATCCACAAATACACCGCCCGCCAGCGCAAACAACAGTGACGGAAATGGACACGGCGGAAGCTCAGGCGGCCACGTCCCTGCACAGAAATCATCCGCGGACAAAAACAAACACACACAACATGGCCAACAAGTCCACACAGCAACCCACGCCCAAATACCCAAACACAGTACACATCCCGAAAACACATCCCCCTGGACAAACAAATAAACTACAAATCCCAGAACACCAGCCACAACACACCTGAAAACAACAGACCATCATGACACACCCACATAGGTAAGTACAAAAGCAGCTCCTTCACAGACCACAATCCCTTGCAACACTACAAACTGAGGACGAAAGCACAGAACACAGCGAGACAGAAAGGACAGCAGCACACCACAGACACGCACCCATCACACCCATCACCACCACCACCAAACACCTGACCCACAAACCCCCTGCACATCACACACCACACACCGCACCAGCACCACAAACACCAAAACACACACCATGGCATCACACAGAATGCCCAAGTTCACTTCCACTGAGCTGACGGTCATGGTCGACGAGATCGTCAAGGTGCACCCACAAATCTATGGCAACCAGGTCCAACAGACACCACTATCCACCAGAAACCGGTTGTGGAGCAGGATCGTAGACCAGGTCAATGCAGTCGGGAACGTGCCACGCAACAGAGGCGAAATCAACAAAAGGTGGAACGACCTGAAAAGCGTGGTCAAGAAGAAGGAGGCCAAAAATCAGCAGCTGGCTGCCAGGACTGGCGGAGGTAATCCCGCGCTATTCAAGACCTTCAAGGCGTGGGAGGAGAAGGTGCGAGTCATAATACATCCGGAGATCCTCACCGGATTACCAGGGGAGTCGAGGCTGGTAAGTACAAACAAACGTATACCAGCACACCGCTATGTACTCACATGCACTACCACTATGCCATAGCTCCGAGGGACAAACACCCCCATGTCCAGTACACAATACACAAGACATCACTCACTCACGCAACAGACACTCACACACACAGCCCAAACCTACCAACTGACATAACCATGGGGGCATGTGTACAGTCAGCCAGCACCGCAACTCCCACCAGGTCCCCTCGTACTCCAGAAGCGCCAGAAGGAGCACTCCCCACACCCATGTGTCAGCCATAGCTGCACTAACCGATAAGTAACAGGTAAGTAGCCGCAACACAAAGGCAGTGGGTCGGAGGGGGTCAGCTGAAGTACAACAGCCACCAGGCCCCCAGTCCCACAGCGCAGCAAGGTGGAGCACTCCCCACACCCATGCGTCAGCCACTGCAGTGCACACCTGCATCCGACAGGTAGACATCTCACCCCACATGCAGGGGTTCCTGTGGGTGTCAGGCCATCACCACAACTCACAACACCGCCCCCACTCCCACAGACCAGCAACATGGAGCATCCCTCCCGCCCATAACCATGTGGCATCCATTGCATTGCGCACTCAAAAACAACCTGTAGGTGGGAGACAGTACAGGGCAGGGTGTCTGTAGGCATGAGGACAGTATTACGACTGACACATGTGACATGTCACGTAGCAGAGGAACACGCAGCACTGCTCCCTGTCACAATCATGTGACCAATGTGCACACGGACATGTATCACAGAGTCATACCCCACATGACCCATCACAGATACAGCAACACCTAAGGAGCCACGTCTGCATGCACAAGTCCCACTGGAGTACAGACCCACACGGCAGGCACTGTGCCACCCATCACACACATCAGCAACACCATCCAAGTCTTGTCCATGTAGTCCTCACTGCCTGTCACCCACACATCTTACAACAATGCCCATGTAAGACAAACCTTACTAGAAGTAACAGCGTGGAACCACAATATTGCACACAAACACCACTGGACCCATGAAACACACAGGCACACAATGCACATTCAACATATCATCCATCTCATCTGTCAGCCCCAGTGTCATGGAAGGTATGTCATCCGAACAGCTGGCCCTCATACAGCAGTCATGCAGAGACACCTGCCCATGACAAATCATGTGCCTGCAGTGACTGAAGCGCACGTCACACTGTGAGTAACAACACACATAATATAGTCAACACCCCAAGAGCACTGCATTAATGCACATGTCCGAGGGCAGCACGCACACCAAGGGTTTTGCCCATCTGCAATACGTCGTGTGGCACACAACAAGCACGAACTCACAACAATGCCACCAATGTAATGTCCACAAATGATGACAGTCAGCAGATATGCCGGGTATGTTAGACAGACACACACCTTTGTCTATGCACTGTCATGTTGCCAGAACACATGTCACGTTCTGCACCCATGACTCACAATATGTACCCCAAAACCATATTTCAACCCAAAAGCGTCGAGGGGGCTGTACCCCCTTTAGCCATCTGCGTTTCTAAGCATTCCATTTGAACCCCTAAACCATAGTTCAACCCACCATCGTCGATGGGTCTGGAGCCCGCATACACCCGAGCCACAAAATGTAGGAGCATAGCAACACACACCCATCGGCATTGCTAATCCGTCCCATGCCACATGTCCACATCACACAGTACCATTGCCTAGCCCACGCATACACACATCGTACATCCACACACACGCCCCTGGGAAACCTGTGCACGACAGTGCACGAACTGTGAATGTCAGACAACCAATACATACTTTGCTAGGTGCAACACAATGACCTATCACATTCTCCCCACAGGTGCCGAACAGCTGGATGCTGGAGAGGGAGACAGCAGCCAGCACAGCCAGCCCGCAAGCCCCCGACCCGGACTCACGGATGTAGAAGACCTGGACACCTCTTCGGACGAGGGCCACCCACCAGGCCCGTCTGGAGTGGCAGGGCCCAACCGCTCCCCAGGGCCCCTCCTACCCACCAACACATCACCCAGGGCTGCTGACCAGTCACAGACCCCTGCTGCCACGGTCGTTGCGGCCACCACCACCGCCGCAACAACCACCACCACCACGCCATCCCTGGCCACAGCACCTGCGCAAGGGGTGGCACGCCCGTCGTGCTCGACCCTGAGAGCCAGACAGAGGACCGTGCTGACCAATGTGGCGAGTGGGCCGGTTCGGTGGCAGCAGTACCGGTGGGAGGAGCAGGGTCAGGCCAACGCCATCTGAGCCTGGGAGCCAAGCCCTGTGTTGGGAATTACCTGATGTCAGCTCGTGCTGCTGTGTGTTCCACTTTAGAGTGTCGGGTTCAGGAGCGGCAGTTGCTGCCGGGACCTGGAGGTTGTCGGTGGGAATAAACTACTCCCTTACCTTCAAGTTGCCGTGTCCTCGTCTTCCTTTCAGTGGCGACGAGCGGGAACCGACACCTCCAGATCCGCATTTTGGACGCCCCTGCGGACCTCAGAAGTCGTGTAAAGCTTCCTTGGTTGTTTCAAGAAACCGGGTGATTGGTCCGTCAGGCGTTTCGTGCTGCTTCCGCTGCCCATCGTCTTGCATCTTGCTGTTTCTGCGCACTCAAAAACATAGTCAACTCTAACCAACGTCCACAAGGGAGACAAACCTAAGTCCACCCACAAACACAAAAATAGTGGTAGGCCAGAGAGGCTCCGACACAAAGAGCCTTCTCACACACACACCCCCAACAGTGAGAGATACACACCCTCCCAATCTACTCAAGAAAAATGCTAAATTTGTGTGGGATGTTGTTTGTAATGAAAACTTTGAATCCATCAAACAAGAAATTGTGCATGCTCGTCCACTCAAACTCTTCGACATAAATGATTTGTGCATTGTATCTACTGATGCCAGTAATGTGGGGTTGGGAGCAGTATTGCTTCAAAGGAGGAGTGATGGTCGAGAAGAAACCATAGGTTTTGCTTCTAGGACGCTGAGAGGCGCTGAGAGCACTTACTCGACTATCGAAAAAGAGGCTTTGGGATTGTGGTGGGGTGTTCAACACTTCAGGAATTTCCTATGGGGAAATGTATTCATTCTTAGAACTGACCATAAGCCGTTAGTCGATTTGTTTACTACCAAAGGGGGTGGGAGGGCCACACCACGCATTGCAAAATGGCAATACAGGTTGCAAGAATTTCAGTATCGTCTTGAGTATGTGGCAGGGGCCAAGAATCTTGTGGCTGATTGCTTATCTAGACTACCTCTTTCAAGTAATGGTGTTGAGGCTGAGGAGTGTGATGATCTAGAAATGGTGTGTGCGGTCTGTTCACTGGAGGATACCACAGGTGGGGCTTTGTTGGAGCGTGAATGGTTGGAGTGTGTGTCGGAAGATATGGATATGGTCAGGGTCATTGACCTCATAGCCAGTGTGTGGCCCAATGACAAGGATTGTCCCTCCGAGCTGGTTCCTTATAAGAAGATTAAGGATGAATTGTCTGTGGTCAATGGCGCATTAAGACGTTGTGGTTTGTTAGTTGTTCCCATGTCCTTACGCAGGAAAATTTTAATTTTGGCTCATGAGGGTCATCCTGGTATACGGGCAATGAAGCGTAGGATAAGACAGGATTTCTGGTGGCCTGCTCTGGACAAGGATGTAGAGCATTTTGTTAGAGATTGTTGCACGTGCGTTACTAGTGATAAATCCCAAGTGACTCATCCTTCGCCTGTTGAACCCATTGTTGTGAAGAATATTCCGTGGGCCAAATTGGCTTTTGATATTGCGGGGCCTTTTGGGCTCATTGGGAGTTCTCCTAAATACGCTCTTGTTTTGATTGATTATATGTCAAAGTGGCCTGAGGTAAGGTTTGTCGAGAATGTTAACTCCTCGTCAGTCATCAAGTTTCTGCAGGATGTTTTCCTCAGAGAAGGTTTTCCTGAAGAATTAGTATCGGACAATGGCACCCAGCTGGTTTCGTGTGAGATGCAGGTGTTTCTTAAGGAAATTGGTGTCAAACACACTCTCACTTCTCTTTACCACCCTCGCAGCAACGGCCTGGTTGAGCGCTTCAATCGCGTTGTCAAGGAACATTTGCAGCTAGCATTAATAAACGGATTACAGTGGCGGCAAGCAGTGAGTGACATGTTGTGGGCTGTAAGAACTACCCCCCATGTCAGCACTGGCATCGCTCCGTTTACTTTGTTGAGAGGGAGAATAGCTGGTTCCAAGTTAAATAAGGAATGGATGTCTAGGAGGGAGGTGGATCTTGAAAAACTATCCAAAGTAACCGATGTCAGGGTGGCTGTTCAGGCTAAGTATAGTACCAAGTCTGAGGTTGATCATTCAGTGTCCGTCAAGACAGGGGATTGGGTGAGAGTCAAAAAACCAGGTTTCCTTCGCAAGGGGGAGTCTCGTTTTTCAGCTCCCAAGAGAGTGTCTGTGGTGAAGGATCGTGTAGTGGTGTTGGAGAACGGTAAAATGTGGAACAAGTGTGCTATTTCCAAGGTGCCTGAGTCAATGCTCAGCTATGTCAACAGGAGGTTGGGGGTTCATCAACCTTTGATTGATACGACCTCTGTTGGTCATGGCAAGGAAACTGTTCTTCAGGATCTGGTCATTCCTAGGGGTGTGTCAACGAGATTGAAATCTGTTCCTGTAAGATTTCATAATTATGTTATGCCTTCAAATATTCACGGTAAAGAAACTGTTCATCGCAAATATGTCAATTCTAGAGGTGCACCTACCAGATTTAGATCCTTGCCTAAAAGATTCATCGATTATGATATGCGTTAATGTGTCCTCTGTTCATCTATTGTCAACCTTTATTTCAGCACTTGTTTTAGCCTTCATTTCAGAACTTATTTCCTTTTTCTTTTTGTGTAATGTGTGAAGGAAGGGGGGTGTGTTGGGAATTACCTGATGTCAGCTCGTGCTGCTGTGTGTTCCACTTTAGAGTGTCGGGTTCAGGAGCGGCAGTTGCTGCCGGGACCTGGAGGTTGTCGGTGGGAATAAACTACTCCCTTACCTTCAAGTTGCCGTGTCCTCGTCTTCCTTTCACCCTGCCGCAAATCTCAAGAGTCCTTGGGGCCTATGAAGAGGCCCAAGGACAATGGGCCAGGTCGGCTGCCGACACGCGGGAGGTCCTTGGGGTGTTGAAGTCCATGGACGCCCATATGGGCCAATTCGTGACCCGTATGGACCGACTTGTGGACCTCATGGGCCAGCTGGTGGTGGGGGGAGGGCCCAAGCAAGGCTAGCCACACCACCGCCGCCACCACGTGCTGTGGCGCAGGCTCGTGCAACATCTAGTTCCCCTGCGTCCACAGCAAGTGAGCAGTCCTCAGCCACCACCAGCAGCCCACCAACACAACCCCCCCCTACCAAACGTGGAAGGGGCTGTCCGAAGAGGAAACAGGTGTCCAGAGAGGACTTCGCACGCACCAAACGCCAGTGAGTCAGCCAGCCACCCTGACCACCTACTGCACTGACTTGGACTACGATCCTACCCCACACTGCCATGTGAATGGCATGTGTCTGTTGGACTGTGGACATAGAACTACATGGGTACACCTTGACCATCACGCAGCCATGGCCGTCAAATCATTGTCACAGCATGCACCACTTTTGTCATCACCTTGCACACAATCACATGTCACCGCTGTAAATAAATACACCTTGATCACAATCTGCATTATGTGTCCTGGGTTTATTCAACGATGTGCAATCGCCACCATGAGCAGAAATGCATCTGCTGTGTGGTATGTCGATGGGTGCAGGAGAGGCTGTAGGGACCTAGTGGTGAAAAACAGAACAAGAGTACAGTCAATGAGTGTGTCACACACTCATCACACAGTACTTGTCACAAACTACAAGCAATGTACACACATCTCACACAGCAACAGGGCACAATGCAACAGCCACTGTCAGTGGCATACTAACCTGGACATGGACCATTGACACACAGCCCTCAGTGAACAAAAGGCCTCCGTGACAGAGCACACATACACCTGCACAACTACAGCTACATCAGCCGTCGTACATGGACACTCACCGTCAAGTGAAGTAGCGGGCGATGAGCTGCTGACGCACATTCACAGCTTCCTCCTCCCCACTGTCCTCTTCACTCGACCCGTCCTGGTCTGCAGGCTGGGGCCCTGGTTGATCTCCGTCATCCACAATTAGGGGGATCTGCTTGCGAATAGCCAGATTGTGCAGCATGCAGCAAGCCACTACTATCTGGCACACCTTCTGTGGGGAGTACGCCAGTGCGCCCCCTGTGCGGTCCAGGCATCTGAACCTGGACTTGAGGAGGCCAAAGGTCCGCTCAACCACACGTCTGGTCCTCCCATGTGCCTCATTGTAGCGGACATCAGCTGGGGTACGAGGATGTCGTAATGGGCTGAGCAGCCAGGGCCCATTCGGGTAAGCAGAGTCACCTGGGTGTGAGGGACACAGAGAATCGTTGCAATTCCAACTGAACACAATACAGCATCGCACAGCCAGCACGCTACACTACTCCACATACTCACCAACAATCCAAGCACGGTCCCGTTGCAGATTGGTCATCAGACGTGGTAGGATGCTGTTGCGCATGATGTGCGCGTCATGTGCCGATCCTGGAAACTTCGCACACACGTGTGAAATGACCATGTCCGCAAGGCACACCACTTGCACATTCAGGGAGTGGGTGTGCTTCCTATTGCGGTAGAGGTGCTCAGTGGCCTGTGGTGCAACAAGGCCAACATGGGTGCAATCTATTGCACCAACAACGTGGGGGATCCGTCCAAGGGCATAGAAATCACCCTTCACTGCCGCCAATTCACGAGCCCTGGGGAATCTGATGTACCTGTTCCTGTACAGCATCATAGCTGACAGTACATCCCTCAGCACCATGCAGAACATGGGCTGGGACATCCCACCTCCACTGCCCACTGTGTGTTGGAATGACCCACTGGCGAAGAAATGCAGTGCAGCCAAGACCTTAGCAGTGGTGGTAAATGCAGTAGGATACACCCTGCGAGGACGGAGGTGGGGTTCCAACAAGGCACATAGGCGATGCAGGGTGGGTCGGTCCAGACGGTACTTCCGGATCACCTCTACATCCTCCGTGGCCGACAGCAATTGGTAGGGGCGATGTATGTTTGGCCTCCTCCTAGGAAAGATGGAAGTGGACACATGTCAAGGCAACACGCCACAGGGCATTTTCACATACACAAATCAGAACTGACTGACCAAGCAATTGAATCACAGAACAGCTGACAAGTAGGGACAGCACAGCCACAATACACATACACAGGTCCCCTACCAATAGCAATGGGCAGTGACACACACCATTGCCATGAGCATGCACATGGGGAGTTAGGCCTTAACAACTTGTAAGGCATGCTGATGGAAACAGACTGCATATTCGGAAAGCTGCAACACCACGGCAACATGACTAGCTGCTGTGCATCACACTGCTTCCGAGGCTGGGTGTGTAGGGCACACACCAACAACGCTATGGACACAGGCTGAGCGGCCAAAACAAGTGGGACCTGTGGCACGAGGGGATATGAGACAGTCAGTGATGTCCCTACTGCACCCTATGTACAGCCCTGTACGGATCACACCTCCAGAAACATTGACAGGTGTACACATTGACAGCTCCATGCCAACACGGCTGTGTGATTGCAAATACACATCACAAGTGACACGTAACGTCGCACGTGCCAAGTGGCAGATGTACATAGTGTTAGATGGCATGTGTGTGCATATGCATATCCCATGCTCCCATGCCAATGTGTACATGATGATATGCCAACAGACATGTGGAGGCTGGCCACTGGCCGTCCCTGCCTATGCACACAGCATGTTGTGGCCCCGTCCATTGTGGACCTGCACCCACACACAAATCATGGCCACACCTGCAGATGCATTGCGCACATTAAACTGTGTGGTGCACATGGCATCAGCGGACTGTACCCGCCATGGGCCAGGCCCTTGCGGCCAACTCCAATGACCCTCGCGGTTGCACCCTGCGTGTTCCACCATGGAGGTAAGCCTCCCGGGCCAGCTGGGAGCAGGCCATCGTCTGCAATAGTAGCTGGCAGACATGGTCACACAAATTGCAGCAGCTTGGACCCACTGAAACTGCCCCAGGGGGCTATGTGAGTGTGTGAGTGAGACCGGCATTACCACAGCTACCTGGGACTGCAGCCTGGCACCCCTCAACAACACCTGCTGCTGCCACCTCTCCACCTACACGTGGATGACGCTGAGGATATGTCCAGGTCCACTCACCAGCGAGGAGCTGGAGATCCTGGATTCCGAGCTCCACGCACACTGCACATGGCTATTCCTTGCGAAAGTTGTGTGTGAGAGACAACTGCAGTGTGTGTGGGAGTGCATGTGGGGGTCACACATGTCGTTGATCCGCAGCACTATGAGTCAGAGCCCGTGGTGTTCAAACATGCACTGCTCACCATGCTGACTGCAGGTGGCAGTGGTATGTGAGCTCTCGGGCGCTTTGACATGTCTGTCCCTCCCGAGTGGTGGTACATGGCAACTTCATGTCAGACATCCAGTGACACAAACAATTGGCAATGCAGGTCTCAGTGCACTTGTTGCTTGTGTGCATGTCAGGCTGGGGCCATGCTGCCCTTCTCAGTCCCAGCAGGCCTGGCCTGCACATTGACTGCACAATGCCAGTAGGTGACAACACAGAATGACTAGTGGGTTACATGTGTCACCTGTTCAGCACTCTCCGGATGAGCGCAAACTCAGCCCTGTACATTGGTCACACCATGCCTCATGGAAGGGATGTGTGTGTGAGATAGTGCCACTGAATGTGACCACCGTTGCGGGGTGGGCCATGCGCAGGGCGAGTACGTTGGTTGTTGCGCAGTGTTGGTCACAGTGGGTACACCAACACAGATGTGTTGCCTTGTGAACATTTGCTAGGTCCGCCTGACAATGGACAGTAGATGTGGGCAGACTACACATTGGTCGATGTGCTGTCTATATGCATGTGCCTTCACACCAGGCACAGCTGCCCCTGCACATGTGACCCCTGCTGCCCTCAGTGCTGGGTCTGTTGAGCTGATGCGCCATCTGTGCGTGGGGCAGACAGCTCTCCTCACTTCCGTCATTGCCCATGACATCACTTTGCCGCAGGTGACATGGATCATGGAGGGCCCACATGTACGCGTGGGTGGACTACACAAGACTGTCCAATGGTTATCACCCCCAGTCAGTGCTTCGAATGGGAAGGATGTGGTGCTGGTACTCATTTCAATGTGTAGAGTGGGCGGGGCTAGGTGCGGGGCTACATGCAAGACATGGGAAGTTCATCGGCTTTTCTACTAGTTGCAATACACACGAGACACGTCTTTTCATGACTGAATATACAAACAAAAGTCCCTACCTAGGTACTATAAGAAAAGATGTACATCAACTATTAATAGACCACTCTGGCTAGACCCAAATGACCAAATTCTTCACCACTGACAAGTTGAATTAAACATAATTTTATTTTATTTATTCATTTTGAACACATTGATTCATTTTAAACACATTAATCTGTCACAAATAAATATCATATCATGAAAAAATCATAAAGAAAACATAAAGAAAACAGACCCCATTTCTCATCCACGACTCCCAACATGCATACAAAATCATACACAATCGTCCTCACTCATACCACATATAAAGGCATACCAAATATATCTGAAAAAATGCTAAAAATTCAAGTTACCATAGGGCATTAATATAAAACAGATTAGCCCAAGAGCCAGTCTTAATCAAGGATCTCACAGATTTCAAAAAATTAATTTATAGTTTGATATCAAAAGATACAAAAAATGCAGCATAGAACAATAGTATATAAATATATTAATCAGTGATCCAACATAGTAGGGACATAATAATCCTAGAAAGGAACTATTCAAGCGCCGACGCGCGTTTCGGTGAGACAACCCCTTTCTCTGGGTATCACCTTCTTCAGGGCGCATATGTAACTTTAAGAAAAAGTTAGCGATGGGGCCTGTCAAAAACGTGCTGTGTAACTGAAAAAACTCTATAACGACTCGGAGAAAACAAGATAAAGTGCTTTCTGGCGAAGCTCGAGTTTCAGTAAGGATGAAATAATAATCTGCCAATTCAGGAATCTCCAAACAAATGCTTCGTGTAGGTCTCTAGAACGGAAGATTCCAGTAAAGGGATAAATACATCGGGTAACTCGATCTTCTTAATAAATCTTAAAAAGGTATTGTAGACATCCAAAGCTCACTAATATAATCAATCCTCCCGAACAAATGGCCACTGAGGAAAGAAAGTTACAACATTGTGGCGTGGCGTCCTGCTGCTGACTCGCAAATGGTCCGATAACAGTTATCCCTTTACTGGAATCTTCCGTTCTAGAGACCTACACGAAGCATTTGTTTGGAGATTCCTGAATTGGCAGATTATTATTTCATCCTTACTGAAACTCGAGCTTCGCCAGAAAGCACTTTATCTTGTTTTCTCCGAGTCGTTATAGAGTTTTTTCAGTTACACAGCACGTTTTTGACAGGCCCCATCGCTAACTTTTTCTTAAAGTTACATATGCGCCCTGAAGAAGGTGATACCCAGAGAAAGGGGTTGTCTCACCGAAATGCGCGTCGGCGCTTGAATAGTTCCTTTCTAGGATTATTATGTCCCTACTATGTTGGATCACTGATTAATATATTTATATACTATTGTTCTATGCTGCATTTTTTGTATCTTTTGATATCAAACTATAAATTAATTTTTTGAAATCTGTGAGATCCTTGATTAAGACTGGCTCTTGGGCTAATCTGTTTTATATTAATGCCCTATGGTAACTTGAATTTTTAGCATTTTTTCAGATATATTTGGTATGCCTTTATATGTGGTATGAGTGAGGACGATTGTGTATGATTTTGTATGCATGTTGGGAGTCGTGGATGAGAAATGAGGTCTGTTTTCTTTATGTTTTCTTTATGATTTTTCATGATATGATATTTATTTGTGACAGATTAATGTGTTTAAAATGAATCAATGTGTTCAAAATGAATAAATAAAATAAAATTATGTTTAATTCAACTTGTCAGTGGTGAAGAATTTGGTCATTTGGGTCTAGCCAGAGTGGTCTATTAATAGTTGATGTACAGCTTTTCTTATAGTACCTAGGTAGGGACTTTTGTTTGTATATTCAGTTTGAATTTTTTCCCCTGCATCCCTACCTTGTATCACGTTCAGGGGTCCCCTTGTTTATGAGACGTCTTTTCATGACCACATCAGGGTCATTCCTTGAACTGACTGGAAGTCTAACAGTCATATTTTACCCTGTCCTCATGGCCTCCCCTCGCTCACCAATATATGCGTTAGCACCTGGGAAGCCAGCGCATGCACAAGCAGCTCCAAACTCGCCCCAGAGAGGCCAAGGAGTGTATGTGTGGGTCCAGTTGAACAAGTGGTCTGTCTCGCGGCATTATGAGTGGCGGGACGCCGTCCACCTGCGTGGTGCCCCGACTCGACACCCGGGCAACATTGACAATGCATGCAAGGCTCCGCAGTCCGGATACACCACCTGCAACACACAGAGGCTGTAGCTGCCCTAGCGGCCCAGGCCGCGTCCAACTGGAGCTCATGGACCCACACATTCACTCTTTGGCCTCTCGGGGGCGAGCTTGGAGCTGCTTCTGCACGCGCTGGCTTCTCTGTTGCAATGGCATGTAACGTGTGTGGGGATATAGGCAATGAGTGAGATGGTGCGAGCCACCTCCCGTGACGTCACTCCTGCTCGTGATGTGTGCGTCCCCCACTACTTCCATTAGACTTGTGCCATACTACTAATTGAGGATGTGTTGCCTGCGTGTTGTGTCCAGGAGGAGCGCGCCATGACATCTCACCCACCATGCTCCACTGCCATCCCGTGCCCTGGATTGCCTGTGCAGGTGGACAATGTTGGGGATACACCTGGTAGACAGGGGATGTGAGTGCCTTGGCAAGGGCCTGGCGGACGCACAGCAGTATCCAGCATGTCCACGGAGGGTGGGCTGACGTCTACACCTGATGCAGCATTGATCGCCCCCCCGTGATTCCATTCGCCGCCCCGCTCCCGCCACCCAGCTGCTCCTCCCTCCAGGCTCCTTACTTATGACGCCCCCTGAGCGACCGCGCAGCGGCCGCGCGCAGCGGGAGCACCGACGGAGCGCCGAAGGTGCGCCAAGGTAAGCCCGTCTGCGCCCGTCCGCGCCTGGCCCGCGCCCAGCGCCAGGACCCCTGGATCCCACCGATGCAACACTACTCGACGGACCTACAACGCCGCCACCCTCACCGCACTCAATGCCGGCCGGAACCCTGCCTGCTACCGAGCCTCACCGAGACGCACCCACGGACCCTTCACCTGCCAAGCCTGCCGATTCACCTGCCCCCGGACGTGCACCACCTCCGCCAAGTCGAGCACCAGCAGCAACCACCTGAAATGCATCCTGTTGAACACCCGCTCCGTCCACAGGCACGCCGTGGAACTCTGGGACCTGCTCGACGCAACAGCACCGGACGTCGCCTTCCTCACCGAAACCTGGATGAACGCCTCCTCAGCGCCCGACATCGCCATAGCCATCCCGGACGGATACAAGATCACCCGGAAGGACCGCGTCAACCAGACGGGAGGAGGCATCGCCATCGTACACAAGAACACCATCCGCATCTCGACTAACTCCGACGAGACCTTCACCGCCGCCGAACACCTACACTTCCAGATACACACTGACCCCAAGACGACCCTCCGAGGCACCCTCATCTACAGACCCCCGGGACCACGCACACTATTCAGCGAAGACATCGCAGACTTCATCAGCCCGCACGCCATGCCCTCCGCCGACTACATCCTCCTAGGGGACCTCAACTTCCACCTGGAGAACAACAACGACAGAAACACCACCGCCCTGCTGGACAACCTCGCCAACCTCGGACTCAAGCAACTGGTGAACACGCCCACCCACTACGCCGGCCACACGCTTGACCCCGTCTTCTCTTCCAGCAAGCACATCTCCTTCAGCCACGCCACCGGACTCCACTGGACCGACCACAGCTGCGTCCACTTCAGCTTCAGAAAGACTGCGACCCACCACCACCCGCAACAGGCTCCCCGCCGGAGCTGGAGCAAGATCACCGCCGAGCAGCTCACCGCCTCCCTCAGCCAGAACACACCCACCAACACAACGGACCCAAACGAAGCAGCCAGCAACCTCGCCAAGTGGCTGACCGCCTGCGCCGACGACCTCGCACCACTAAAAACCCTCACAGCAGACCCGGAAGCAAGAAAACCCCTTGGTTCACCAACGAACTCAAGGAATCCAAGAAGAACTGCCGCACTCTCGAGAAAGCCTGGCGACTCGACCAGACCACAGACAACAGGACCGCCCTCAAGCACGCCACCCGCAAACACCACCAGCTGATCCGTGCCACCAAGAAGTCGGCACTCAAAGAACGACTGGACAACAACGCCCACGACAGCAAGGAACTTTTCAGCATCGTCAAAGAGTTCTCCAACCCCAGCGCCGGAAACAACGACATCACCCCCTCGCAAGACCTCTGCAACTCACTCGCCGCGTTCTTCCACCGCAAGATCACCGACATACATAACAGCTTCGACGCACAGACCACGCACCCTACCGCCGAACCAACGCCCGCCACCACCACCCTCTGCAACTGGACCCCGATCAGCACCGAAGACACCACCCGCACGATGAACTCCATCCACTCCGGATCACCAACCGACCCCTGCCCACACCACGTCTTCAACAAAGCCGACGCCACCATCGCACCCCATCTCCGGGACATCATCAACTCCTCCTTCCACACCGCCACCTTCCCGGAGAGCTGGAAGCACGCCGAGCTTACCGCCCTCCTGAAGAAACCAACGGCGGACCCCACCGACCTCAAGAACTACCGTCCCATCTCGCTCCTTCCGTTTCCGGCCAAAGTCATCGAGAAGACCGTCAACAGACAGCTTGCCGCCTTCCTCGAGACGAATGGATCCTCGACCCCTCGCAGTCCGGGTTTCGGGCCAACCACAGCACCGAGACCGCCCTTATCGCAGCCACCGACGACATCAGAACCCTAACCGACAACGGGGAAACAGCAGCCCTCATCCTCTTGGACCTCTCCCGCGGCGTTCGACACCGTCTGCCACCGCACCCTAGTGAAGCGCCTCAGCAACATCGGAATCCGAGAGAAAGCACTGGAATGGATCATCTCATTCCTCGCCGGAAGAACCCAGAGAGTCCGCCTCCCCCGTTCAGATCCGAGGCCACCGAAGTCATCTGCGGCGTTCCACAAGGATCTTCACTCAGTCCAACCCTCTTCAACGTCTACATGAGCCCCCTCGCAGCCATCGCACGCCAACACAACCTCAACATCATCTCCTACGCCGACGACACCCAGCTGATCCTCTCCCTCACCAACGACCCCACCACCGCCAGAGCCAACCTACACGACGGGATGAGAGACGTCGCCGACTGGATGAGGAACAGCCACCTTAAACTGAACTCAGACAAGACGGAAGTCCTCATCCTGGGCTCATCACCCTCCGCCTGGGACGACTCTTGGTGGCCCCGGCCCTGGGCACCGCGCCCAAGCCAACGGACCACGCACGCAACCTGGGCTTCATCCTGGACTCCTCCCTGTCGATGACCAGACAAGTCAACGCCGTCTCATCTTCGTGCTTCAACACCCTGCGCATGCTCCTCAAGATCTTCAGATGGATCCCCACTGAAACCAGGAAGACCGTCACCCAGGCACTCGTCACCAGCCGACTGGACTATGGGAACACCCTCTACGCCGGAACCACAGCCAAACTTCAAAAAGACTCCAGCGCATCCAGAACGCCTCCGCACGACTCATCCTGGACATCCCCGACACAGCCACATCACCGGACACCTGAAAGACCTGCACTGGCTCCCCGTCAGCAAGAGAATCACGTTCAGACTCCTCACCCACGCACACAAGGCCCTCCACGACCTGGGCCCCAAGTACCTCAACGACCGCATGACCTTCTACACGCCCACCCGCCAGCTACGATCAACCAGCCACGCCCTCGCCACCGTACCACGCATCCGCAGAGCCACCGCCGGAGGAAGATCCTTCTCCTACCTGGCAGCCAAGACCTGGAACTCCCTCCCCACTCACCTTCGGCGAACCCAGGACCATCTCTCCTTCAGGAAGCAGCTCAAGACCTGGCTGTTCGAGCAGTAACTTACCCCCTCCCCCAGCGCCTTGAGACCCTCCCGGGTGAGTAGCGCGCTCTATAAATGCCGTGATTGATTGATTGATTGATTGATCGTGTGCCCGCCTGTTGTGCACACATGAGTTCACATTCATCCCCAGACAGGTGGTCTTTACAAATTCCCAGGAGAGCAGCAATGTACTGTTCCGGAATCCTCCCAACACAGCGTGTTTCAACATTGCATGTGCGCACCTACCCGTCACACCCACCCACCTGAGCCAAGCGTAACTCCCACTTCACATGACACATGTGTGTCTTCCACAGTTGTGCTACTCATTTGCGTTGACATCCAATGACAGTGGACTACATGGTCATCTCACGACTGCCGTGTACTTCACACACTCTCATCCTCTCTCATTTGTACTCGTGGAATGAATAAGCAGAGACACATTTACTTCAAGCCATGTATTAGGACTTATGTCCTCTGTGATGCAGTATAGTGGACACTACTGGCAGCGAAATGCATGTGGATGATATACTCAGCATGATTACACATAGCATAGGGTGTAGGGGTACATGTCATCAGTTGTTGACTGTGGGATGTGTGCTTCAGAGTTACAACTGCTTAGCCGTTGCTGTGCTAATGTACATTTGCTAATTACTGTGGAGCTGCTAACTTTGACACAGACAGTATACATTTCGCCAACCAGACCGCTTGACATCATGGGCACAGTACATCTCAGTTCCATGTTACAGGTTTGCTGCTATGGTTACTCATACACACGTGCGTGGAGGTGACATCAGGGCATGGGCTTACGTGCATGCAACGGTGTCCCACTTGTTGTTGCAATGTGGTGGCTACTGGACATGACACAGTCACTGGGGTCATGTTGTTGGGGGATGCACTTGTTGTCAATGCAAAAGACCTGGCACGGAAGTTCAGAGGGAGGTGAGGTGAGGTGACAGCTCTCACATACTACAGCCGAACGATTACTGTCCACTGACTGGTGCATATGTTAATGGGCGCAGGATACATATTATGGCATAGATGTACGTGCAGTTATGTCCATGTGGTTGCCATACATGAATCCCATGCCTCTGCCTCCCCCTGTTCATGCAGAGTTACTGGATGTGATGAGGTACAGAGTGCATGTCACGAAAATATCCGATGTCATGGCAGTGTAGTTGATGGTGTGGTGTTAGTTGCAGGTTGTGTGGTATAGTTGTTGTACTGGTAACTGCTCAGTCCGTGCGGATGCCAGGCATGGGTACGGTGTGGGACATCATTGTTCAATTGGGGGTGTTGCGTCGGGGCCCGACGAATTGACAGGTTGTCAGGAATGCGATACCTTCCAGCAGGGCTTCCATGGCATTGGTGGTAAACATGGATGCCATCCAATGTAGCGGATGGTGGCTGTCAAGGTGTTGGTCGTAAGTTGTCCCTTGTAGGAGCATGATGGGACATGTTGGATGACATTCGATGAAACTGTGATCCAGAATCCGTTGTGTGGAGGCACAGTGGTCCCATTGCAGTGTGGGTCCGATTGCAGCCACATACGCCATGCCCCCATAGGCTGAACAGACCCTGTCGTGGACGTCCAGGGGTTGAACAGTTGTACCAGGTCCGCCATTGGACATGCAGGGTTGGAGAGACATAAATCCACAGGATAGTGGAAAGGACACCTCCGACAGTAGAAGACGGGGATGACGCAGCTGAACGATGCGATGCGGTAAGTTAGTCGGTAACTTACGTTCAGCAAGGCCAGATTTTCACATCCCAATATCTGTATCAGGTAATGTTTGTACAGCTTCATCTGTCCGGCGTAGTTGGGTAGGTGTGGTGCAAGTGCCATTTTGCTGAAGGGCGATGTGATGGCGTGCTCCGGCTGTCTGTACAGTCTGCAGAGTGCAACCTCCGACGTTGCTGGGAATTCTGTTATGGTCGTAGGGTGGCAGGGCTTGGGTTATCGTGGCTTGTACGAAGGACACGGGCCCTCATCCCACATGCTTCTATGAATGGTCAAGGTCAGTGGTGTCTGACTCCTTCCCGATAACTTGCATGTGAACCACATGGGGAGTGGTATCATTTCTTTTTCCCTTCGGAATGTTCTTTCGTGTTATGCGCTATCTGCCCAGTGGACGGTTCCCTCTGCATGCCTGTGTTGGGCTTTTTTGGAATAATGACTGTGTTGTCCTGCTTGAATAGTTGAGCTGTGGTTTCGGTGTGGGTATGGAAGGCCATTCAGTGCTATCTCCTCTCCCGTGTGTGGGCGGCACGCTGCGTTTCCGCTATGCGTTGGGCCTTGTGTGTGGGTGTTGTAATTGGAGCCACCTGTTGTCGGTCCCCGGGATCTTTGATGTTACGTATTGCATGTCTTGGTATTGGGTGCAGGGTGGTATCGGTCTTTCTGTGTGGTACTGGCGTAGCTTTTTCCGACGGGGTCCATATTCTGCTGGGTGATGTTGCCGCCACTGTGTGCTTCGCCATGTTTTGCACACAGGGGTGTGTCCTAACTTGGCGTGACATCACTGACATGTTCGGGTCAGTTGTGTGACGTCAGGTTGGCAACAGTGAATTGCCGGTTGGCGCCATGACTGTGGCAGGACTGTCACGTGACATGTGCATTCTGGGTGGGGCTGGTGTGTGTGGTGTTTGGTTGTGACCCTGTGTTGTTTGTGTGCGAGGCATACATGGCGCTGCCGTTGGCCTATGCGTTGTGCGCATGTGTGGCTGCGTCGTCGGCGCTGCGGGGCCG
The DNA here is from genome assembly GCA_963921515.1 of Calotriton arnoldi. Classification (NCBI taxonomy): domain Eukaryota; kingdom Metazoa; phylum Chordata; class Amphibia; order Caudata; family Salamandridae; genus Calotriton; species Calotriton arnoldi. The sequence continues at coordinate 780,464 of CAWUFW010006621.1, forward strand.
TGACGGGGACGTTAGTTCCTGGTCCCAGGTGGTGTGTCCCCGGTTGTTGCGAGTTGTTACAATTTGCCCGATGTGACATTTGTGGGTGCAGTGGTGGATGTGTCGTGTCCACGCAGGGGTGTCGAGGGGGGGCCATGTACAGTTTTACCGCACTTGCACTGTGTGTGGTGTTTGCGTGCCCTTGTTGTGTGTCTGCCTACCTGCGTCTCCGCGGTGCATTGACTCCTAGGTTCTGCATCAGGTAGAGCATGGGGAGGGCCTGCAGTGCTGGATTCATGCTGGGGGGGTCCGCCTCTTTGGTATCCGTACTGTGCGGTCGGGTTTCCGCCTTGCTTTCACGTGCGGTGTCTCTTAGCCGGGGGAGCTGTTTGGTTGTGGCATCGTAATTTGTACGCCAGGCGGTACGTGATTCCGTCGGGCGGTGTGTCTCCATTGGGCCGCGCCGCTACGTGAATGGGCGCACTTTGATGGCGGGCGGCGTCGCTGGTTTACGGGCGGTGTTTGGCTGACTTTTCACATCCTAATTGGGCGGGCGTGTGGGCTGCGGCGGCCGGACGGTAACTGGTGGTTTTTCCATCCGCCAGCACGGCGGTGGTGCTTCCGCCCGCCATCCTAATGGGCCCCTTAATTACCAATTAACTAATATTGAACAATTAAATGCTTTTTTATACCAAAAATAATAATAATTAAACATTAATTATCAATTAATAATTACTTCTTAATATATTAATTACATTTATCAATAAATAATATTTAATAATATTTAATTACCAATTGATGATAAAACAATAAATTAATTTTTAGAACCAAAAAATTCTAATTAAAAAAAATTACCAATTAATAATTAATGTCCAATAAATTAATTATCAATACCCAAAAATAAATGTAATAATTACTTAATTAGATTTCAATTACTTCCAAAAGTATTCCCCTATAAACGCACAACACACTCCAATAATAAAATAATACACTTAACATAATGATCAATTAATCAATTAATAAAAATTAATAACCAATTAATAAAAATTAATTACCAATTATTAATTAATTAACAATAATATAATTATCAATACCAATTAATTAAAATAAATTATAACTTAATTACAATTAAATTACATAATGATCAATTAATCAATTAATAAAAATTAATAACTAATTAATAAAAATTAATTACCAATTATTAATTAATTAACAATATAATTATCAATACCAATTAATTAAAATAAATTATAACTTAATTACAATTAAATTACTTCCCACCCTATTCCCCTATAAACCCACAACCCGCTACAGAACTTAAACGCAAAAAATAATTAAAATTAATTTATAATTCCTAAAAATGTATAATTAATTTAGTATAATTAAATTACTTCCCACCCTATTCCCCTATAAACCCACAACCCGCTACGGTACAAAAAAAAAAACAATAACTTAAAAAAAACATTATTAACATATAAAAATTGTATACATATATTTTTAGACAAGTAGAACACTTAACAAAAACACATATAACACATACATATTAAAAACATAACAAAATACATAACAATAATACAAATATCGATATTAGTAACATCGATATTAGTAACATCGATATATTTGATTTCGATATTACTAACTTCGATATTACTTACATCGATATACAAAAATTCGATATTACTTACCTTAGGGTCGATATTCTGTCCATCGATATTCTTAACATCGATATTCTGTCCCTTCGATATTGTGACTTCGATATTAGTGTAAGTCGATATTTTATTTTCGATATTTTGACTGCTCACCCTGGCAGAGATCCGAGAAAAGTTTAAAATGTTTATTTTAACTATCATGCTCTAGTATGCAGTATACATGCCACAACAAGTAGCAAAATGCCTAACACAAATATGGTTAGCATAGCAAGTAGTCCGTAAATCATAAATGGAGCTGTCAATATATACAACAGTGTAGCCTAACCTCCCTCCCCTCCTACAGAGGCAAAATGATTATATATCAGAAGATCTCTAGGTGTTAGCAGCAGACCCCGTACCTTAGTATACACAGATAAAGGTTCTACATCTCAGGTGCTGCCATGATCTTTTCCCTGGAAAGGTCCCTCTACAAGTATGTGTTACCTATCTGTGCATACCTATATGACAAAAGTGCATGTCCCCAAACAACAGCTTCATCTGCGTGTTTTGTCTAGGTGCTAGGGCCTGACCAGAACAGAATAACAAGGGGCATTGTTGTTTGACCTTGTCTACATGCTCAGACTAAATCCTAGGAAAGAACAGAACACAAAAACAACAGCGTGTTCTGTGTGAAAGTACAGTAGGGTACAAAGCATAACATGTCTGTAGAGTAACGTGCGCAAAGCAGAGGACAGTCTGCAACGTGCTCATGCTAACATAGGGAAAACGACAATGGGCCTGCACGGTACATATGACAATTCCAACATTTCAGATAATACATGGTCTAAGGTTCCTCCATCCAGTGATACTCGGATTACATAAATGTCCTGGTCTAAATGGTTAGTGTGTTGAATTAGCTCCGACGCGCGAGTCGGTGTAAACCTCCCTCCGAGGTCAACCTTTTTCAGGGTGGAAAAAGGGCTTGTCTTGTGGTTTGTGGCCTCCTGGTCTGCCTTGCTACGTTGACTTAGGCCTGGCTGCCATGGTGCCTTTTTGCGCACGTTACTTTGTGCCGTTGTTTGTGCAGCCTCTGCTTCTGCCCTGCTATTTTAGAGCTGTCTGCATATTTGTCTTTCACCTTTTCTCCTGTTCCCTTTGGGCTACGTCTGCACACCATGTACAAGGTCGAAAAACAACGTCCCTTGTTCTTGCTGATCTGGCCAGTCCCTCGCACTTAGACATAACACTATGTACAGCTGCCTTGGAGAAATTCGTGTGCTTTTAATATTGTGATTTCACGGTTAGAGGCACTTGGAGAAAAACCTTTCCAGAGAGAAGAGCTGTGCTTGTCTGATGATGTAAACCTTGCATCTAGATATTGAGGTATGGGGGTTTGCTAGACAACGCCCAGAGGTCTTCTGTTTTTATAATAAACTAGCTACTAGCACGGGGAGGGTGGTAAGGTCATTTAGCCCTATATCCACTGCTTTATGAAATGCTTTCCCCGTTTGTATTCTATGGAGTTGTAACTATGCTGATGATATTATCATTATGCATTATGCTGATAGTACTGGCACGTGTACCAGTATCTTAGAGCACGTTAGTTGAAATAAAGATTTTGAACTATACAGTGTCTCTTCTTACGCACGTTGTGGACAGGTATGAGTGAGTTATGAAAGGGTGTTCTTGCTCCTGCGAGTCCTGAGAGAGAGAGATACCGTGTTCTGGGTTGTCTAATGATTGGTAGCATTGTTGCTAATGAGACGCTACAGCTAGTCGGGTTGGGGTTTTAGGTGCTAAGGTTTATGGTTGGCTCACCACTATATTCCGAGGTCCTATTATCCTGTGCATAGCTCTGTGTATGTGCAGAATCCCTACAACATGGCGCAACCAACGAGTGGGCTGCTTATCTGCGAGACGCTTGAGTAGTATTTGTGCTTGTCCACAACTCCCTTCGCAGACGCTTCCGGAAGCGTGTGACGGTGATACCTCCTATATTGACGTTTTTATAGGTTCTTTCAAGCTTGAAGTTGTTAAAAGGTTTTTTCAATAATACCCTCTATTGTGCTGCCTCACATTAGGTTGTCGAGAACTTTTAGCCTGAAATGGCTGTTCAAATTGCGGCACAAAGCCGCGCAGCGCTCCGGGCTCACTTAACAGTGTATGGAGTGCCTGACGTGGGTGTCGATCTGATCTTTGTGGTACAAGCAGAACCAGCTTACCACTTTGAGGTGTTCTACTCTTGGGTCACCTTTCCGGCGGTGGATGGGACTGATAATATGTTCCATGAATATGAAGCCACCGTTGTTCCTAATCACTATAGACCGTATAGGAATATTGAAGTACCGCTCACGGCTTGGCAACACCGTGTTTGGTTTGATGGCACCCTCCCCCAACCGGTAACTGCTGTTCGTTTAGGCCCTTTATCAATTGAAGGGGCCACTTGGCCTGTTTTGGCCGGGTATACACCACATCCGCGTTATATGACGGTGGCAGTCGGTGAACTGCGCAGTATGCATTCGTCTTTGATATGAGTGCATAGAGCTTTAGTACAGTATGTTACAGGCAACATCCAGGGAGCCCCGCCTGGAGTTGCAGCCCATCCATCTGGTGCAGGCGGTGTAACCATAAGTCCTGTCATGGTTAATTCGGTGATGGGCAAGCGCCCACAAAATAAGGATGATTTTCCTTATTGGCTTGCAGAAAAATTTGACCAGCTGGAGGCAGTTTTTCCAAACACATCTCCGGTGGAAAAACACAGGATTTTGACGATTAGTTTGCCAAAAGACTTAGACCCCGAGTTGGCAGAATGCAACAACTGGGGTAAGGTATTCGCAGCAGTATATGCAAAGTGTTTCGGCACTCCTTCCATGACGGTTCTCCCCTCTGTAATTAAACGTGTGCAGGATGAGCATGGCCCTGAAGCGGCTGTGGAATTAGGGATGAGACTGGTGGGAGTGTTCGACGTAGTAGCTGATTTGATCCTTGCAAATGTCAAGGGCGATGCAGTTAACTTTCAAGTAGCTAATGCTTTGGTCCCAGATCCGGACAAGCCGCGCGAATTATCGAAAATTATTGCACAGGCTTACAAAACAATTGGCCGCAATAACCTGGGAGTTAAGCCTTTTGCTAAATCGCAAACACAATCGCAACAACAACAACCAAAAACTCAATCTGAGAAAGATGAGAAACCAGTCTTTACTAAAAAGAGCTGGAGGTTGAAAAAACAGGGTAAGCAACAAAAGAGGCCGGGTCGCGAGGCGCATCCCCGGCTTCCGTCTCTTCTGAACGCACTTATGATTTGCGCGATAGGGCGAGAATTAAATCTCCAGAGAGATTTCAGGTCCCTGATACGCGTTCTCCTCGTTCTTCACAGGCACCAACAACTTCGCAGGCTGGTGGAGGAGATCGCCAGGATAGAGGAAGGGGTCGAGAGGCTCCCCAGGGACGAGACCAACCTCGACAACAGGTCAGAGGGAAAGCAGAAGAATTTCAGCGCTCTTGCCCACAGTTTCAGAAGAAGAAAGTTGCAGCTGTAACAGCGAGATATGCCACAGACGGTGAGAACGAGACTCCTGAATTGGACGTGGGCAGTGACCCTCCTAGACAGCGCCGCGGAAGTTACCATAGTGCGGGAGGCGCTACGTCCTCATGTGGAGGCGACAGCAACTGAAACATTCATTACTGTCGAGACAGCAGACACCAGAGTGGCACCCCCTGACAGACTATATAATATTGTCATTCAAATCGAAGGTGATATACAGCGTGTTATAAAAGGGATTTTCTGGGAAAATCTGACCTCTTCGTACGACATTTTGTTAGCAGAGGCTGATTGGCCGCCCCCATTCGTACTTGCTGCGCGTAAAGGAGAGGAGGTAATCCTTCCGAGCTTTTCTCGTCATGTCCCCAAGGACAAAGCGGAGGCTCTAGCAGCTGAGTGGGCTGTGTCCCTGGCTCCAGCGTTATACTGCAACCACGTGGGCTGGGATGAAGACTCTCCCCCCCATGAAATACCTTTGAGGTCGTTGCCACAGCCACAACCCCAATATCCCATCAAACGGGAAGCAAAAGGCCCCGTTTCCGAAATTCTGACTCAGTTAGAATATCAAGGAGTAATTGAAACATGCGTATCACCAATGAATAATCCCCTTTTCGCGGTTTCTAAACCCGATGGATCGTACCGCTTAGTTTGGGATTACCGGCATTTGTACTCCCATTGTCTGACCTTTGCGGTGCAAAACACACATAGTTCTGCGCTTGTAGACAGTCTTGTTCGTAAAAAATATAAAACTACACTTGACCTATCCAATGGATTCTACACGCACAACTTAGCCCCGGAGAGTAGCCAATGGAGCGCTTTTACCTCCGGTGGTAAATTTTTCAAATTCCGGCGTTTACCTATGGGCTACAAGAACAGTCCAGGCGTATTCGCTGCCCGTGTTGTCTCTTTGTTAGGCGACATAGACACAGATGCATGTTCGTACGTCGATGACATTTATCTGACAGACGACGAATTATTCCAGCATCTTACCCGAGTGGACCGCATCATTCTAGAATTTGCGGTTTTAGATTCCAAGTTTAACTTTGCCAAATCACACATTGCTGAATTTACTGTTTTGTTTTTGGGCTACGAGCTCAACAATGAAGGTAAGGGCTTAGCCCCCCATTTCCTGGAGAAATGTGCACTATTGTGCCCTCCTAACACTCTGAAGAAACTTCAGTCTTTACTGGGTTTTCTACATTTCGGGCGTACTTACATTCCCGAAAATGCCCAGCGTATCAAGCCACTGTATGCCTTGATACAACCTAACTTTTCGAAGTCATGCTGGCTTCCGGAGCATTCCTCCATTCTGCAGTCTTTGCAGACAGACCTACTTGCCTCTAAATTCTTGTTGACTCGTGACAACCACACAAACCTGGTGATTAGAATAATTACGGGGGCAGTGGGTTTCACGTACTTAACCTTTAACGAAGGTGACACAGTACCCATCGCATACAACTCACATCTTTACACTTCCGCAGAAATGCGTTTTTCATCTGTGGAGAAAGTTTTGACTGCAGTGCAAATGGCGATTCTAAAGGAACGCGCTCTGGCGCAGGGAAAACGCATTCTGGTGGTAACACCATGTCCTGCCCTGGAGGCAGTGACAAAGGCAAGTGTACCGAACTCTAAAGCTTTGCACCCCCGTTGGATTCAATGGGCAACCTCTTTGACGTCTCCGGATGTCACTTTTATTTTTGATTCTTCACTTCAGACTCAGGAGTTTTTACAGTATGAATTCGTTCATCCTCCTCCTCTGTCTTTGCTACCGCTTGAGGATTACGAATGTGTTATCTATACCGATGGTTCGGCACAACCGGCCACGGGTTCCAAGCATGCTTATTCAGCCGCATGTGCTATTGTTGCAGGTACCTTTGTCAACGGTAAGTTCAAATCTACTGTAGTGCACACTCAGGCACTCGGAGACAGTACTGCACAATTGGCCGAGCTGCGCGCATTGATGCTTGCACTTGAGTTCGCTACTCCGGATGTGACCACTCTAATTGTATGCGATTCTTACTACTGTGTTCAGTCTTACAATGAAAATCTGTTCTTTTGGTCGCAAAACAACTACAGAGACGCCAAAGGTAGCACAATTAAGCATAAAATGCTTTGGGTTCGAGTGGCAGATTTGAAACAACGTCTGCCTCTCACACAGGTGGTTCACACTCTTGGCCATCAGCGGGTGGGCGCACACGCTGTTGGTAACGGTTTGGCAGACGAAGCTGCCAAATCAGCAGTAGTCACGTGCTCAGTCGCAGCAGTTACCAGATCCATGTCTAAAATAGATACTGATATTTTAGCAGCTATTGCTGCTACGAAGGAAGGTGCTAATTACCCTAGGGGTTTCCCTTCCAAATATTCTTATCAGTTAGGTCCCGAACAGGCTCCTTACGTAAAAATACCCGACGTTGGTGATCGGCTGATCCCCAACGCGGCCCGCAGAATTTCCTTGATAACGGCCGCAGACGAAGGCATGGCTTCGGCTCATGCTGGCGTGTCTGCGACTGTTTCCATCTTGCAGCAGCGTTACTGGTGGCGTGGGTTATACAAACAAACCCGTACTTATGTGCTTTCTTGTGACGTTTGTCAGCAGATTAAGCCTTCCGCGGTTACACGACCACCACAGACCCCGCTCTGCATTTCTAACAGACCTTTTGGGTGTGTTTACTTGGATCACTGCGGTCCATTCTCTTCAGACACTGCCTATAAATATATCTTAGTGACAGTGGATTTGTGCACACGTTTCATCTGGGTTTGGCCACAACGAAGTGCTGACGCTCGAAATGTCATAAGGGATTTGCGTGTCTTTGTGGGAATTTTCGCCTGTGGCACCTTCCATTCTGACCAAGGTCCAGCGTTTGCCTCTAAGGCTTACAAGGACGCAATGGGTTCACTGGGGGTGCAGGTGAAATTTTCGTCTCCGTATCGGCCTGAGGGCAACTCGATCGTTGAACGAATGAACCGTGACTTAAAGCAATCCTTGACAGCTAGAGTCTTAGGTACTGGCAGGAACTGGCTGGCCCACTTGTATACCGTACAATGTGCACTTAATAATCTCCCTAGAAGACCTCTGGGTGGGCGGACCCCATACGAAATGCTCTATGGCATACGAATGTTTGTGCCAGACCATGATGGTCTAGACATGGCGGCGCAATCCGCCATCTTTGATGTAGACAACCATTCTACTATGTTACAGGACTTACAAGAAGCCCGAGACAAACTTGCAATCGCACATTTACCTTCAGCCACAGACGCTACGCTGCAGATTCCGGTGGCCGGCTGGCTTCCGAAGATTGGAGATCTGGTTCGAGAGAAGGTGGAGAACAAAAAAGAATTCGGCCCCTCTTATCGTGCACCAGTTCCAGTTCTTGGCTTGAAGGGAACTCGTACAGTCATCTTACCTCCGCTTCCTGGCCGTAAAGAGAACAGATACATCTCAGTGGAAAATGTCAAGCTACAACATCTGGCCGATCCTGAATAGTGTTACACCAGCAGTCTCTTGTCCTGTCATTTCCCGGACAAATGTTTGTGGCCCTCCGGCCCGAACGGTCAATGATGTTGCCATCGAGATGGTAGATTTGCCTGATCACTTACTCGACTACCCGGATTCCCCCTGCAACGAGGAGACTGAGTATACCTACCCCGCCAACGAGTCGGTGGCACACCTACCAACAATGCCACTGAGCCCAACACGTTATTCTTTTGACTCGGATTCCACCTCATCACTTGTCCCGTCCAAATTCAGTATTCTTGTATCCTGGTTCAGAAACAATTTTTTAATTCCCCCCTGGACATACATCTGGTTGGTACTATTCCTGATTTTTTTGTCATGTCCATTGGCTTTGTCACAGTGTTTTTTCTACTCATCAATGGTCACTATTTACCAGAACACTCTGCAGTGAACTGTGTCGCTGGAACTTTGGCTCCACATTCTACATCTCACATCATGAAGCGTGACCACACTTTTGTGAACATTTCAGCTTTTCCAGTCACTGATGGCATCGTATGGGATGCGGTAAACTTCCAAATTCATGGACCAACCGAAATTATTAATGTACCAAATGTCCTTCGTGTTTCAATGGGTGATGTCGTAAAAAGTAATATTCATTCTGACGATTGGGATGTGCATGCAGTTGAAGCATTATTTACTGATTTGAAAAATTATGCTGCTTTTAATGCTGAAGATTTGTACATGAATTCTGCGAGTTATGCTGATTTGTATTGTTACCAGCATTGGGGCAACCACTTTGTCCATAAACCAAGTGCACTGCGTGGTTCTTTTAACTACACCCAATGGGAGCATTGTCCAACCCTTTTGCCCGGTAGCTCCCAAACACTTAGAAATAAATTTACTTACTTTACAGACTTTGATAGATCGAACCCTGGGTCCTATTATTTTAAATTAAACATTCCATCCACTCAGAAAATCATGTTAACCCACACCAAATTACTATATTCGGATTCCTTTTTGAGCGCCTTAGCTGTGGGTGGTTATGAGTACTGGAAGGACACTGTTGACTTGAAATCGATCTGGGGCTCTAAACCATGGCAGGTGCAAGGAACAGAAGCCTTGCACCGTGCTTGCCTTATCCCGGCCCAGATTTTATTTCTTAATAATACCATCTATCAAACTACGTGTTGGGGTTTGGCTACTTCCAAACAATTGAATGCACCTTCCATTCCTGCATTATCTTCCACTCCCAACGGGAGCTTGCATTTCAATGTGTCCCTCACAATTTTGCAAGCTCTGTTTCAGAACAATTTGTTTAATGTCTCTGCGCTTGCTCAGTCACCCTGGTTGGCTTGACCGATAGCATCTAATGCCTGCCAACTGCGTTTTCATGACTCAGTTCCTGGTTACAAACAGGATAGGCCAGATCCAAGGTTTTCTGACTCTCGTACTGTAACAACATATTCTGTTGGTAAATTGTGTAAACAGTGGTTGCAGCACTCTTCCCTAGATTCTGTTAAAGAACATTTATCCCTCCTCTCAGGCAACATTGATCTGTCCGACTTTATTTTGGGGCCTCGTGGTCCACGACCTAAGAGATTCATTTATGAAACTTATAATGAACTCTGGAAGCTTTCGCAAATTGAAGCTGCTTCCCGTCTACGGGAAATAGATCAAGCAAATTTAGAAAAGGTGCTTGCTGTTGTTGACAATAGTATTAATACCCTGTCTTCCCGCATTTACACATTAGAGAATATTGTGTCCTCTGTTGTTGATATTGTGCAAGATGATGTTTCTGTGTTATATCATGGTCAGAATCAATTGCGTTCAGTTATGCAGTTTGCGTGGACTTTGCAAACGCTTAAGTTGGGTAAAGTTCCTTGGCATTTTTTGAACACCTCTGCCTTATTCCTGCCATTTAATTTAACTGACAAACAGCAGTTCATGTCCATGAAGGATGCAGCATACACTCTGTTACATATCTAGAAAATAGAGCCCTTACCGTTCTCTGTGGCGGAATTGGATTCTGCTGTGTGGCTAGTTCATGGGGTTATCGCCTTGCCTTTTTCTTTTTTTGAATTTAGTTCGTGCATGAAACATTATCCTGTGGGCCGTTTCCAGCCCTTGGGCAGTGCCTTCCTGCATGAACTGTGGTCCCTGCCTTTCATGTATAAATGCCTTAGAGACAGAAAGGAAGTGTTTCTCACGGGGGAGTCATGCGATTCAACTGTGGGTCATTCCCTTATTTGCAAACACATTAAATTGCACGGAGCTTGTAACGTTTCGGCTCCGAATCTTGCTTGTGGGTTAAAGGGTATTCCTGCTCCTGCCATTTCTCCTACTTTCACTGTGCTTGCTAATGGTAGCTATCTGCTTTTGAATAACCAAGACTGCTGTGGCATGCTGGCCGGCATACCCTATATTGTTACAGTTTCACACAGGGTTGTCTGCTGCAAAAATGTGCTTTTTCCTCCCCGCACGACATCATAGATAGTTCTGTTTGGCCTTCCATTCCTACTCTGAAGGCGGATTTCAATAAATTGAGCAGAATAAAGGCACTATTATTGAACCAGGAGGTTATGCTCACATCCGCCCGGGAGACAATCATTCTCCAGGTGGCAAGAACCCACAGTGAAATACAGGCCCTTTTGAACACTAACCTCCCACAACATTTCGGTGAACTGATTCACCGTGTTTTTAATGCATCACGCACTGAAGGTCTGGTGCACTTTTTTAAAGTTGTGGGCTCTGGCCTTGTGACCTCTTTTCAAACTATTTTTGGTGTAATACCGGCTTTTATTCATTCCATCTTTTCCAGCGTCTTTGGTGGCTTTCCGTTGATCCTCGCCTTGGCGGCTGGTATACTGCTGTTGGTCTGTTTACTACGCAATGGCTGCACCACCTTGGGCCCTTCTCGACCCAGGTCGACTCCAGATGCTCCGTGAGCGCATCCTCGCTGGCTTCGGCGTCCTGCCGTTGGCGACACTGAGTGTGTCCTATACACTTTCTTTTCGCTTTGCGTATTTCACTTGCGTGCAACCTGTGATGTCTTGCATCAGATGTCCTTTCTCGTGGACCATGGATTATTGCCTCTCCAATTCGTCTTTGTCTGTTCCGGATTTTGTTCAGTTGGTGGGTCCCTTAGAGGCCCATGAACGGGACTGTTCCGCTGCAGGCTACATGGCGCGTGCGGCTGCACTGGGGATTTTGGCACAATGGGATATCTGGGCGGCTGCTCAGAATCTCCTACAACAAAGTTATATTGAGTACCACGCAAGTTGTCCCGCATTGCTATTCGCTGCTCCCTCCTGCGAGGAACATGCCTGCAGCTTTAATTTATTGGACTGGATGGCGTCGCTGTTTTCCGACGATTCCAATGATGTCCTCTTGGAAGGTGTGGCGTTTTTCTGCACTTACACTCTGTTGGATTGACAAGGCCTTCGCTCTCTGCGACCTGCCAAGCTGGATTTTTTTTTCCCTCTAAAATTTTTCTTCTTCTCCCATTCGTTGTCCTTCATGGGGACTGTTCCACAACAGAAGTCTCTGTTCTGCTCGGTCAAATTGATCTCTGTCTTCTTCCTGTGTCTTGGCCGATGGACTGCCCATGGGAGGGTGTCTTGTGGTTTGTGGCCTCCTGGTCTGCCTTGCTACGTTGACTTAGGCCTGGCTGCCATGGTGCCTTTTTGCGCACGTTACTTTGTGCCGTTGTTTTTGCAGCCTCTGCTTCTGCCCTGCTATTTTACAGCGTCTGCATATTTGTCTTTCACCTTTTCTCCTGTTCCCTTTGGGCTACGTCTGCACACCATGTACAAGGTCGAAAAACAACGTCCCTTGTTCTTGCTGATCTGGCCAGTCCCTCGCACTTAGACATAACACTATGTACAGAAATTTGTGTGCTTTTAATATTGTGATTTCACGGTTAGAGGCACTTGGAGAAAAACCTTTCCAGAGAGAAGAGCTGTGCTTGTCTGATGATGTAAACCTTGCATCTAGATATTGAGGTATGGGGGTTCGCTAGACAACGCCCAGAGGTTTTCTGTTTTTATAATAAACTAGCTACTAGCACGGGGAGGGTGGTAAGGTCATTTAGCCCTATATCCACTGCTTTATGAAATGCTTTCCCCGTTTGTATTCTATGGAGTTGTAACTATGCTGATGATATTATCCTTATGCATAATGCTGATAGTACTGGCACGTGTACTGTATCTTAGAGCACGTTAGTTGAAATAAAGATTTTGAACTATACAGTGTCTCTTCTTACGCACGTTGTGGACAAGTATGAGTGAGTTATGAAAGGGTGTTCTTGCTCCTGCGAGTCCTGAGAGAGAGAGAGATACCGTGTTCTGGGTTGTCTAATCATTGGTAGCATTGTTGCTAATGAGACGCTACAGCTAGTCGGGTTGGGGTTTTAGGTGCTAAGGTTTATGGTTGGCTCACCACTATATTCCGAGGTCCTATTATCCTGTGCATAGCTCTGTGTATGTGCAGAATCCCTACAACAGGCTAAATAAAACTAAAACTTGCAGGGGGAATAATTCTTGGAGAGATAACCAGGGGGTTCCTGGGGATAAAAAAGAATCAATCAGAAAACACTATAACGCTTTGCTGACTCTGGGGGCAGACCACAAGCCCCAGAAGGGACCACGGCAGCAGCTGCGCACCGACGCACTACGCCCGCGCCCGGAGGTGCTTTTAAGTTGCCGGTTGGGCTCCCGCAGCGCGGGACGCTTACCTGACTCTGGGGGCAGACCACAAGCCCCAGAAGGGACTGCTGCAGCAGCGACGCACCTACACCACTACACCCATGCCCGGAGGCGCTTTTAAATTGCCGGTTGGGCTCCCGCAGCGCGGGACGTGCCTGGGACGTGCCGGGGCCCGTGCCCGGGCGAAGACCGGTCCAAGAACAGGCCCATCAGCGACCGGAAGAGGCCAGGCTGGGCCCACTCTCTTCGGTTTGAGGAAGCAAAAGGGAGAAAATATTCCGCTTAACTGTACACAAGGGGCTGGTAGGAGACAAAGGAGCCATTCTGGTAGCAGGACATACCCGACGTTCTCACAATGAGTAACCACTCATTAATCAAACAGCTTGGCACAGCTTGGTGGGCCCCAGTTCTTTTAGGGCCAATTAGTGCACTCTTATATTCGCCCCTTCCCTAGGGCTGTCAGCGCTTTACCAAAAATGGGAAAAAGAAAAGCCGTGGCACTCACGTCACCTAGTGGAACAAAGAGATCGGCCATTGACTCATTTTTAGTGAAGGCGCTGGGTGCCATCTCAGAAGAGATCGATCGGGCGGAGAGGAGGCTCTTTGCTGGGACACTAAGACCGGGGGATCCATCCCCGACGCTGCCTAGGGATGCTCTACACTTAATGAATCCACCAGAGATCATGCACATGCAGGAGCTTGACACAGGGGACACACTGATAGATCTAGCTGGTCCTAGCTTTAACCACCCCACCCCCCACATGGCGTTAAGAGTGACTCAGTCATTCCATCTTCAACGGTTCCAGCTGGGGGTAAAGAATTAGTAACGCCCCCACCCTCCAAGCGGAAAACGTAAAACTAAAAAAGGTGAAGAGATGCCAATTATGCAGAAGGGGACTGGGGCTGATAACACAAGCTGCACCTTGAAGGGCATGGATGAGTTGGGGGATCTTTTAATACAGAAAATTACAGAGATATTGACCAAGTTAATGACTCCATTTTGTGATACAATTGCAAGACTTGTGTCAGACTCGAGAACTATTCTTGATAAAGCCGAGATTGTCTTGTCCACCATCAGTAAGACCCCTTCACTTTCAACTCCTCAGGCACAAGCCAGTGGCCCAAAACAGCCTCCCCCAGCACAGCCGAGTAGAGGCCGGACTCACACCAACATTGAAACGTCAATGGGCCTTGCTAACCAGGATATTCCTATCGGACATATAGATTCGGAGACCATTAAGTCGCAAGTTTTTATAGCACAGTCCCTTATGCCATTTACCCTGGTAGCGGGGAGGGAGCAAAAGATGTCCGTCAATACCCCTTCTCTTCCCGTGATTAACCTCTCCCCAGATTGCTGCCCCTATATCCTGGTCTTAGTAGGGGTCCCAGGGCTCAACTCGGGGAATCAGGAATTGTTATGTCCCGTATAGAGGCCCTAATGTAGACCCGTTCATACATGCCCTAAAATGGACGTATTCATATTTGCCCTAATACGGTCATATTCGTACTTGCCCTATTATGGTCAAAGCCACATATGCCCTATTACGGTCATAACTGTACAAGTCCTATTATAGTCATGATTCCTTATATAGGCATGATCTTTCACCTACATTGGTCCTCACTAGTACACAACGTGCTGTGAGAGCTGAACGTTATCTATTCTGTGGTTTTGAATACAGCAGGGTTTTTTCCAAACACAGGCCCACACTGTACTCATCAATTATGCATGGCTCTCTAGGAATACACCACCTGACGTCTTCCTCAAGACTAACATGGCCAATACAAACCATACGAAGCAACCAGAGTCTTCAGGGTATAAATATACCACATCTTACCCCGGTAAGACAGAGGGAACCGAGACTTCCATGCTGACACACTGACCAGAGACGCTGAGGCTACTGCATGCAGTCGCTCCAGCTGACCGCGGTCTGACACAGCCCTTGCGGGGTGTCCAACTCGAGACCAGGACGGGGTCCCACACTCTCTCTATTCAGGTATGGGGGTTCGACTAAATCCTAGAAGGATTCTTGGCTCTTAGGCTTTTAGACCTACACACATATGCTAGGTACACTCAGGTACATCTAGTTAGGCATCGTAGGAGTACGCGCACTTTTCATAATGCTTTTTATATTCATGTATGTATTCATGATTATTGCAATATGGTAGAACTGTTCTATCCCTTTGCTTTTATCGTACTGCTGATAATATATCGCTGCTATTGTATGCTGGTTTCTGCAGCACATATATTTTACACTAGAATAACAATTGTTCAATACATACTTATTGTAACGCCCAGACTGTTTATTCTGTGTAACTCTCTTAGACAAACCGAATAAGTAAGCAGGAGTGACTGAGCGAAAGTTAGTATATTGTTTCCACGATTCTGAGGAATTTGGGTTGTCATGATCTAAGGTTGCCAGAAACTAATCTCTCCCCGATAAGAGGAGATTCTAGTGGTACTGTGAGCTAGCTAATGCAAATCAGGCTAACATACGCGGTGGGGGTGCACAGAGCCAGTCAGTCACCAAGCCCACGGTTTATGTTATCCGAATGCATAGGTCCTGCATGGGTACTATAGGAACTACATGACATGGCGCCACCAACGTTGGTTTGGTACTTATTTAACAGTAGAATCTGAGTAGTTCAGTCGTGCTATTCTCAGAGAACCTACTCACAAAACCCCAGAGACGTCTGGAGTGGGTGGGCACAAAATCCGCCGCAGCTCAGTAGTACGAAAATACTATTTATTGGCTGTTGGTTAATCAAGCTTGTAGGACATTTAGTTCCTAAATTGTGCATAACACCTCATCTTAGTTCCCTGTGAACACTTCTTCCTCTAAACATGCCTGACTCCGAGTCAGGGGAAGACAGAGCTGACCTGAACGTTTTAGAGGGAGAAGAAGATCCTGACGATGCAATACAGATTGCACCAAAAATCAGAAGGACAGTCACCTTAAGACTATTAGAAAATGGCTTACCAGCCACAGGTGGCATAGTAGTTTTCGTGATTGAGGCACACGAATCAAACAAAACAGAGGTATTCTATTCATGGGTTACACTCCCAGCAGCAAATGCCATAACAAAGACATTTCACTACTATTTGAGATGAAATGCACCAAGGGAATATGCCCAGTTTGTGGACATAGAGATTCCACTCACTTACCAGGAACACCATTACTGGTTTTATGGCGCCCTACCCCACATACGACAAAGAGTAAGATTAGGCCCGCTCGGAGGAGACTGGGCCACATGGCCAATACTAGCGGCTTACACACCGCACCCTGACATTGGAACAATGCCACAGCCAGAATTACTCGTACAACACAGAGATTTAATTAAAATCTACAGAAACCTGACACAATTTGTCATGAGGACTTTAACAATCCAACCTGCACCAGGTGCAGCAAACAGTACTCCGACTCAGGGTACAGGAAATAAAATTACTCCTCAAACATTACAGGCAGTAATGGGCAAAATGCCCGCAAAACGCGAACAAATACCATTCTGGATAGCTCAGAAAATAACTCAGCGTGAGGCGGTATTCCCGAATACTACCACCTATGAAAAACACAGAATTCTGCTTGCCCATGGGGATCACACCACAAGTAGAGGACTGCACCTCTTGGGGTTCAGTCTTTGCTGCCATATATACCAGAACACATGGTATCCCGTCCTTAGCAGTAATACCTGACGTATTGAGACAGATACAAAATGAGTACGGAGCAGAACCTGCCCTTAACTTAGGGATTAAGTTACTAAATAACTTTGACCAGATATCAGCCAGAATACTAGCTAACATTAAGGGGGAAGCAGCTTCAGTGGCGATCCGCCAACGCCTAAGGGAGTTCGGTCCAATAGATCAACAACACGAACTACCCAAAATAATTGAAACTGCATATGCAGAACTAGGCAGAGACAGTCTAGGTGGGAAAGCATTAAAACCACAACTAGTGGGCAGTCCTGAAAAGGACACTACAAAGCAGACGCCTACTTCTTCTAAAAAGAAGTGGGAAAATAAAAAACAACAAAAGTCTAAAGACAACAGATCTCAATCCAGAGGTAGGTCTCCTCAACAGGAGCCCTCTGAAAGGAGGTATAACCTCAGGAATAGTTATAATATTAAAAAACCTGACAGGTATCAGGATACTGATACACGTTCCTCTCATTCCTTTTAGGGTTCATCAAAACACTCCGAGAGGGAAGGACGGTCAGAGGAGCGTACAAAGTCCAGAGACACGCAACGCGCTGCGGACTACGCACCTAAAAAAGAAGATAAACAAAAACAGAAACCTCAGTTCAAAAAGAAGAAGGTAGCAGGTCTCAAGATCAGACATGTCCAGAATTCTGAGGACACAGCTTCTGAACGGGGAATGGGCTCTGACGATGCTAGACAGCGCGGCAGAAGTAACGATAGCTCGCCAGAACCTGAAGGAATTTCTGGTGACAGCAGAGTTGAGTGAGTATATCACGGTGGAAACACCTGATACTCGGGTAAGTGTCCCACATACGTTACATGAGATAACACTCCGGATGGAGGGGGACAAGCCCAGGAAAGTTAAAGGTCTCTTTTGGAAAAATCTGTCATCTGGTTATGACATTCTATTAGCAGAACAAGACTGGCCGCCACCATTCATCAGGGAGTGCCCTAGGGGAGAAACTGTATTTTTTCCAGCATTTTCCGACCTCGTTCCCATTCACCTACAACATGCATATGCGCAGGAGTGGGCGGTTGCCCTAGCTCCAGCATTGTACAAAAATAATGTTGGTTGGGATGAGGATTCAACCCACCACGTGATCCCGTTAAAAGTTTCCCCAAATGCTCAAAGGCAATACCCCATAAAGCAGGAAGCTAAAAAACAAGTCCGGGAGATCCTAGATCAACTTGAATACCAGGGGGTGATAGAAAATTGCACTTCACCTATGAACAATCCTTTGTTTCCCGTAATGAAACCTGACAACACAGATCGTTTAGTTTTGGATTACAGACATTTAAACACTTGCACAAAGACATTTGCAGTTCAAAATGCACATAGTGCCGCATTAATGAATAACATTGTGCGCAAAAAATACAAAACAACACTTGATATCTCAAATGGATTTTTCTGCCAAAATATAGCGCCTGAAAGCAGGTATCTGACAGCATTCAGTGCGTTAGGGTCCCAGCGACAATTTTGTCGACTAGCCCAAGGGTATAAAAATAGCCCCGGGGTATTTTCAGCAAGAGTAACAGAGTTACTTCAAAATTTGGATGAAGAAGCATTGTCCTATGTGGATGATATTTATCTGACGGGCGATGACTTACCGAGGCACTTGACCAGGGTGAGCACCATTATTATGGAATTCGCCTCTGAGGGCTATAAATTTAATTTCAAAAAATCAAAAATTGCCCACCTCAGTGTCCTATTTTTAGGATACGAGCTGTCAAGTGAAGGAAAAAGCCTAGCAGCTAACTTTTTAGAAAAGTGTGCGCTGCTCCAACCTCCAAAATCATTAAAGAATTTACAATCAATTCTGGGATTCCTAAATTTTGGTCGAACACACATTTTGGATTACGCAGAAAAAGTAAAACCTTTCTACGACTTAAAAAAACCTGATTTTTCAGTCAGACAATGGACACAGGAACATACAAACATCCTACGTTCACTACAGGAAGACATGATAGCTTCTAAACATTTACAGACACGCGTAAACGTACACAACTTAGTGATCCGAGTCATAGCGGGTCAATGCGGGTACACTTATTTGACTTTCAATGAAGGCGAAACGGTCCCGATCGCATACAAATCACACCTGTACACAAACGCAGAGATGCGTTTCACTTCAACAGAAAAAATCCTGACAGCAGTGCAGACCGCTGTAGCAAGAGAAAGAGCTCTGGCTCAGGGTAAGCACATAATAGTCGTGACCCCAGTACCAGCCTTAGAGGCTGTTACAAAGGCTAGCATTCCAAATGCGAAAGCCTTACATCCGAGATGGATACAATGGGCTAATTCTCTTACTGCAATGGATGTTGAATACAGATTTGATCCAAGTTTAAAAACACAAGCGTTTCTGCAATACAAACAAGAATATCCTGTACCAAATGAAATTTTGCCTCTAGATCAGTATGAATACATTATTTATACTGACGGATCTGCTCAACCAGCCATAGGGAGTAAGCAAGCTTACAGCGCAGCGTGTGCGATTGTTAAAGGTTGCATGCACGATGGAAAGTTCCATCTGAGTTGCACTAAAACACAATCTCTAGGAGACTGAACGGCTCAGTTGGCAGAGTTAAAAGCACTGATACTGGCACTTGTAAATACGGAACACGAATTCCCCACACTAATTGTGTGCGATTCCTTTTACTGTGTACAGTCGTACAATGAATATTTACATCATTGGGAACAAAACGGGTTCAAAGATCCAAAAGGTGGCACAATTAAGCATAAAATGCTATGGGAACAGGTAGTGGAGTTGAGAAACGAACTACCAAGGGCTCACGTGATACATACACTGATTCATCAGCGTGATGGCGTTCACGTTGAAGGGAATTAATTGGCTGATGAAGCCGCAAAGGGGGCTGTACGCACAGCCGCGGTAGCTGCAGTTACTCGTTCAAAGACGAGAGTAGACGGCGAGATTATGGTAGCTGTCAATCCTTCACGCAAAGGCAGCACAGCAGTACCTAAAAAATTTCCACTCAAGTACTCATACAAGTTAGATGCACAAAACATTCCATATGCTCAGATTCCTGGAGTAGGGGATAGAGTAATACCAAATATGGATCGTAGGCAAGGTTTAATTGAGGCGGCACACGAAGGGAAAGGTTCTGTACATAAGGGACTTAGGGAGACTGTTTCTTTGTTGTAACAACGCTACTGGTGGCCTGTGATGAGAAGGCAGATTAGAGACTATGTCTGGAACTGCGACATCTGCAAGCAGATGGAAGGGTCCACCGCATCACGTCCAGTACAGATACCATTGTTAGACAGCATTAGGTTGTCTGTTCGTGTACGTCCAACTCAAGTTTCCTCAAGGTTTGGCCTCAGCGCTCGGCTGACGCTCGAACTGTTATAAAAGATTTGCGAGTCTTTATCGGCACATACGCAGTTGGCACGTTACATTCTGACCGGGGCCCGGCGTTTAGCTCTCGGGCTTACAAAGAGGCCATGGAAGGAATGGGCGTAGCAATGCGGTACTCCTCTCCGTACCATCCCGAGGGAAATTCTGTTGTGGAGAGGAAAAACCGGGACTTAAAGCAATCTTTAACAGCTAGGGTATTAGGCAAGGGCGGTAGATGGGTCGATCACCTTTATGGGGTACAACGAGCAATAAACAATCAGCCAAGAAGCTCTCTAGGGGCTGTCACTCCTTACGAGGTCCTATTTCGGACAAGAATGTGGGTACCTGATCTTGATTGTGAAGGCACAGTGGCGGATAAAAAACCATTTGATATCCATGATCGTTTGGCTGTTTTACAGGATCTAAATAAATCCAGAACACAACAAAGTAACGTGCTCCAGAAACAGGCCGCCACTGAAGAAGTCAAGGCAGTAACGGCAAGACCTGTCTGTATCCCAAAAGTCGGGGATCTGGTCAGAGAGAAGATTGCTGATAAGAAAGAATTTGGGCCATCCTACAGAAAGCCTGTACCGGTCCTTGCACTCCAAGGCACAAGAATTGTACTTCTGCCGCCTCTTGCCGGGAAAAAGGAAAAAAGATTTGTCTCAATCAAACCACACTATGTGGCCGATACTAAACAGTAGGCCACGTGGACTCCACAGTAGCAGACGCCCTCCTCTCACTACAATCCAAGAAGTTCAGACAGAAAGACTCATCACGTTTGAAGAGCCACCTGTACGGAATGAAGGACTGAGCAAAAATGCTATGGAACTCGTTCCACTTCAACAAGAAATTCATCTTCGAAATGAAAATCAACTTAACAACCAAGTTGCAATCAGACCGACTACAGACATCTACGTCAACATGCCTCGTCAAGAGCAAAATCCGATTTCAACAAATCCCGATGCAATTCCAACAATTGATCGAACTGCTTCTGGCTATTTCATGAACTTTGATACATTTTCACTGGATCCAAGTGAGGAAAAGTGTTCTTCTGATCGGTATCATTTGTACCAGGACTCCATTGTTTTTTCATTGCCATTTCGTGTCAAACACTTCCACACGACCCACCTGGTCGTTTCTGCTGATGCCTGAGGAAATTCTAACTAACACGACAAAAACCATCTTGCAGCCTGCATTTCTGCCCAGGAACTGTCGCACACCCAACCCCCTGTTCTTTGCAGTTCGACAGAAAACCATGAGACACTCACGCCCTGTGTAAATGATTTGTTTCCCATCTCCTGCTCCCTGCCTGGTAAACATCCTTGACACCGTGATCAGGTTATCTGGACAATGGTCTGACTGCTGGGCCTTGATCAGGGTGATTGGACAATGGTTTGAATGACCGAGCTTTGATCAAGCTGATCGAACAATGACCTGAATGACCGTGCTTTGATCAAGCTGAGTGAACAATAATTTGAGTACCAAGCCTTGATCAGGTCACCAACTACAAACACCGTCTGGATCTGGTTATCAACTGCAAACACTGCCCTGATTGAACAATGGACTAACAGCCAAAAGACTGGAATGAAAAAGTATAAAAGGCTTGTAAGCTGCGGAGTAAAGCAGCAGCCTCCTCTGTCTTGTTTCTAACGAGCTTGGGACTCTGTTCCATAGCCCGGGCTATTTGAATAAATCTGGGTTCCTCCTGCAGACGAAGGCTCCTGTGTCTCCTTTTACTACGTATGAAGGGTATGGAAGACTTGGGCAATTCCCCCGCCGCCGAGACCCAGTGAGTGGGTTATTCCGGTTCTTCAAATGGCGCCCGAATAGGGACTCCACGAGTACGAAGGTCAGGCCCGGTGGATGTGAGGAGGTGCACGGAGAGACTCCGACGGAGGCGCCCTACCCGAGGGATTCTTGCAATCCGGTAAGCCGAACGACTCGCCCGCTGTTCCTCCCCACCCGGTCTGGGCCACATGACCGCGTCCTCGCTGGAGTCCCCTAGCAAATAATTTCTGGAGCAGGACACAGCCCTACGTCTGCAGAAGAGAACTACCCCTGTAAGGTAAGGGTGGACTGATCACCCACCAAGTCTGTATGATTCTGCTGTTATTGACCTTTGCAAAAGCCAAGCAGGCGAGGTGAATTTTAAAACCCGCCGGTGTCTGTTACCTATTTACAAGCATGCCAGTCAGTAGTAAGTTCAAGAAATTATGTTGTTGTATGTGTACGCAGGACTCCCAGCTGGAGGCGGCTTGTCCGCTTCCTCCAGAAGGGACCCCTGGCCATACGATGTATGTTAAACATGGCCCTTCTGCCATAATGTTTTCCTCATTCTGGGTAAAATATACGAAACAAAGTAACGCGGAATTACAGTGGCCACTTTATGGCTCCTTTAATTCCCAAGTTCTCGCCAACAGAGGAACAATTAATGAAAAGAAAAACGCGCCCGTCTATGTTTGAATCTGTCCGATTTTGGAGGAAAGAGATAGAGCAGAGAGCTAGAAAGCAGAAGGCTCAAGAAAGAAAACAGGAACGCATGTCAATGGCCGACCACGCCAGAGTAAATTTACAAAATCAAATGACAAAATCGGTAGAAATAGCCAACAGGGAGCATGGGGCCCGGGTACAAAAATGCTATCCAGCTCGTGAGGAGAAAAGAAAGGGCCATATGGATGGGGGAGAAGAAGGTGATTCCTTGCTTGATACCATGCTAGAAAGCCCTCCTGCATATGCCCCAATGTACCCTGCCCTGACGCCTCACACCCCACATGTCCTCCCGCCACCGCCCACTCCTGCCCCCACTGCCCCTCCTACTGTTCTTCCTGTCACACCAACCCTCCCGATTTTTCCTATGACACCGACCACGCCCCATAAACCCTGTCCTCACTGCGGGAATGACAACAAGTCTCCATCCGCCCAACCCCTGCGGCTTTACCCCTACCCGCCCTTTTCCTACTTCCCCGTGGTCTACAGTTAAACAGGATTTATATAAAATGTTCAATTCCCCCGACTGGCCTCCTTGCGCTCTGCAGTCAGCTTTTCGTCCCTTCGAGAAAATGACCTACAGAAGCAACAGTGTGAATGTTGGATAAAGAACGGGAATATTTATGCCTTTAAAGACATATGGTCCACCTTTTCCCAGTGGACGATTATGGAACAGACCACCTGGGCTGAATACATGTGTACGCTGGTCATGCAAAAATTTGAGAATGCGCTTATGCAGATACCCACTGGATTAATGGACCTTAGGTCACAAATAAGAAGAGCGATGTTCAGGGAGAGGGGATGTTTGGTGCTGTGTCTGCTTTAATGGCTTACCGTGATATGACCGCTTTTCCAACACCCCTCTAGAAACAGCTATGCCAATGAGAGGCGGCCCCTGTCTTTGTTAACGCACTTACCGATGCCCAAAATAATGGCCGAGGGCTGTTGAGGCACACTGGCGCAGGCTTTGGGTTCATGTTCCTTGGAAAAGGTCAGAAGTAATGCAGCTAAAGAACAATTACCAGATCCCCGGAAGAATCCGGCTGCCTTTTACAGAGAATTAGGTCAGATTATATCTGCAGGTACTCTCGTTCTTGAGGATATAGATTTACTTTTTGGTACGGTTGTCCCCACTGAAATTTGGGACAAGATTCGACATACTGATCATGAAGTGGCGTTGGGAGGTAAATGGGCTGACCTAGAGGCTATGGAAGAAGCAAGGGTAGGAGGGACTAAACCAGAAGCTGCCATCCTGACTTTGCCCGGTAAAATAATAACGTTTATGAAAACACTTTTGCCGGAAACTGTCATTAACTGGGATAAAATAAACGCCTGTAGGCAGCGAAAAGATGAGAATGTGGCTGACTTCTTTACCCGTTTTGAGACAGAATACAAGGGACATAGTGGTTTGGATCCCCGGACCCCAGGTTCTGGCCCAGTGTTTGTCGATAAGTTTGTCAGCAACTTGCTTCCTGAGATTTCCACCAGGCTTAAGAAAGTTGAAAGTACGTGGTCTGCCCAAACTATGACTGGTATCTTGGCTATGGCACAATATCATGAGAATAGGGAGAATGAAGATAGAGACAAGGAAAGTAAGAAGGTTAGGGATCTTAAGACTAAGGCACTTCTGCAGCAGGCTTACCCTCCCGAGGTCCCGATGCCCGCGGGAATTTCAGACCTCAACCCCAACACCCTCCGAGGGCTCGCCAGTCTACCCCTCCAGCCCTCAACATACGGGAGCCCTCCAAACAGATCAGTGTGCTTATTGTAAGGAGTACGGCCATTGGATAGACGAGTGTCCCGTGTTAGCTGAAAACATCCGAACAGGGAAGACTCGGCCTCGCGCTCCCAGGGAGGGAAGGCCGACTAGGGACCATGGCCCGCCCCATCCACAGGATAAAGAACGTAGGCCCAGGGATCACGTTCCCGTCCGGCCGCGCCCGGCCAATAGGTTTGATGGGTGCGAAGCAACACGCACTTATTACAATGATGATTATGGCGAAGTTGATGAGATAGGGTCCTACCAAGCATAGGACAGCCAGGAAAGGGGTATTACCAGAGTGCAAATTCCAGTGGATCAAAGGGGCCCGTATGTTCAAATGTCAGTTGTGGGGAACGATCAGAATTTTCTTTTGGATACTGGGGCCACCAGGTCTTCTATTGCACGTCTGTCAGTCCTGGAGGCACCCCTTTCTGGCAAAATAAATGTCTCCGTGGGTTTGCAGGAACACCTGTGGCGAGCCCTGTCTCTGAACCCCTCCCTCTCGATATTGGCCCTGCACATGTTGACGCTCCCTTGGTCCTTACTACAGGTTGCAGTGAAAACTTGTTAGGCATGGATTTACTGAAAGCTCTGTATGCGACCATATCATGTAGTCCCCAAGGTGTATCCCTAACAATTTCTCCCACCGCAGCTTCCTATATGTATCTGTCTGGTCCCCTCCCACCAGAATTGCAGTTTTACCTTCCTCCCTCTGGGCATCATCAGACACTGATGTAGGGTGTCTCAACATATCCCCTCATGTGGTACGCATCCAGCCAGGTGCACTTCTCCCCCGCCTCCGGCAGTATCGACTACCCGCGGAAGGAGAAATGGCCCTTTTAACAATAATATCTGAATTAATGGACAAGGGCGTAGTGGAGGAAACACGTGGCAATATCTGTAACAGTCCCATTATTCCCGTTCTTAAAAAGACCAATGGAGATGCTCTCTCCCTAAAATATACAGATTCGTGATTGACCTGAGAGCCCTTAACAAAATAACAATCTCCCAATATCCTGTTGTCCCCGACATTACAGCCCTCTTAACGATGGTCCCTTCTGGCGCAACGCACTTTTCTGTCATAGACCTGAAGAATGCTTTTTCAGCATTCCTATACATCCTGACAGCAGACATTTTTTGGTTTCTCCCTTGGTGGGCGAAGCTTTAGATTCTGCCGCGCCCCTCAAGGTTTCACCGAGAGCCCCAGTATCTATAGTCAAGCCCTCAAAAGTCAACTAGATTCCTTGGAACTCCCTGATAACTCCACACTATTACAATATGTAGATGACCTCCTCATTGCTGCAAATTCTGCCCCATCATGTAAGAAGCTACTCTCTGTTTGTTACGCCACCTTGCCCTCCATAATCACAAAGTCTCTTTAAAAAAGCTTCAGTTTTGTCAAGAGAAGGTGACCTATTTAGGTCATCTCCTCTCGAAGGAGGGAAGGCAGCTCACCGCTGATCGTGTAGCCATTATCAATGCTATGACGGCCCCACGAACACAAAAGCAGGTGCGAGCCTTCATAGGCCTAACCTCATACTGTAGACAGTGGATTTCCAACTTTTCGGCCATGGTCAAACCTCTTCTTGCCCTCACCACTAAAGACATATCAGACAGTTCCTTTCCATGGACTAGAGAGCATGCGCAGGCCTTCCAAGATTTAAAGAGGGCTCTGTGTACTGCTCCAGTCCTCGGTACTCCTGATTATAGCAAGCAATTTTTCTTTTTGTACATGAGACAGACGGCTGTGCATGCGCTGTCTTGACCCAGATGTTCGGAGGTCACCATCGGCCATGTGCCTATTTTTCAGCCACCTTAGATCCTGTTGCAAGGGCTCTCCCAGGATGCCTACGGGCGACCGCTGCGGCCGCCCTCATGGTCCGTCAGAGTGCGGGGATCGTCATGAACTCCCCTGACTCTGATGGTCCCCCATTCTGTAGATACCCTCCTTAATAACACCAAGACACAGTACCTCACTAGCGCACGACTCACAGGATATGAACTGACACTCTTTTCCAGCCACATTAACATCAAGAGATGCACTGTACTGAACCCCGCAACATTACTCCCACTGGATACTCAGGATGCCCGCTTAGACCCACATGACTGCATATTAAGGACAGAGGAGGAGACGAAGGGACGGGTTGACTTACAGGATACCCCGATAGCAGAACCAGAAGGTACACTATATGTGGACGGATCATGTCTCAGAGGGCCAGATGGTAACACCTCAGCCGCCTATGCCCTCACGACATTAGGACAAGTAGTAGAAACAGCTCAGATTCCGCAGTGCTCTGCTCAAGCAGCAGAATTAGTGGCCCTCACTAGAGCCTGTGAGTTAAGCAAAGGGATGACGGTAAATATTTA
Organism: Calotriton arnoldi; assembly: GCA_963921515.1. Taxonomy (NCBI): domain Eukaryota; kingdom Metazoa; phylum Chordata; class Amphibia; order Caudata; family Salamandridae; genus Calotriton; species Calotriton arnoldi. The sequence continues at coordinate 807,432 of CAWUFW010006621.1, forward strand.
TACTGACAGCCAATATTCCTTCGGGGTGGCCCACAACTTCGGGAGGTTATGGAAAGAAAGGAATTTCCTTACTTCCCATGGGACCAAGATTCAACATGGCCCCTAATTCACCGATTGTTAGACTCCCTGACACTCCCCAGAAAGGTGGCCATTATAAAATGTAAGGCCCATAAGAAAGTGACAGATGATGTTGGGAAAGGCAATGCCCTGGCTGACCAGACGGCCAGACAAACAGCTCTTAGAAAAAGGGAAGGAATGTATGTAGGAGGTCCCGCTAGGTGGGTGGCAGACGAGGGCATGGTTGAAAACACAGTACAGAGTGTGATCGATATTCAGTCCCATACTACTCCTGAGGAACTACGGGTGTGGAAGGAGCAATTAGCAAAGGAGGGAATTGATGGTTGCTGGGTCCGCACGACTATGGAAAGACAATGGATGTTACCTGACAGTCATGTGCTACCAGTAGTTACGATGGCCCATGGTCCTGCTCACATTAGTGCAAAGGGATATGTAAACTGTTGGAACCTACATGGTACAACTCTAAGATACCAACATATGCTGAAAAGCTGGTTAAAACATGCATGATTTGCCTAATGTATAACCCAGGAAAAGGCACAGTTACTCCTAAGGGAGGATTCTCTCCTCCTACCTTCCCTTTTGAAGTCCTCCAAATAGATTACATCCAGATGGACCGATGTAACAATTTAAAATATGTCCTAGTGGTGGTCTGTACCTTCAGCCGATGGGTGGAGGCCTACCCCGTCAAAGACTGCACCGCTATCACTACCGCCAAACTGCTATTAAAAGAGTACCTCCCACGATTCGGTTTGCCCCGCTTGGTCTGGAGTGACAACGGGACACACTTTACGGCTCAAGTTATGGAATATATCTGTACAGCACTGGGTATAAAACAAAAATTTCATGCAGCTAACCACCCCCAGTCAGCAGGTCTAGTGGAGGTGTACAATGGCATCCTAAAAACTAAAATGGCCAAAATAGTAGCCGAGACAGGTGTCACTTGGGTTGATGCTCTGCCCTTGGCCCTATTGTCTACAAGAACAACAGCCCACACCAGGATAGGGCTATCCCCCATGAGATTGTGTTCGGGAGGCCTGCCAATGTATGGGGTGTCCCGCGGCCTAAGAAACTGTCTGATGTTGAATACCCTGTATTAACTGATTATCTGTACAGTCTAACTAATACCTTTCGTACTCTTTATCACCAGGTGCATGAGGCCATACCTGACAAAGCGAGGGCCCAGGACACGTTATCCAACCTGGTGATTGGGTCTTAGTAAGAAATTTTCAACGGACTAAGAGCCTCGAACCCCGCTGGACACAGCCCCGTCAGGTGTTGCTGGCCACCCGCACCGCCGTGAAAGTAGAAGGTCGGAAGAATTGGGTGCATTCGTCCCACTGTAGGCGTGTGCCTCTGCCCCTCCCTATGATCAGTGGGTGAGGGAAGGACAAGGAGACTCAGAAACAGAAACAGTCCCGACGTTTGTCCCATTTAGCGATGCCAGACTGCATTTTACATCTACGGAAGCAGAGAGTGACAGCATACTGAAAGGAAGGGTGGAACCCTCCCTTAACTCTGCTCAACGTCCAGAACAATTGTTTCCCGACCATACTGACCCTACTTCCGACCGATATAACTTGCGCCCCGAGGAAGGCTTGCCTTTGACTTCGCCAAGTGCCTATAGGCTGTAGGGCTGTGATCTCCCCGGCCGAGAGTAGTGCTGGTGTGTCAGACTAAGGTACGCCATAGGGCTCTTGGCACCTGCGCCCAGTGAAGCAACCACCAATCACAGACAGCCACTAGAGGTCCCTGGCTTAGCACAATGGCTGCCGTCCAAAACACTCGAATCCAGAAACAATATGTCAGTCTCCGACATAGTAAATGCTTCATGGCCACCGTGGTGACGCTGTTTGTCTCCCTCATCCTGTCTATTCTTGGTTGGCTGTTACTAATCTACCATCCTGTTACCTCACCAACCCCTACCCCAACTCCTGCAGAGCACCAGTATTACACGCTACCAGCCCACGAGTTACCCCGCCGTGCAGAATTCTTCAATAACACCTTCATCCAAATGTTGCATCATCATCAGCTGATCATGAACATTTCCAACTGCTGGGTTTGCGGACTGATGCCGCATTCCATGATACACCCTGTCCCATTCTTTCCCTACCCCTTTTCCATCTCTGGGTCTTGTCTTGCATGGTGGATGTTGATACAGGAGGCCTACACTGTCAATGGTACTGCCAATTCTGCCCTTGGAACATTTCAGGATGACTTCTGGCGGAACAGATCTGGCCATGCCCATGCTCCTTTTGCCCGACCAGCTCATCCACATCGCTACTATCACCAGATGAACTCGGTGAGATGGTAGTATTCAACTCAACCACTCGGCGAACATTTTCCAGATTCCGCACAAGAAGGATACTGCCCGATGAGCGAGACACTGTGAATGTCATAAATGTGCAAGGCCGTGTCTGCATCCATGGCCTAGGGACTAAGAAAGTTGGTACCAGTACTTGTAATATCACAAAATCTTTAAACTCTACATCTCCTCCGAAGCTGGTGGCATCCCCCAACACCTATTTTATCTGTGGCACTGCCGCCTACACTTGGCTCCCCGTAACTGGTCTGGTACCTGCTATCTGGCCTTCCTCCTTCCGCCAACGTATTCTACCCATGGGAGTTACCACCTGTTGATGAAGGGCGCTCTGCGTCGCTCACGTAGGGCGTCATATCAGCCGAGGATACAGCAGGCCAGGAAACCGGGGACTTCCTTAAAGGTTTCCTTCCATTCTGGGGCCCCATGGCAAACAGTCGGGCTGTTCGAGGACTGACCAGGGTCCTTGAAGCCACCATCACAGTAACAGCTGGTGCCCTCTCCAACATCACTGCAGAACTACAGGCGGACCGCCTTATAACACTGCAGAACCGCATGGTCCTAGACGTCCTCCTTGCTGATCGTGGTGGTGTGTGTAAATTGATCGGCTCCAGCTGCTGTGTGTACATCCCAGACAACGCACCTTCAGTGTACTATGCCATCCAACGTCTGCATCGCCTTTCTTCCGAAATTCATCTGGATAAAGGCAACTGGTCCCTCACAGGCTGGATCTGGGGCCTCCTTTCCCAGTGGGGGTGGAGGGTCCTCATCTTCCTTGCCTTGGGAATAACTGTCCTGGTCTCCTGCTGTTTGTGCTTTCAGTGCCTGCCAGTGCTCTGTACAATGTGTGTCCAGACCATCCAGCCTCCACCCTCCAACATTCACAACACCAATATGATGATGATGCTCCAACAAGAAACCGATGGCCTTATGAACATTGACATTTCTTAAAGTATTTGCCACTCAATGGCAAAAGGAGGGTCTGAGGAAAAGTGTTCTTCTGATCGGTAACATTTGTACCAGGACTCCATTGTTTTTTCATTGCCATTTCGTGTCAAACACTTCCACACGACCCACCAGGTCGTTTCTGCTGATGCCTGAGGAAATTCTAACTAACACGACAAAAAACCATCTTGCAGCGTGCATTTCTGCCCAGGAACTGTCGCACACCCAACCCCCCTGTTCTTTGCAGTTCGACAGAAAACCATGAGACACTCACGCCCTGTGTAAATGATTTGTTTCCCATCTCCTGCTCCCTGCCTGGTAAACATCCTTGACACCGTGATCAGGTTATCTGGACAATGGTCTGACTGCTGGGCCTTGATCAGGGTGATTGGACAATGGTTTGAATGACCGAGCTTTGATCAAGCTGATCGAACAATGACCTGAATGACCGTGCTTTGATCAAGCTGAGTGAACAATAATTTGAGTACCAAGCCTTGATCAGGTCACCAACTACAAACACCGTCTGGATCTGGTTATCAACTGCAAACACTGCCCTGATTGAACAATGGACTAACAGCCAAAAGACTGGAATGAAAAAGTATAAAAGGCTTGTAAACTGCGGAGTAAAGCAGCAGCCTCCTCTGTCTTGTTTCTAACGAGCTTGGGACTCTGTTCCATAGCCCGGGCTATTTGAATAAATCTGGGTTCCTCCTGCAGACGAAGGCTCCTGTGTCTCCTTTTACTACGTATGAAGGGTATGGAAGACTTGGGCAATTCCCCCGCCGCCGAGACCCAGTGAGTGGGTTATTCCGGTTCTTCACAAGCGAGCCGGAAACGACGCCAGCCAAAAAATGACACAAACAGAAACTCACTGACTTTTTGAACTTTTTTTAGAAAGACTTACCTGGTGTCACCTTGGATTGAACTATGGTATATCACTGGGATTTTATTTTTTCATTTCTGGCTAGGTTTAATAATAACTTTTAGTATGCTTATTAATGGACGATACCTCCAGAAGAGCTCTACAGCCCAAAGAGTCAATTTGATTTTAAAACCACACCAGTCTTCACATCGTGAACAAAGAGACTTGTCTTCAGTGAACATCACAGCAGTTCCTATACCGGACGGTATAGTATGGGACAAGATTGATTATGATATATTCGGTCCGACTGAACTTTTAAAGCTTAAACATGTATTTAAAATTTCTTTAAGGGATATCATTACCTCCAGTACATTTTCTGATGATTGGGACACTGAAACTGTACACAATTTAATGTCTGATCTAGAAAAAACTGCTGCATTTCCGAACAATGAAATGTTAGAAGGTACTTCAGACTATGATACATTGTACTGTTACCAACACTATGGTCATCATTTCTTGCACAAATCTATAACACCTAGAAATGTATTTGAATACCACCAGTGGGAACACTGCCCAACACCTCCAAAAGGTAGTTCGCAAACTTTTGCACAGAAATTCACATACTTTTTAGGGTTCTATACATCTGACCCGAAGTCATTTTATTACAGAGTGGCAAAACCACCAGCACAGAAAATTATGTTGACTAACACCAAACAGATTTACTCTGTGTAGGAGAGTAGGATCTGCTTCACATGGGTACCCCCACTTTTTGCTGATGCTTCACTGTTTTTCGACTTTAGTCTGGCTGGGGCCCTGCTAATCAGAACCCCAGCCTAGCTGCTTCCTCTCTAAAATGGTTTCCATGTGCCTTAGGCACCTCTCTGATTGGAATCTGGAGTGCCCTTATAAGTCCCTAGTATATGGTATACTATGTACCCAGGGCATAGGTACCTCAGAGGCCTCCCAGGGGCTGCAGCATGTATTGTGCCACCCCTGGAAGGCCATCCAAAATGACACCACAGGTCTGCTACTGCAGCCTGGGTAAGGTGGTGCATGCACCCCTTACTGTGATATAGGTTACCTATATCACTGCATATGCACACATATAAACCTATAAGTCACTCCTATGGCTGGCCTTATCAATCCTGAAGGCAGAGTGCTTGGTTCTTATGTGAGAGGGTGCCCCTGCATGAGCAGAGCCCCTCTGCAGTGGTCGGAGACCCTTCTCTGATGCTGTTTGTAGTGCAGCCTGACCATATACTCTTAAGTGCATTATATCCTCGCGGTAGAATGCGAACTGTGGACTGGCTGCACCAAAACATGTCGTGTTTGGTGTCAAACATCTTGGAATACTACCCCCACGCCAGTTCTGGCGGCGGGGGTAGCATTCCACCCTTCTAGAGGGAGAGACATGTACCCACCGGCATACCCGGTAACTTCTTTCCAGAGCCCTGGCATCACAAAATGGATGCCGCTGCCACAGACACGGGTCTGGCCTCCTGCTGCTGACTGAAACTCCGGCAGAGGAGGCCTGGACAATAGGTTTCCTGTCCCAGGGAGGTGTAACCACCTCCCCAGACAGGATGATGTGTATTGGGGCTGGGCGGGAGCACTCTCTGGTGCTTTGAAGTCCTGCACTGGGGGCACATTTGGTGTCCCTGTGCATACCCCAGTTCAAACCGGCTCAGGGGCTTCCAGCCCCTGCTCTGGCGCGAAACTGGACAAAGGGAAAGGGGTGTAACCACCCCTCTGCCCTGACCCTCCCATAGGTGGGTCCCCAGAGTATGTCCAACCCCTAACTTGGTATAAGTATGGGACCCCAGTCCTTAGGACTTTAGATTTACCTGGACGAAACTCTGATACAGAATCCTGGACCTTCGACGCTCTACTTTAAGATTAGAGGACTGAAGAATCTCCCTTGGGGTCAAGGAGTGACTCCCCTGCTTGGCAGGCACCTAAGAAGCAATTGTCCGGTCTGCATCGCTGAAGCTCCCGCCGGACGCCGAAGTCTTTGCAACACCAGAGGTGGATTTCCAGACTTCTCCGAGGCTGCCCTGAGTCCCCAGCAAAGCTGAGGCCCATAGCTGTCGTGGGTAACGTGGAACCGTGACCCCTGGACACCGAGCACATTTGCAAGTGCATCCTCTTCTGGGTCTCCCCCGAAGTTGTGCTTTGGGCTCCGAGTAGCCCACACCTCCAGCACCGACTGCACCGAAGATCACTGGCCTCCACTCGACAAGTGTCCTGTGAGCCAGCTCTAAGTGCATCCACTCAAGGCTCCTTCGCTGTCGCTAGTCCGTTGGCTAGTGGGCCCTCCCGAAGGCAACTCTTCTTATGCTTGGGCTTCCCTGGTTGCTCCGGATGTGCCCTGACTTACCCTCGCTGGGTGAGTCCCTCAGACCTTGCTGGTCTGCACCACCGTCCTTCTTCTATTCCCACAAGACTTGCCGTTGCCAAGGCTTGTTGGGTCCAATCCAGTCGCCGACACCCCTGCAATCGACAGACGTCGTGGGACAGCTCGAATCCAGCTCCTGGTTGTCGTCGACGCCTCCTGGACCTCGTGGCTGAAGAGTCAAGACAACCGTCAACCTACCTGAAGCACCCGACATCGGTGGGCATCCGCTCATCGCCTTCCTGGTCACTGGCTAGTGACCCAGACTCTGTCCCCTCTGCTTTCAGGTTCTTCAGATCTTCGATCCACCTTTGGATCCACCCGAACACTTTCGACTTGGCCGCCAGCAGCACTTTGCAGCAGATCGCCATTGAAAACAACAACGAAACCCAACCCCGAAAGACACCTATGCACCCGGTTTCCCTGGGTGAGGTAACTCGAGTACTCTGGTGCTCCCGTGGGGATAGACTCTAGAACAACCTAGTTCTAAAGGGGTTTGCTCCAAGTCCTCCTCTAAGTGTACTTTTCTTTAAAACTCCAACCGCGACATTCCCCATAGAAGTCTACGGCGGCTCGCGGCTATGTTCTCACACTGCACGCGTCCCCCGTGGGTCCCCTGTGTCACTACCTTGGGTGGTTCCTTGAGGGCCAAGCACTTCTACAGGCTCTAGGCCTTGTGTCTAGCTCAGTCGTGGTTCTTATACCACTTTATTGGTATATGGTTTGGTACGCCCCTAGGGCTCAAACGTGTATTTGTGCTATTACTGTTTATAACTAACTTATAACTTATGTACTTCGAACTCTAGCCTCATAAAGAGACTAGAGGGGTGTGTTTAGCAATAAATACATATATTTTGAATATATACCTGGTGTGGTCCTCTTTCATTTGGTCACTCAAGAGATTATAGACTGGTAAAACAAGCTGCTTTACATTCCTTCAAGACTTAGCCTGAAGGCTGCTCTCCATAGCTACCACTAGGATGGCTTTCAAAGTCTTTAACCTATCTCCAATAAGGGGTTGTTTGGACTGGTGCAAGGTGCCCACTATAATTAGTGGACAGCATATACCAGGCCAACTTCTCACACTCTGCTTCCTTTATGGCCCAGTTGTATACACAGGGTTTTGACCTATGGAAGGACACTATAGATTTAAAATCAATCTGGGGTTCTAGGGACTGGCAAGTCCAGGGAACAGAAGCGCTTTTTAGAGCATGCCTCATTCCACAGCAGCTGATATTTCTAAATGACACTGTGCAACAGACATCCTGTCTTGGACTAGCCAAGAACAAGGAACTGAACTCACCCGGGTTTCCTACACCATCACAGATGGGTGGGGGGCAGAATTCAACTACACAAGGGGTAGGATTAGATGACATTCTCCAGTACAACAGATCAGATCCATATAGATACTGATGCCGGAATGGGGATCGGGAAGTGTATATGAGTGGTACAAACTGCAAGAACGCTTTAAGCAGGTCTCTCATGTGTCAGGATATTTCACTACAAAGAGCCTGTAGCGGTTCAGTAGCAAACCTATCATGTCACATGACAGGGACCCCAGCGGCCATGATCACACCGGTTTTTCAGCTGCTCGAATGGGAGTTACTTGATGCTAAATGATCAAGGTTGCTGTGGGATGCTTCCGGGCATCGCCTATCTGGTCACCGTTAACTCCAGGGTTACTTACTGTAGGCAAGTATTGTTTCCGCCACTGAACATAGTCAGGGAGGCGCCGCTATGGCCTTCACTGAACGTTTCTTTCATACAATTTGATACTTTGAGCAGACTGCAAGCCATGCTTTTACAGCAACCCGTGCCCTTAACCTCCGCTCGAAAAACCTATGAACTTCAAGTTGCAAGGACCTCGACTTAGATACAGGCGCTTATATGTACAAACTGCCCCTTTTATTTCATAGAAATGGTGGGATGTATCTTTAATATGTCAGATACGAGCGGTATTGTACACCTATTTAAGACCATAGGGTCAGGACTGTTAAGCACCTTTCAGACAGTCCTCGGAGTAATCCCAAATTTTATACACTCCGTATTGGGAAGCGTATTTGGAGGACTCCCGCTTATCCTATTGCTGGTTGCAGGGGTCCTATTCATAATACTACTGCTACGCAATGGACGGCCCAATTCCCGAGGGTATGGCGAACATGCTCCTGGAGTGGAAATACCGTGAACGCATGGTATAACTTCTGGGCATTTCTTGCCTGCGAGAACTCAATGCCTCCTGGTTTCTATCCTTTCGACCAGTCTGGGTAGACTGCATCTTACCTGTTCTTCGATGCCTGTTTTGCGGAGAAGAATGCACGTTGGATCTTTGTCTAACATTTCCATCAGATGCGCCTCCGGACACGGATGCAATGCTGGACCCCATAAAGGCCCATGCTCTGCGTTGTCCCCAGCGGCTTTCGATTCTGATGAATGCATTCCTGGAGAATCCACAGGTGCCGTTTGCTCCTGCTGGGTTAGGTGACTCCTCCACAGGCACCCAGGTAACATCTGCTGTACAAGCTGCCGCAGCATCGACTGTTGGCTGTGCTACATTCCATCTATGTGCGATTGACGTTCTCTGTGAGGCGTTGGATTTGTCGTCTGCAGTAGCTCACACAGATAATGTTGTGCTTCCCAGCCAGGACACTTAATCTCGAATTGGTTCATCGCGTCCTGGGAAAGAATTCGGCTTCTCCACTCGTTTTCATAATAAGCGAGCAAATTTGGAACATTTTCTAAATTGACACTTTCGCTTGAGAAAAGCATGGCCTTCTTCCGCTTTGAGTAAAGCAACTTATATAGAGAAACAAAATAGAAATTTCTTTTTTTAGTGGCAATTGGAAATAGCTGAATTGTAACATTTTTTGAAGTTTTTTTTTAACAATTTTAAAACCATGTTTTTACTTGCTTTTAAAATGTTTTTAAATTGTCCAGATTTTAAGTATGGTCATTGTCATCCTGTTCGGAAGAGGAGTGGGTGTTATGTCCCTTATAGAGGCCTAATGTAGACCCGTTCATACATGCCCTAAAATGGACGTATTCATATTTGCCCTAATACGGTTATATTCATGCTTGCCCTATTATGGTCAAAGCCGCATATGCCCTATTGAGGTCATAACTGTACATGTCCTATTATAGTCATTGTTGGACTTGGCCCTTTTTGCAGGGTCATCCCTGAACTTTTTGCCTTCCTCCTGTACTTTTTCTGACCTGTTTTTGTTCGTTTTATGACTCTGGGCACTTTAACACTGCTGATCAGTGCTAAAGTGCATATGCTCTCTGTTATAAATTGATGTATGGATTAGTGACTCCATGTTTGGCCTATTTGATTCACTGTTAGACCCTAGTACAGTGCACTGGTTGTGCCCAGGGCTTGTGACTCAAATGTTGCTGGTGGGCTTGCAGCACTGGTTGTGCCACCCACAGGAGCAGCTTGTAAAGTGTGTCTCAGGCCTGCCATTGCAGAGCCTGTGTGCAGTCTGGTACTGCCATGTTGACTTGGTAAGTGCACCCACTTACCAGTCCCCAAACCTTCCCTTTTCTGCATGTTAGTCACCCCTAAAGTAGACCTGCAGGTAGGGTGCATTGTATGTAAGAGGTAGGACATGCCCTGGTGTGTGTGGCATGTCCTGATAGTGAATTACAGCCAATTTCGTTTTTCACTATTGCAAGGCTACCTATCCCCATAGGCCAGAATGGGCAGTTTCATTATAACACCTTATAATCCTAACTGACCCAGGGAACATGGTAGAAAAACGAATTTAGTATGCCTGAACTCAGAATGATAAAATACATCTTTTAGTTAAGTTGGTTTTAACATTCTGTGTTTGAAAATACCACTTTTAGAAAGTAGGTATTTTCTTGCCTAAATGTCCAAGCCTGCTTCTGCTAGGTTGTGTATTCCATGTCTGGTTTGTGAGTGAAAGGGGCTGGGGGATTCCAGGAGACAGGGTGAGTCAGCACAGGGCTGAATAGACCTATCTGCATGTAGAGTGGTGGGAGGGGTTGCACCTGGGCCTGAATAGGGCTGGCTCTGCCTTTCACAATGCTGGCTCCACCTCCTGTGGTGCGTCTGATGGCCCTGGCCCACACTGTCAAAGGAAAGAAGGAGTCCTGTAAACAAAGTGCTCCAGGACTGACCAGAACTGGTTTTGGACTAGGTACAGACACTCTCTGCCTTAAGAGACAAAGGATTTTGGTGTATAAATACTGGGGCCCTGACCCCAAGGTTTTAGATCACTTTTGGGAAACAAGAAGAACCTTTGCTGAGGAGAGGAACCAGAGAGAAACTGAAGGAGGAGACTATCCCTAAGCTGAGTGCTGTTTGGGGGATTGGCCTGCAGTGGTTGCCTGACTGCCAAAGAAAGGAGAAAGGAACTTTGTGCTACTTTCATCAACTTGTAAAGGATCTCCAAGGGCTTGAAGATTGAGCTTGCCTCCTGCTGAAGTCTCAGGGACAACAGACTTCACCAACCAGCTCCCCTGAATTCCCTTGCTGGGAATTCAAAGTACCTGCAGTTGTGCTGGGCCTTCTGAAGGACTGCGTGTCGCAGGGAGCTGGAAGCGCGACTCACAGAGAAGAAGCGTGACGCCGCCGCTGTCGTCGCATCACTGAGTAAGGGTGCCGCCGCTGTCGCATCGCATCACCGAAGCGTCTCGCATCACCGGAGAAGAGTGTCGCCGTCGCAGCAGACGCCGTCGCAGCAGACGCCGTCGCATCACCGGAGAAGCGTGTCGCCGCCACAGCCGCTGTCATCGCATCACTGAGTAAGGGTGCCGCCGCTGCCGCTGTCGCATCGCATCACCGAAGCGCCTCGCATTGCCGGAGAAGAGTGTTGCCGTCGCAGCAGACGCCGTCGCATCACCGGAGAAGCGTGTCGAGGGGTCTGTCGCGGCTCAGAAGATTTGCAGAGTCGCCGCACAGCCGCCGTGCGTGCACGCATCGCCTCGTAGTTGTCCCATCAAGGAGAAGACGCCATTTTTGTTGCATTGCATCGGATCGTCATCGCATCACGGCGCTGCTGCTCGCATCGCCACAGAAGCGCAGTAAGAAACCGACGCATCACCTCCCCACGCCGAGAAGAACCGATGCATCACCGTCCGCTGCGCAGCAGTAGGGTACCGACGCATCACCGTTCTTGCGTGTAAGGAACCGACGCATCACCTTCCCTGCAACACTTTCGTTGTATAGGGTTACGCATCCAAAGGTACATTGAACAATAAGTGTCGCACTTACCATCTAAAGAGAACTAAGCTATTTCTACCATTTTTAAGTACAGTATTGTGGATTTTTGTCGTTTGTGGTCTTGTGTTAAGTCTATATAAAAATACTTATTTTTGATATACAACCTGTGTGGTGTCCATCTGTAGTGTTGTCACTATATTACTGTATGTGTTCACAAATGCTTTACACACTGCCTCTGAGATAAGCCTGCCTGCTCCTGCCAAGCTACCAAGGGGGTGAGCAGGGGTTATTTTAGTAGTGTATCCCCCTTACCCTGACTAGAAGCAAGGGTCCCTATTTGGACAAAGGTACCTACCTCTGCCAACTAGAGACCCCCAGTTCTAACAGTCATGATTCCTTATATAGGCATGATCTTTCACCTACATTGGTCCTCACTAGTACACAACGTGCTCTGAGGGCTGAATGTTATCTATTCTGTGGTTTTGAATACAGCAGGGTTTTTCCCAAACACAGGCCCACACTGTACTCATCAATTATGCATGGCTCTCTAGGAATACACCACCTGCATAATATGTATGTACAAAGTTCACCCCTGACGTCTTCCTCAAGTCTAACATGGCCAATACAAACATACGAAGCAACCAGAGTCTTCAGGGTATAAATATACCACATCTTACCCCGGTAAGACAGAGGGAACCGAGACTTCCATGCTGACACACTGACCAGAGACGCTGAGGCTCCTGCATGCAGTCGCTCCAGCTGACAACGGTCTGACACAGCCCTTGCCGGGTGTCCAACTCGAGACGAGGACGGGGTCCCACACTCTCTCTATTCAGGTATGGGGGTTTGACTAAATCCTAGAAGGATTCTTGGCTCTTAGGCTTTTAGACCTACACACATATGCTAGGTACACTCAGGTACATCTAGTTAGGCATCGTAGGAGTACGCGCACTTTTCATAATGCTTTTTATATTCATGTATGTATTCATGATTATTGCAATATGGTAGAACTGTTCTATCCCTTTGCTTTTATCGTACTGCTGATAATATATCTCTGCTATTGTATGCTGGTTTCTGCAGCACATATATTTTACACTAGAATAACAACTGTTCAATAAATACTTATTGAAATGCCCAGACTGTTTATTCTGTGTAACTCTCTGACACAAACCGAATAAGTAGGCACAAGTGACTGAGCGAAAGGTAGTATATTGTTTCCACGATTCTGAGGAATTTGGGTTGTCATGATCTAAGGTTGCCAGAAACTAATCTCTCCCCGATAAGAGGAGATTCTAGTGGCACTGTGAGCTAGCTAATGCAAATCAGGCTAACATACGCGGTGGGGGTGCACAGAATCAGTCTAACACCAGCCCCACGGTTTATGTTATTCAAACGCGCAGGTCCTGCATGGGTACTATAGGAACTACACGACAGAATCCACGGGTCAACTAATCAACAAAGTTTCTCGGATAGGCAAACACAATAGATTTAACGTGACAGACCACAGACACATCCTGATGGCTAGGAGAATTTCCTGGATAGGGACTTCAAGGAAGAGCTTTGAGGGAGACTGCATGATAATCACTGTTAGATACCCTGCCCTAGCACGCGATCTCCTGAAATATTCAACCTAGTCCAATACTCTCCAATCGAATATCAAATTATTACGCTGGGCTTTTTTATAGACCCCGGCAGAATATTACACCCATGGAGCATTTTATTGCAAACAGGGGGGAAGTTTGTGCGCAGGGTGGATTGAATGCATTGTCCCACCGCTATGCCCCTCTGGTAGATCTTAATGATTTGGATTGACTGCCAGTTGATGAAATCAGACGTTTTATGAATGAACCTCCTTTAAGGCCCCTCTTACAGGTTTCGGCAGTTGATGAGGTCCCCTCGAACTCTAACGCAGAGCATGCCATCTGCGGGCTTCCGTCTGAAGACGTCACACCCCAATCAGTAAATGTCATTACCCCTCTCCCAATCCGTATTAAAGACAATGGTAAAAACCTTAGTCTTGCCTCATGGAATGTGGCCGGGTTATCAGCAAAATTTGCAGATGTAAGGTGGGTCTCGTTTATTGAATCATTCAATATCATTTGCCTCCAAGAGACTTGGGAGACTGAGAACAACTTTTTTATCAAGGGTTTTTAAATTTTCTTTCTCCCAGCGGCGAGCTTTAGAGCAGGTAGAGTGAGAGGTGGCCTAATTATCTTTGTGGCTCTTGAGCTTGGTGGGGCCATGAAGCAACTGAAGTGGGATTCCAGAGTGCTCCAGGGCAGCGAAATAGTGGTGGGAAGATTGCTCTGCTTGAATATAGTACATTTTTATAATGCCAAAAAGGAAAGGGTGGGGCCATCAAGCCTATCAGAACTGAGAGGGGTATTAGAGACATGTTGCAGGGAAAGGGACTATGTCTTGATAACTTAATTATAGCTGGGGATTTCAACTGTCACCCCTGCCATGGTTCATTACAACCTCACCTAAGTGCCCAAATATGTATGATAAAGGAAGGATTTCAGATGGAGCACTCTGCAGAAGGGTCTGAAGTGAATAGCCTTTTACATGCCCACAATTTAGTGTTTACTATAGATAAGAGGCCGGACCCTTTTAATACCGTTACCTCCCCCAACCTACAAGGGAAGGGGTTACGATGCAATTATTGATTATATTTTTGTTTCCACCCCGTTGGGAGAGTCAGCTCTCAGTTTTAAGGTCCTTCATAGACCTTATAGTGACCACAATCCCTTGACACTACTGCTCGAAAGGACGGTTAACCAGTTGAAGCACCCCAGTACATCTGTGGGCTCACTGTCTGTAACTGATCAGGGGAGACGCCTTCTTTGGTGGCAGGTAGATCCTAAGGCTTTTAATCACTCTCTTTTTAAAACTAGACAAAGGGAAATCCAAACCTGCCTAAAGCCATTAGCATCGGAAGAAGTGATTATTAATTAATTAATTTCCATAACGCAGTCAACTGCTAGTTTATTATTAGTTTCTGGAGCGCAATCCATTCCCGACCATCCCAAATGGTTTGACGATAAGTGCTCACGGGCCCTTTGTCTCCTAAATAAGGCCCTGAAAGAGACCTCTAAGGATAGAGAGAGGGTGATTGATAGTCGCGCCAATTATAAGGCAGCCCTCAAGGACCGGAGACGAACATTACAGGGGCAGGCTTGGGAAGAATTAACTCAAGCTAGTGAGCAGCGGGATAGCACTCTATTTTGGCAAGTAATAAATAGGCGCTGTTTTTCTGATCCACTGAAACCCGCCCTATGTCATCACATCACCCCGGAAGACTGGTTTGCCCATTATGAAGGAGTTTATAATTATGGGAAAGGCGAGGGATTTGACACCGAGATAAGGTCACCTCAGTCAGATACTCCTATAATCTTCACTTTGGGTGAAGTAAGGGTCCAGATGGGCTTCCACAGGATTTTTTCCGGGACAACATTGATGTTTAGGCCCCGGTTCTGACGAGGGTGTTAAATGCAGCTGTAAGGAATAGGTTACCATCGTCGTGGTCTACTGCCAAGATCGTGCCGATCTTTAAGAAGGGGGACAAGAATAATCCCCAGTGTTACCGCCCCATTTCGCTTATCGACTCCACAATCAAAGTCCTGGGGCAGGTCTTACTTAACAGGCTCTCTGAGTGGGCCGACTTGAATAACATAATCTCTGACGCGCAGTATGGCTTTCGAAAGGGAAAATAAACAACGGAGCAATGTTTAAATCTTTACTTAATAATTGCTAAATACAAGATTGCTCAATCTGGGGCCCTCTTTCTGGGTTTTATGGATCTCACAGCGGCCTTCGACCGGGTGAAAAAAATGATGGGCCCTACTTGACTTCTTGGGGATCGAGCCTGCTATTGCAAATTTATTGAGGACCCTCCACGCCCACACTACAGCCGCAGTTAGACACTCACAGGGGGCGGGAACAACTGATTTTTTTAATTGCACCAGGGGGGTACGGCAGGGGTGTATTTTAGCCCCTTTTTTATTCACCCTATATATTAACAGCCTAGAGGCGGCCTTGACATCTTTGCAGACAGACTGTCCCCGAGTGGGTAGGAAAGCAATTCCAGTTCTTTTATATGCTGATGACTCGGTGCTGATTGCACGGACCGCGAGGGGCCTACAGGCCCCGAGTGATGGATTTGTAGCTTTTATGAGTGGGCTGGGCCTGTCGGCCAACTTCACAGAGTCGTACGTCTTGGAAGTTGGCCCCCGGGGAACCCGCTCTAAAACATTCAAAGCAGGTGCCCATACTTTAGCTAAGGTCTCGACTTTTCATTACCCAGGAATTTTATTCGACGATAAATTGAACTGGAAACAGTTGCTAGAGGCGAAGGTAAGCGATATGAATAAATCAATGGGAGCCATTGCTAGCTATGCCCACAGACTAGGTACATGGACTCTGGGTGTGGTTATAAAGCTCTACCAGTCATTTTGTATATCCAAGGCCTTGTAGGGAAGTGAGGTGTGGGGCTATATAGCAACCAACAAACTTCCGATCACAGAAAATAAGTTTCTGAAACGTATATTGAAGGTCCCACAGGGCACTCCATCGTTTTCTGTGCATGAGGAACTAGGGCTAAATTATATAGTGGACATGGTGGCAGTAAAACCCCTGACCTGTTGGGTGAAAATCTGGTCTAATAACGAGTTGGCCCTCAATCGACTGATTGTATCAGATTGTTTATCACTAGACCCTTCACTAAAAATCCCCTGGTTGCGCTATATTAAAGAGATGTTTGTTTCTTTGGGCAGGGTAAACTTTTTTTAAAGCCTGACTCAGTGAAATCCCGGGACTTGAGTATAGTAAAGGAGCTATTTTTTAAATACACCATGGCTGCCCGTGAAAACACAGAGCTAACCAAGCCAGTGGTGAGAGGGCACGCTCTCCTAAAATCAGTACAGGGCATGGAGAATTACCTATGCAGGTTGAGAAAGGCCTCTGATAGATTTTTAATATCTCGTTCTAGATTTACCCAGCTCCACCATCTTTTAGCACAGCCGGTTGGTTTTGTTTTACATGATGAGATGAGAGGCCCCGTGGTTGCGTCAATAGGTCCCCACAGGACACCCTACATTTTGTACTTTTATGTAAATGTTTTACTTACCCTAGGAGAATATATCTTAAACCTCTTTTAAAAGCGATGAGTATTAAACAAGCCCGTGTTGCCTTAATGTATCTGCAGCTGTTGCCTAATGATTATACACTTTTTGCAGTTATAAATTTTTTAAGAGCAGCACTTAGAGCTAGAAATACCAGATGTATTAATAATTGATTGGATTTTGTTTTTTTGCACATTATTTAGTCTGATACACAGTTGTACTGATGAAGTGTTTTAAGGCTTGTCTTTGTCTTTTTATTGTATCTTTTATGGATGTGATTACCTCCGAATAAAGATTATTATTATTATTATTATAACGTTCGATCAGTCTGATCTAGGAACAATCTGGTTAGGTAAAATATTCAAAGTGTGCAGAAGATAATCAGTTATATGACCAATGCAGCAAATTAAAATTTCCGCAGAAAACGGCACTGCTGCTCCATCACATTTTACCAGTGAGTTTGCCAACATCTGCTCTGAGTGCTTAGAAACAACAGTAGGAAGCTGTTTGACCTGGCCCTTTCTGCAGGGTTAGCCTCAAACTTTTTGCCTTCCTCTGCCTATTTTTCTGACCTTTTTGTTGGCTTTTGGACTGTAGGTACTTTACCACTGCTAATCAGTGCTAAAGTGCATATGCTCTTACCTCTAAACATGGCAGGATTGGTTTACACCTGTTTGGCATAATTGATTTACTGCACAGTGCCACGGTGCGCTATATAGCGCTCATCTGTTTCCCGTGGCACAGGACACCCTTGAGGTTACTAGGCTTATTTTGACTCTGGAAGGGGACTCGTTGTCCCACAACTACCGGTAGCAGGAAGGAGGGGGCGGATCCTGCACAGTGCCACATCACCCTATATAGCGCTCATCTGTTTCCCTTGGCACAGGACACCCTTGAGGTTACCAGGCGTGTTTTGACTCTGGAAGGGGACTCGTTGTCCCACAACTACCGGTAGCAGGAAGGAGGGGGCAGATCCTGCAGAGTGCCACGTTTCGCTAAAGAGTGCTCATCTGTTTCCCACATCCTGCGGCCAGCTGTGCCCGGAAGAGGCTGGGCTGTGCCACCCCCTACCATCTACGAGCTGTGAGTATCTATTAGATGAGATTTGGGTGAGGAAGACTTCAAAAGTCTATTGGCCCACATTAAGGAGTGTGTTCATCTGTTTCTTATTGGATACCTGGGGAAGGCTTGTGCAAGGATGGGAAACATAAGGGTGATGCAATCAATGCAGGAGAGAAGAGACCTAGAACTCAAAATACAATACTTACCTTCCCTAATAATGCAGTGGGAATGCTATTGGAAGAAATGATTCATGTGGAAGACCAACTGGCCACTCTTGTTACTCATTCCCCATCTGGGGAGGTTCTTTCTGATATCCCGATCAAGGCCCAATCGCACCCGCCCTACCATTACCATCGACACGGGAGGGCCTTCATCCCTCAATCCAGGCATTAAGGGCAGACATCTCTGCCATTCAACCTAAAAGTACCTCAGACACCTTGCGGGCCGAGCAAAGGGCAAGTAGGCAATTTTGTTGCCAATCAGTCAAGCCACAGGCTTTAAACACCCAGGGAGAAACCCCAAGAAAGTGGCGACAAGAGAGGATATTTTGGTGACCGCGGTCAACTCTAATAATGAACTTCCAGGTTTTATTTTACAAATTCAGAACACCATAGCCCCTATTACTAATTACTTGATTAAATTAGAAGAAAGACTGTCTAGGATGGAGGATGATCTGGGGAAAGCAGTCACAATGCTGGGGAAGTTGAACTCTGGTCTTTGTCAGCGGGATGTTGTCTCCCTCTTCACAGACCTTAAACCATGGGATTTCGAGCATTGACCCGGTTGGAGCTCTGGTAGCACCTGAGGTCGGAATTAAATCCAGTCAAGCTCAGCCACCCCCACATGTATCACGGGAAGGGGTGGGATGTTCTAGCATGTCGGTGTGGTCAAAGCTACAAGTAGCAACCACTTCTAACGCCCAGGAGGACAGCGGGAGAAAAGAGGCGACAGACTCCCTCAAGTTCACTCAGACCCTGGTCAGCAATAAGTCCACACGGGTGACTTTACAATTGCCACAGGCTTCCACACCGTATGTTTGTATTATGACCAATGTTCCTTCGCTTCATGAGGGGGTACTAGAAAGTTACCAGGAACTAATAAACTAAGTAGCCCATTGGCTCTCAAGAAGATTGGGGCTTTTGCATTTGACCGTGGCATGAGGAGATTATCATGGTGTGTAGGGTGGGGTGGATTGGGGTCACAGATACAGTTGGTCATGGAGACTGTATTGTGGTTAAATTCAGAAATCCATGGAGAGTTGATCAGATTCTGTCTAGCTTCAGGTCCTTTTCTTTTAAGAAAACTGATAGTGCACTGTTCCCCCTAGGTCACTTTTACCCACCTAAGAGAGTCAGATTAAGGAAGACAACTAGGTGTGTTGCGCCACTGTTGGGGGGAGGTCAGTCTCCTCCCTTTATGGCACTACCCAGGCGGCCCCAACTGACCAGCTATGTAATAGATTTGCCCCTTTGTCAGGTCTCAATGAGCTGGATTGACTACCCACTTTAAATGCAAGACGTGAGGAGGTGCATAAGAGGATAGAGGACAGGAAGAGTAATACTTTGAGTATATTAAGCTGGAACGTGGCAGGGCTAAGGACCTTATTGGCTGAGCGCGAGGTTAATTTTCTCAAAACCTTTGAGGTTATTGAAAAGAAGACGACGGCAGGTAAGTTTGTGGAGCATCTTTATTCGTGTCCAGTATCACAGCATCCCCGGCAGCAACTGCTGTGGCTATGCATTCTGTGTTCCATGCAAGGAACACACAGAACGGAATGCGCACGAGGACAAACCCCCGAGAGATCCCAACACACCCCCCTCCCTTCACATAAAAACAATTCCCAACACACCCCCCTCCATTCACAAAAACAAGGAACAAAAACTTATCTAACAAAGCAAAACAAAAGAGAGAAAGCAAAACTAAAATCTGATATAATCCTGAAATTTGGTTGGAGGAGCCCTAGTTCTAGGAAGGCTTTGTCGGGGAATAGTGTCCTTGGCAGGTACGGGAATCCTCTGGCTCACCACCACAGGAGGCAAAGTCATACAGGGAGTGTCTACCCTAAATTTACTTCTCACAAATTCAACTTTTGACTCCGGCACTACTGAGACAGCACACTTGTTCCAGACTTTCCCATTCTACAGTACAACAACATGGTCTCTCACTTCCCTGACTCTAACAGGAGCAGAAAACCGAGAGGAACCCTTACGAACAAACACAGGTTTCTTAATCCTCACCCAGTCTCCTTGACACACTGGAGACACTCTGACACAATCAGATGCATACCTTTCTTGAGCAGCAGCCCTGACGTCCGCCACTCTGCCCAGCTTCTGCAGATCCACCTCCTTCCTTGACATCCAGTCCTTGTTTAACTTGGAACCAGCCACTCTACCCCTAAGCAAAGTGAAAGGAGACATGCCAGTACTTGAGTGAGGGGTAATTCTCATCGCCCACAACATGTCAGAAATCGCCTCCTTCCAGTGCAAGCCATTAATGGAAGGCAACTGTAATTGATCCTTGATTACACGGTTCAGGCGTTCAACCAGACCATTACTACAGGGATGATAAAGGGAGGTGAGAATATGTTTGATGCCATGCACCTTGAGAAAATCCTGCATCTCTACAGACACCAACTGGGTGCCGTTATCAGTCACCAAGTC
Organism: Calotriton arnoldi; assembly: GCA_963921515.1. Taxonomy (NCBI): domain Eukaryota; kingdom Metazoa; phylum Chordata; class Amphibia; order Caudata; family Salamandridae; genus Calotriton; species Calotriton arnoldi. The sequence goes on from CAWUFW010006621.1 coordinate 828,053, forward strand.
TTCCGGAAATCCTTCGCGGAGAAAAACATCTTTGAAGAAATTGATGACAGTGGCAGAATTGATTCCATCCACAAACCTAACTTCTGGCCATTTGGACATATAGTCAATTCATACCAAAGCGTATTTGGGAGAACTGCCCAGACCACCAAATGGACCAGCCACATCAAAAGCCAATTTGCACCACGGTGAGTCCTTGACAGGAATGGGACTGATGGAAGATGGATAGGTCACCTGAGTTTTGTCACTCAAAACACACGCACCACAATCACGAACACAGTGTTCAATGGACCTATCAACACCCGGCCACCAGAAATCTTCTCTAACCCTCCGCTTCATGGCACGGATGCCCAGATGACCTTCGTGGGCCAAATCTAAAACCTTCTTACGTAAGGTCACAGGAACAACCAGCAATCCACCTCTGCGCAGAATCCCGTCAACAAGAGACACCTCATCACCAACCCTCCTAAAAGGAATTAGTTCAGGAGGAAGAACAGTATTATTCGGCCAGCAGTGAGCTACAAAATCCATCACCTTGCTGATCTCAACATCTTCAGACAGAGCCAGCTTCCAACCAACTTCAGACAAAGCAGCTCCAGTATCAGCTATCGTACCAACAGCACACACCATTTCCAAATGCTCACCCTCAGGTTCAAAAACAGTCTCAGCAAGGGGTAACCTAGACAGGCAATCGGCTACACGATTTTTCACACCAGCCACATACTCTAGATGGTAATTAAATTAATTAAGTCTGTACTGCCATTTGGCAATGCGAGGAGTGGCCCTTCCACCACCCTTGGTGGTAAAAAGATCTACCAAAGGTTTATGGTCAGTCCTGAGAACAAAATCATTGCCTCACAAAAAGTTACGAAAGTACTGCACACCCCCCATAAAGCCAAGGCTTCCTTTTCAATTGTAGAGTAGGTGCCCTCGGCACCCCGGAGTGCTCTAGAGGCAAAAGCAATGATCTCCTCCCTATTGTCAGATCTTTTCTGCATAAGAACAGCTCCGAGACCCACATTGCTTGCGTCAGTGGTAACAATGCAGCGATCATTGATGTTAAATAATTTGAGTGGGCGTGCCTGAACAATTGCCTCTTTCATCAATTTGAAATCACCAGCACACTGGTCTGACCATACATACTTTGCATTATTTTTTAAAAGACCATGCAAACACACCGTCCTGTCAGAGAAATTGCCCACAAATTTGGCGTAGTACTCAACCAGCCCCAGAAAAGAACGCAGCTGGTCCTTATTCTGCGGTTCGGGTGCATTTTGGATGGCATCAAGGAGCTTAATTTTGGGTTCCACTCCACTTGCGGAAATATGGTGCCCCAGATAGTCTACACCATCTTGAAGAAATTTGTATTTGTCCTTCCTTAATGTTAACCCGCTAGATTTAACAATCTCCAATACCTGCCTGACTCTAGCATTGTGCTCTAGGACAGTTTTTCCGTGAATCAGGATGTCGTCTTGGAAAAACACGAACCCTCGCAGTGTTATTAAACAGGTTCCCCATAAGACGCTGGAACACTGCAGAAGCCGACACTAAATCAAACGGCATACGTAAGTAACAAAACGCCCCCTCAGGAGTCACAAAGGACGTGAGGTGTTTCGAGTCCTTGCACAATTCGACTTGATGGTAAGCAGAAGATATGTCAAGTGAGGAGAAATATTTTGCACCCTCCAAAGTTGACAACATCTCATTGATGTTGGGCAAGGGTTGGCGGTCCACCCATATGCAAGCATTAAGGTCGCGCAAGTTCACACACATTCTAAGAGATTTGTCTGCCTTGCGCGCCAAAACAATAGGTGACAACCATTCAGACCCCTCAATGGGCTTAATTACTCCCATGGTACACAACCGCTCAAGTTCCTGTCTAAGTTCACTACGCATGCTAAGCGGTACTCTGCGCACTTTGTGTGCAACAGCCCTTGCACCCTCCTTAAGAACGATGCGGTGCTGAAAACCCTTGAGCTTACCCAACTTACCACTAAAAATTTCTGGGTATCTTTGAATCCAATCACTATTAGATGACGACCCGGCTGTAAAGGTGTGCACAGGGGAAACAGCAGGGAGGCTAGAATAAAATTGTTTAGCTTCATGTTTCGATAAGACCATATCAGGATGATTGGGATCAAGAATGATTCCAAGCTCACCCTGTTCCTCCCATCCCAACAGATTTGCACCTTCCTTTACAATGAATACAGTCCCTCGAGCAAAATCGCCTTTGAATTCCAAGTTGCCCATAAATTTGCCAAGAACCTCAACTCTTTTACCACCATAAGCAAAGATCTTTGTCGGACTGGTCAACAGAAATGTCACCCAATCCCTCAAAATCCTTGGCATTAATGAGGGTAAAAGGAGAACCAGAATCAGCAAGAAACTTTATGTTCTTGCCGTTCAAACTTATGGCACACGCAGGTGATTTCCTTCTATGAGGTTCCACAATGGAAGCAATTTCAACTACACCATCCGATTGAATGGAGGAAGAGGACAACATTAATAATTCATAACTTTCATTATCTTCCCCATAGTCGGCACAGTCTTCTTCAATAGCTTTCACAGTTCGCAAAGGTCCCTTGTGAGACACTGTAGCCTTGCACATGCGTGCCAAATGTCCTTTCTTCCCACACTTGAAACAAGTCTGATCTATGGCAAAACAAAACTTGAAATTGCCCAAATGAGATCTACTTCCACAACGGTAACAAGAGAGATCTTGTCCGACAGGTTTGGATTTAGGCAAATTAAGTGCAGGTGGAGAAATACGAGGCATATTCATGTTGGTTCCCTTGGTGGGTTTGGTAGAAGATTTTGTGCTAACTAATTTGATCTCACTGGATGGCGCAGATGGCGCAGACACAGTTAACTCTTTCATGCAAAATTAGGAATGCTCAATACTTCTCGCTAAGATGAGAGCAGTCTCTAGATCCGGATCCTCAAAAGATAAAAGTTTCTCTTGAATCTTCTTGTTGCATGTGCGTTCAATTAGCTGATCTCGGATTATCTCATCCCTGAACTCCCTGTAATTGCAAGTGACAGCTAAAGTTCTAAGAGCAGCAACAAAATCATCTATGGATTCCCCAGGAATCTGTGCACGTTGCAAAAATTTGTGACGCTCCAATACTATGTTTCGCTTGGGATTAAATCTTTTATCCAAGGTTTTAACAAGCGAAGCATAGTCATCAACAATTAGCGAATCACCATCATCACCTCCACTAATACATGTTCTCACAAGTTCGAGGGGTAAAGTTTTTAAAATAGTCCTTCCCTCATCACCCAAATTATAAACAAGTAAAGCTTTTTCTTTTTTTTGAAGTGAAAGTGTCACCATCAATCGCCTCCAGATAGGCCTCGAATGTCTCCTTCCACTGTTGCCAAATAACAGGAGGAGTACCAGGTGACTGTAAAAAGGGAGGTGGTGCAATTACATGATCCATTTGGTGGCCGTGCGTGGGTGAGTTGCTGCCCCAAGAGTCACACCAGAAAATAAACCAGTTCACGTGTCACTGTGAACAAAGTTGATAAACCTTGATGACACGCGTGGTGTGCATGTCACCGTAGCAACAATATAGTAGAAAACAAGTGAATAATGCAGGTGTGCGTGTCACCGTTGAATCACCACTGGCATTGATAAGAGATGCCAGCAAAATCCTATGAGAACTACAAATATGGCATTCATGTTGCGTGCTGGCGTGGTCACAAAAGCTGTGCAGTGCACTAGTCTTTGAAGAGAAGTGTGCGCATGCGTCTAACAATGAAATCCCCCACAGCGTGATGCGCGTCGATACATGCGCCGGTTGCCAAGGTGTCGCGCGCCGATACACGCACCAACAATGAAATCCCCTGCAGCGTGACGCGCGCCGATACGCGCGCCGGGTGTCAAGGTGACGCACGCCAGTGCACACGCCGATAGTCAACAGCCCTCCAGTAACTTGCGCCACGTCAAGAAAATGGCAAAAAGCGAGAAAATGGGATCAATAAAATAATCTCACCAGGCTCCACGAGCCTTCAGAAAGACTCGCACTGTCCATAGTGGCAGATTGAAGACACTGGAAATCAGTTTCACTAGGTTCACGAAACGTCGTGACCCCAGACGTCGCCTCGAAGTGGAGAACAACCACAACGTCCAGCAACGTGCGATGAGGGAGACAGGATACTGGACAACTCGTCGCCACTGAAAAGAAGACGACGGCAGGTAAGTTTGTGGAGCTTCTTTATTCGTGTCCAGTATCACAGCATCCCCGGCAGCAACTGCCGTGGCTACGCATTCTGTGTTCCATGCAAGGAACACACAGAACGGAATGCGCACAAGGACAAACCCCGAGAGATCCCAACACATATCTGCTTGCAATAGAACTGGGACAACTCTGGGTTTTCTTGTTCGGATAGTTATGTGGCTTTCTACGTCCACGCAATACCCTCAGCCCATGGTAGAGCCAAGGGTGGGCCAGTGACTTTTGTGAGTTTAGGATAAGATGTGATATGGAGATTATTCAGCATACAGTGACAAATGATTTAGGGGTTCTTCTAAATTTTCCTCACAATATATTTGTGTTAAATCTTAATGTTTATGACTCGCCTAGCTCAGAGGAACCCTTGGAGGTAGAATCAAAAGCTTTTCTCAAAGGTTTGTTTTTGGCTCACTCCATTGCACCTAGGGGATTTTCATTTTCACCCCTGTTTGGTAAGTAGATCTAATTCAGGGGAGGAGGATTCATTTGTGGGAATGGAGCAGTCTCACTTTACACATTCCCATCAAGGTGATGCCTTAAATATTCTTCTGCCAGAATATAATCGTATTAACATTTTGCCCAATCAAGAGTCCTACTCCTCTGATATAATACCTACATTTAAGGGTAGGGGTTCAAGTTCCATTATTGATTTTATCTGTGTTTCGGCCTGTCTCCTGTCTCTTTTACACAAATTTAAAATAGTGTGGAATGCTCACAGTGACCACAATCCTCTTATGGCAGAATTCAGGTGGTATACCTTGGAAGGGCTAAACCCGCCATATATCAGGAACCCCTAATACTTAAGGGCCAAGACCGTAGATTAAGTTGAGGAAAGATCATCCCGGGGGACTTTCTTGGAAAATTGCTGCAATCGTGTAGAAGGGATTTTCAAGTCTGTCTTTAACAGGATACTCCTGACCAAAATATTCTGGCCTCTTTTTTTAAATATTTGTAAAGAAGTGAATACAGCCCTTACAAAGAGAAGTGAGAAGGATGACAGAGGCAGACATAAATGGTTTGACAAGAGATGTTTTAAGGCCCACAAAGATTTGAAGATAGCTCTAGATATCTAAAGAGGCCGTAAAGAATACTAGATCCCAGTATGCTTTGTCTTGTAGGAGGCGGAAGAAAGAGCTAAAAGGAAGCATGGGATCAACTAGTGACTGCTTGTAATTCAAAAAATAGTTCAGCTCTCTGGAAAGTAGTGAATCAACCTATATTTAATGAGGTAGTAGTTCCTAACATGAAGCAGGTTATCCCAGCACAGGCATGGCTAACACACTTTGAAGCTATTTATTCAAATGGCGATGACTCGCCACTGGATGCTCATATTGCCCCATTTAGAGGGGAAAATTAACTTAGATGTCCAGGAAATAGCTGAGGCTATTGGGGCTGTGTCCTCTGGTAAAGTGCCTGGCCCGGACGGAGTCCCTGGGGATCTTTTTAAATGTTGTATTGAGCTTTGGACTCCGGTGGTTGCACAGCATTGCATTGCAGCTGTGAGAGGCCATATTACCCCATCCTGGCAAAAATCGGTTATTGTGCCGATATTTAAGATTGCCAGCCAGCTACCAGCCCATTTCTTTAGAGGATGCTGAGGTGAAGATCATTGGCTGGGCAGTGTGAAGCGACTTACCCAATGGGCAGAGGAGCGGAAGATTTTGTCAGGTATCTAATATGGTTTTAGGTCAGGTCGGGGAACGATTGAGCAGAATCTGAACCTCCATTTACTGATCTCCAAATATACTGTGGCTAGGAAGGAGTCAGTTCTCCTGGCCTTCATGGACCTCAGCACAGCCTTTGACACAGTGGATAGATCAAAACTGTGGACTGTGCTGGAGGACACTGGGGTGGAGATTGCCCTTGTGTCTTTTTTGAACAATGTACATGCTGGTCTGGAGGCCTCAGTAAGATATGGTCCTTCAGGGGAACGCACAACGCACTTTAAATTAGGGCGAGGAGTACACCAGGGATGTATTTTTTCCCCATGCTTTTTATCTCGTATATTAATAGGCTGGAGTGATTTTTAGTGGAAAGGTGTAAGGATGTCCCATTGGTCGACAATAGGCCGGTTCCAGCATTACTGTAAGTTGATGACACCGTACTTATGGCACATACAGCTAATGGCCTGCAACTCTTGCTAGATTGTTGTTATGATTTTATAGAAAATATAGGTCTAAAAACACATTTTTTAAAGTCCTATACCATGGTGATAGGCCCACAAAATGCTAAAACTAAGACTTTTAGATTGATGGTCACCTTATTGGTAATATTAGTAAGTTTTGTTAACTTGGCTTTTGGCTGGACAGTAAATTGAACTGAGATCCATTGTTGAGAACCCATGTCCAATCTTTTAATAGGGTTGCTTACAGTATTGAGGCCTTTGCAAGGTACATAGGCCATTTTCATGTAAAATCCATATTGGAGCGTTATAGAGCAAAGTGTCTCCCAACAGTTTCATTTGGGTCAGAGATGTGTATAAGTCTTGTCATCCTTTTCAAGTAGCGGAAAATAAATTTTTGAGAAGGATTTTGAATTTTGCCACAGAGTGTGTCAATGGAGATAGTGCATGCGGAGCTAGAGGCAGACTTTATTTCTGATTTTTTTTAATTCGCCCCATAGTATTATGGTTGGCAGTCTGGTTGAAAAATGAATTGGATCTAAATAGAAGGATCTTGAAAGATTGTATGACCCTTGAATATAGTCATCATATTCCTTGGTTGCACTACTTTAAAAGCACTTTTCTCCAACCCGGAGAAAATTACTAGGTCGGATGTTGTCTAGGCCACAGAGGCCTTTCGAGCTAAAATGAGTGAAATAAGATCTAGCTGCATGTTATCCAAAAATTGTGTGACTCATTACGTTATGGTAAAATCTATGAGTAAACTAGAATTGTATTTTACTTTAGATATTCCCGTTTTGCATATACGCTTATTGTCTTATTTTCGCCTGAATTTGTTCCCTCAATTGTAGGTACGATGGCATAGACCATCAGAACTGCCAATCTGCTCATGCGAGTTGGATACTGCACTGGACACCCTCCATGTAGTTTTTATTTGCCCTAAATTTGCATCCCTACGACTTAAGTATATTTGCCCTCTTTTCCTGAATAAGGACTTCACACAAGTACGGCCAGCTTTGTTATACTTGCAATTTTTATCTAGTTTCGATGTTTGCTTTCATGTATCATTGTTCTTAGCAGGGGTATTTCTTCTTTTAGGTGATATGTCAGCCCATATTATAAGTTTTTTTGTTTTCAAACTGGTGATATGTGAGCCATTATTTTAAGATGTGTTTTTTTAATCGAATATATCTGTCATGGAATGGATGTAATGTTTGGTAAAATCATTCAGATTTGTCATGTTAGAGGGTGGAGGAAGGAGGTTGTTGCTAATGAAAGTTAGATCAGTTATGTTGATATTTCTCAGATCTCTCAACCATTGTTTGGCCTTGTCTAATCAGCACCTTTTCGAAAATGAGAAAAAGGATTAAGTAGTGATCTGACCAGTCACAGGGTGATATGGCTTCCAGTTGTATGAGATTATCCTAAACGACGATTAGATCGAGAGTGGAGCGTTTATTGTGGGTAGGTCCGTCGCAAGATTGGGTGAGGTTTAGGTCGGAGAGGAAGGCCTTGAAGGTGTTCCGTATGGGATTGTTTGCGTCGTTCCAGTGTAAGTTAAAATCACCAAGGATAATTTGGTTAGGGTGTTGGACAGAGTTAGAGGATATAGTCTCCATTATTTGTTTGATGAAAGGAAGGTTATTTCCCGGTGGATGGTAGATCATGTAGAATTTACACAACATCTTGCAGTTGTTCCAAATTTCAATGCCAAGCAGTGCTTAATTTGAGCCGGTGGTTTCAGCTGCTCAGCACTGGCACTTAATTGTCAACACCAGCGCTTGTGACACTCTGCCACAAGGTGTTTCTGTCTGGCTAATTTACTAATTCAGAGATGACCACAACAACAGTTAATTATTAATTCAATAGACTTTAAAAATGACTGTTACCTGCCTCCCAAGCCATTCTTATAGCTTTGGGGGCCTAAAATTGTCTGAATTGTCACACTTATAGGAGTGTGATGGTTAGTAGTTGGGTTGTTACTATCATTGGTAGCATGGCAGGGGCAATGTTGGTGCAAGCTGCAGTGGCCTCCTGATGAGAGTCCTGGCACTTGTTTTTTTTTTACAAATTAAGCACTGACCAAGGTTTTCAAAGGAGGACATAGGAGCAGTTTGTGCATGTGTCTGGGTGAGCATGGAGCGATAGATGCATGCTATGCCACCTCCAATCTTATCAGGTCTATCCAATCTGATGATGTCATAGTTGGGAGGTACTAAAATGTCCAGAATGGGCGAGGAGGTGTCATTGAGCCATATTCCAGTTAAGATCACGAGGTAAAGTTTGTGCGTAAGTATGAGGTCGGCAATGTCAGCTGCGTGTCCTACCGCTGACCTGCAGTTAAGAAGCATTAGATTTGATAAGCAATTTAGTTACTACTGCTTCTTGATGTGATGTGGGGGAACCCTTGTTCATCGTTCTATGATTGAGACTGGGTTCTCTTAATGGGTTGAAGGGAATAGTTTGGATATTGATCGATGAAGGTTACGAGTCATTACATAAAGAGCTCCCACGCGACCTATATTTCTTTCATCAAAATGAAATTGAATTCAGTATGAGCTAAGCAGCAGTATAGTCATATCAACAGAGATGTTTAGAGTGAAGTTAATTTTAACATGACTGTTTATTTAGCTTCTTTTTTAACATTGAAAGCATATATATCAACAATTCCATTAATTCGTCTCATATTTTATATAAAACCAAATACACATATGTGATAGAATAATTTTTTCTACTTTTTTGTAAAACTTTTTGGGGGATATAAACACAAATATGTACAAAACTACTACATAAAACTCTAGAAAATGTAGAGTACACTGTTAAACTTATAACCCCCGAATGTAGACAGATAAGCATACAACAAAATATTCATACATACTCAACCAAAAACCATCCAGACTCGTACATCAATCACACAGGCATATATATCTGGGTAAAGGGGAGACATAGAGTTGCAGGGTCTCCACGACCATAAAAGATGGATGTGTTCAGCAAATTCTGAACAAACAAGGTCGACGCGCGTTTCGGTGGGGTACAGAAGGTAGTTTAACCACCGTCCTCAGGACCTTTCCAGATACCACAAGATCACAGGACACACGGGGGGATACATGATATATTTATGTAAGTGATACTTTCTTGAGAGATGGGCACTACGACACTGTCATAATGTACAGCAATGTCCTTTGATAAAGGATATTCTAGAACACTCACAAATAGTGTCCTGTAGACTGAATGTTAGATTTCCAGATGTATCAGAGCGGCATTCAGTCTATTGTGTGGGTAAAAAATGACACCTGTTCAAAGATATATAGTTCAGCAAGTTGCACCAAGATTGGCGTTTCTTCACTTTAATAGTAAGGAATACTTTTTCTAAAACCAGGTGCCAGTATAACTCGGATCAGTCTGATTACGGCGCTGTAAGTGGACCATCGACATACCTAGCCCTCTTCTCCCTGACCTAAAAGAATTTTCCTCAGAGGGGGTCCCCGCTTTTTGCATAGGTTACGAGTCATTATGCATAGAGTTGTATGATAGTAGAAGGGAGTGAATGTCAGCATCAGATAGATGGTCAGTAGCCCTTTGGGGTCTGGAGCAGGGATTGAGGTGGGGTCGCAATCTCCAATGCAAGATCAACGGGTTCTTGTTCTTCATGGTCGAAGTCTCATGCACGTAGTGACTACCTCTTGTCGGAAGGCTGAATTGTTTAGACTCCGGGTTTGTTTTAGTCTCAGAGGTCAGGTTGGAATTCCAAAGCTTCTCCATCTTCACAGTGAAGTGAAGGAGGTTCTGTAGGTCAGCTTTGACTAGTTGAAGATCATGCTTAAGATCTGTGAGTTTATCCTTAATGGAGGGAGAGTCTAAAGTATGTATAGATGGTCTAGGTGTAGATAGCGAGTGTGACACCTCAGAGGAGGGGTGGTCTGCAGGGTGGGTAGCTTGTAGGTGAGGAGGAAAGTAGTTGGGAAGGTGTCAGGAAGATGCGGCTAGTAGATGGTGTACTATAAGTGGCAAATGGAAGCTTTGTCAATGGGCCTCTTGAGTTGTCGGGCAGCTACAACCGGTGGGTGTGAGATCGCGGTGGACGAGTGGAGCGCCCATTGGGGCACAGGTGTTGCAGAAGAAGGGCAATTAGTAGACCTGTAGTTTTCCTGGTTGCTTTTGTTGATAGCTTTAGGGCAGTGAGCATTGTATCCCAGTCTTTGCAAGCTAAGGAAGCAGGCAAGTCACATAAGCTGGTTCTCAGGGGGTGCAGGAGTCCTTATTCGTAATACTTCATTGTTGGAGCAACGGGTCAGGTCATGCAGAGGCGGTGAGGAAGAGGTGGTAGATGAAGCATGAGATTGAGATGCGGAGCGGGAGGAGAAAAATTGATTTGGTGAGGTAGAAGGGACAGTGTTCGACAATGCATTTGTAATCCTCATAAAGATTCCATCAAAGCATTCTAGATTTCGGTCCGATGCTTGTATAAGGATGTCCCGTTGTACAAGGAGATGGTTAGTTTGGTCCTGAAGTCTGATGAGGGTATCATAAAGATCAAAAAAACGTGCAGTGTTTTCATAGATGTCTTAGTCCGAAGCATGCTATGACTCTTCTCCATTGAGCGCTTCTGTTAGTGAAGAAGATAAGGTCATTAACCACAAGTCCATTGAGGTACAAAAGTAGGCATCAGAGATGAGCGTTTGGGGGTACCGCAGCGTTTTTCAATAGGCTTGGGGGTAGTTAATCTTGAAGGCATTACGACCCACCAGTGACAGCAAGTTGTCGTTGTGGCTATTGTTATTTGGAGTCATGATGGTTATGGGAACAATGGTGTGAGGAGAGTGGAGTTCATAGTGGTTAGTGGATCTTCAAAAAGACCATTACAAGATGGCCGCCTTTTGATTTGAGCCAAGGTGATTACTGGAACGACGGTTTGAGGGTGAGTGGAGTTATTTATCAGTTAAAGGATCTTCACTTCCTCTTTCAATTTACATTTTTTTTGGTGGTGGGGTATAAGCGACCAATTCCAAAAAGGCTATCGTTCAGGGGACTAAATCCTTTATTCTTTCTATTTCTATTGGAGGTAGTCAAGAGGGGATGGGCATTTAGAGGGCATTCTAGGCAAAGAGGGGCTACAGCAGACTTCTTCTATTTCTATTGAGTCTCAGCCTGGAGGGGAAACATTAAAATGGATGCCAGTCCCTGCATTGTAGTCAATGACAGGGCACTGGCGAGGGAGGTGTCAATCCAGGCTACAAACTGCCGACCAAAATACGAGGAGTTGTAACCAATGATAGAGGACCGATGGGTGGGGTGCTGTAGTAGTAACGGGGCTGTAGATCATACCCTGAAATATAAATAAGGCAGGAACAAGGGTGGGGGGGAAAAAGGAAGAGTAGATAGGGCGAGAAGAAGTTATATGGTTAGAGTTGGCATCAGACTGGTGCCATTACAAGATGGCTGCTCCTAAAGGCTCGGGGAAAACAGTCTGAAGCTAGAGTCAAAAAGTCCTACCTTCCTTTTTGTGGAAGAGCAAGCCAGAAGTCATATATCTGTTTCCATACAAGTCCTGCTTTCCTTTCTGTGGAAGAGCAAGTCAGTAGTACTTACAATCTGTGGAAGAGCAAATCAGCAGTCCTCTGTCTGTTTCAGTAAACACAGTGAAAGGGCCGCCATCTTAGAATGAGGTCCTCCTGTCTGAAGGGAGAGAGGGAATCCCAAGATAGCCGGTAAGGCACTGCCCAAAATGAATTCCTTAGAACTGCAGAGCCCCTACAAACTTTGGAGCATTAGGTGCATTTGCGAAGTACTCATGCCGGTAACGCTCAGCACTGATCTCAGACCTCCAATATTATCAGCAGGGCTGGAAAGGTCCGTCATGTTCTATGCGGGGGGTCTGGATGAGAGATATCCCATCTGGAGGTGGAGGGATTCAGGCATAGGCACAGACCAATGCAAGCACTCAAGTGGTGGTCATGGAAGCCTCAACGTGACGGATCGCCTCAGGAGAGGAGAAGCGGCCCTCCAGTGTTTCAGCCCGGAGAGCAAGAGGCTTGCAAGGGTGGCATGGGGGGGGGTAGAAGCGGCCCACAATAATGCGATCAGAGGTGCAAGAGGCTTGCAAGGGAGGCCATCTGTCCGACGTTGGCTCTGTACTGCTGCACAATCAAAGTTGCAGTCAGATAGAGAGCACATCGAGGGCAGATTATGGGACAGCGGGCGTGATTGCCAACAAAGCAGTGCAGGGGGCATTAACTCACCAAATTTCTGCATCTTCCCTGCTGCTGACTGAGTCCCTCGGTCTTCGACAAGCTGGTGAGGGAGGCGGGCGATAATGTGTGGGTCCGAGTCGAGTCAGCAGCGCTGAGAAATGAATCATTGCCCAGTTAGCTGGTCTCTGGCAGTCTGGTCTCTGGTTCATCAAAGGTGGCAGCGGCGTTGACGAAGCGCAGAGCGTGCCCGTCGTCCATGAGCATCATCATCAGACCTGACAGTGGTGGGTACAGAGAGACTGTCAGCCCGGAAGGAAGCAACTCGGTCAGCGAGGCTTCGTCCTCAGGAGAGGAGAATACCTACAGAAAGCAATCCAAGGATGGTGAAAGTATCTAAAGGTGAGTTCTCAAGAGACTCCTCGTTGCGATGGTATATGGTAGTGGGATGGATGGCAGGGTAAAAACAGGGATATTCAATGATTATTGATCACTAACCCGGGAGCTCCCTCTATGTAGCTCTGTCTCTGTGGCCATCTTGCCTGGTAACGTTGTTTGGAGATGGCAGGTATAACTCCCCTCATGTTTTACTGAGTCTATTCTAGGCAAGAATGTCACAATGTTGCTGCAGCCGGGACCTTGAGCCTGGATTTGTATTTTCATTTAAAGATTACTCAAGGACTGTATTTCTGAAATTAGGCTGTGTTGGAAGAAGATGAGATTTGAACTGTTTTCTGGTCATTTGATTTAACAAGTATAGGCTTTAACAGAGACAGTTTACAATAAAGTTGTGTTATTTCTTTTGAAGGAATGAGAAATATAATTGTACAAAGAACTTCTGAATATTCTTGATATGTTTATAAGATTATGTGTAATGTATAAGAAATGTTTATCAAGTGGTATATGTGTTGCTAGAAATATTGTCTCTCTGTCCTCTCTTATCCAATTTCCCTCTACCCATTTCACTGTCATCACACATACGTACTGTGTGGTGGTGATGATGGATGGTATTGGGTCAGTGGAGATGAAGAGTGCATTGCTCATGGTACATCCAGAGTACAAAGTTAGAGCTTTTTGACAGACTGCCTAACCCATGTTATCATGGTTTGCTACTGCAGAGAAGAATGTAACGGGAGCTGCTACAAGGTCAAGCCGACAGGCGATGCACCATGGATGGATCGACAGGCAGGTTGGTCCCGATCTCCTCTCCGGTTCTCAGACCCCTCAATTGCTAAAAAATGTCCAAGTCCCAAGTTTTGAATTTGGCTATCTAGGCACCTTTAGCACCACTTCCAAGGGTCCAGAACTGGAGAGGCACCACTTGGAGGGCCAGGACTTACTAAGGCTGGGTCCAGGTGCAGGTTCAACGTGGCGTGAGCTTTTTCTGTCCCTAATGCTCTGTTTAGGAGGCCAGCCAACTAGCCCTTAGATTCACTCTGGTAGTCCTAGGTTCAAGAATTGGAACAGAGCTGAAGCAGCAGGGTTCAGGGCAGGCAGCAGAACAGTCCTTCTAGGTGCAGAAAAGCAGTCTTCTGAAGTACACAGCAGGCCATAGCAGCAGGCAGTCTTCTGAGAGTCCTTCCAAAGGCCCAGACAGTGAACTGAAGAGTTGGTCTGAGAGTCCTATTTTTATACCTGGTGCCTTCTTTGATGTCGGAGAGCATTCTAGAGATTTTATTTTGAGGTGCTTGGAGTTTCCTGCTTCCCCTGCCCTGGCTCCAGCCTGACTGTATGAACAATGAGGTAGTGTGAAGTCCTTTGTGTGAAGGCAGGGCACAGCCTATTGATTTGCAAGTGGGGCTGTGACCAGCTCCACACCAATCTTGAAAGTGATGGCCCATCCAGGCACAACTAATCCCTCTTATGTGTGGCTGTATTGGAGGTCCAACTGGCAACTACACCCAGTCATTTGACTTAGGAACAGTCTACAGGCACCAAATAGTTAGAACAGGAAAATGTCAACTTTATAAAAGTCTACCGCATACAAAAAGTAATAGATGGCATTCTTGTATTATTCTCAGCCACTAGTAATAGCTCGGGCCGCATCCCAATCCATTTGTATTTTGCACATCATGCCAGCTCAGTTTGGACCCAGCTATATGTAAATCAGTCTTGACCCTGCTCCAAGGGGGAACAGTCCAGCCCGAACTGCCAAGGCAGGTCCTCCCTGAACCGGAACACAAGCAACCCAGGAGTGGTTTCGCCTTTGTTATGGGCCCATCAGCCAGATAGCTTGATTCCAGTGACACACGGGATCCACGTCTGGGCATACCTTTCCCACTTAGTGCAACATACTACAGTATACAAAAGGTGATGGATGGAATGTTTGAATTAATCTCAGCCACTGGTAATTACTCGGGCTGCATCCCAATCCAAGATTATTTTGCACACCTTGCCACCTCAGTTTGGACCCAGCTATATGCAAATCAGTTTTGACCCTGCTCCAATGGGAACAGTCCAACCCGAACTGCCAAGGCAGGTTCTCCCTGAACCGAAACATATATATGCAATAAAAAGGAAGTTTAAGGTTTGGCAAGGGGATTATTTTAACAAATCAAATTGGCAGATTAAAACTGCATTCAGGCTGCAGTGGCAGGCCCGAGACATGTTTTAAGGGGCTCCTTAAGTGGGGGGGGCACAAATAGTGCTGCAGGCCCACTAGTAGCATTTAATTTACCTGTCCTAGGTAAATAGTATCCCACTTTCCTAGGGACCCATAAGTAAATTAAATATACCAATCAGGGGTAAGACAATTTTACCATGTTTTAGGGTGTGAGCACATGCATTTTAGCACTGATTAGCAGTGATAAAGTGCACAGAGTGCTAAGGCCAACAAAAACAAGTTCAGCAAAATATGAGGGGAAGGCAAACAATTAGGGAGTGACCCTGCAGAGAGGGCCAAGTCCAACTGTTGGTGATGAAGCACACTGGCAGTGAGTCACTATGGGAGGTATATTCTGAGTTCCTGAATTTGTTGATGAACATATGGACCTCTCTGATGGAAGGTGGCCTCTGTGAGACACAATGAACGTAGTGTGAGATGGAAAGTGAAAGTTGCATATATAATCATGGCACTCTACCTGGTAGCATATGGAAGATTCACTACAAGGAGATATCCCATGCACGTCATTCAATAGGGTGAAGTGAAGGCCTAATTATTTAGCCGGTACTGGATATATTATAGCTTTAGAATGTGAACATACTGTTTTAAGTGACATAGGTAACCAGCTACTTCTAAATTAAATTGGAAATATATGGTGCAAAACACAGCAGGGCAAATTTCTTTTCAGGTTCAACCACTCCACTCATTTCCATAAAGGACTTTGGTCTTTGCATTGGCTGTCCGATCAAGTTCAAATCACTGTGCCCAATCCATAAGGTGATCTACAACAGGATTCCTTCTCCTCTGTTTTGGGAACCGTTTCAGGAGTGCCATGGCAGACAGGGGTCACTGGGCTCAGATTGTGACACTCGGAGACTTTCACCACCGGTGACCTCTGTCTTGGCCTTACATTTGAACCCAAATCTGAGCATGAAGTACACCCCTTTAGCACCTGATCCATGGGAGTCATGCATTGCAAGGCTTTCTCAGGGAGGTGGTGTGAGACTCAGGACTCAATAAACCATGTAACACAAATAAATAAGCACTCTGTCCATCATCTTGTTGTTTTTTGCTATGTTAGCCCTAAGTGGCCAAGGGTATGCCCAGACGTGGGTCCCTTGCTCGCTGTGCCACTGGATTCAAGCTAGCCTAGCGGATGAGGGATGATACCACGAAACCAGTCCCAGGATGCTTGTTTCTGGTCCAGGAAGGACCTGGCCTGGCAGTTCGTGCTGAACTAATCCCGTGGGGAACAGGGTCAAGACTGATATGCATACGGCTGGGTCTAAACTGGGATGGCACGGTGAGCAAAAGAACAATGGATTTAACCCAGATCTCTTGACTGGGGGTGAGTGTTTGAAAAGTGTCAGCACTCCGTCCATCATCTTGTTGTGTTTGTTATGTTCGCCCTAAGTGGCCAGGGGTGTTCCCAGACGTGGGTCCCTTGCTCGCTATGCCACTGGATTAAAGATAGCCTGGCCGATGAGGGGTGATACCACGAAACCAGTCCCAGGATGCTTGTTTCTGGACCAGGGAGGACCTGGCCTGGCAGTTCGTGCTGGACTGTTCCCATGGGGAGCAGGGTCAAGGCTGATTTGCATACGGCTGGGTCCGAACTGGGATGGAATGATGAGCACAAGAACAATAGATGTAACCCAGATCTCTTGACTGGGGTGAGTGTTTTGAAAAGTTTCAGCACTCTGTCTTGTTGTGTTTGCTAACACAAATAAATAAACCAAAGTGCAATCAGTGTTTTACTTAAAAGTAAATGTACTTTACTCCTACACACACAACACAATACTGCACAAAAGATTAAAAAAGACATAGTGACTTCATTATACTGGTAAGCTTGGCTACACAGCCCTTGCTGTTCCCTCTCAACTAGAGTTCTCTTGGGGATTGTGCAATGTTCTGTTCAGGTCCTGGTCTTAGGCGTTTCTCCTGAGGAGCTATCTAGTCCTTGAATGGCTTTCTCCAATTGTTCTAGTGTTAGCAGGTAAACCCACCTGCCCCTCAAGAGTTTAGACAAGTTGAAAAATGAAAGTTCCTCTTTGGGCTCTATGCTCTAAGTTGCACAGTACATTTAGCGTCTGTCTTTTCATGCAGCATAGACCTGGCGTGTACTTCCCACAGCAGTCGGTGTGTTCAGTGTTCCAGGTGGCATACTCAGTACATGGCATACTGAGCAGGATCATCAGTTTATCACCATAACCCAGCTGACATCTTGTTGGTGCACAGGTCTGGTGCAGGCACACACTGGTCAAGTGAGTATTGGTAGCAAGAGCACTAGCAATGGACAGGTCATGTTCAAGCTGCACTTCTCGCAGTCCAGCTGTCCTTGGCTTTGCGGTTTCTTCCTCAATTCCAGACACATGCCTCCTCTGTCACCTAAAACAAAGCTAGGAGCCAACCCAGGCTGGAGAGCTGATCTTCAAAAAAGGTTCATTGTCTTCACTTGACTGCAGGGCTTGAACAGAGGTCTGTTCATGGATGTCAACCTTCGGCCAAAGACATAGAACTCCTGAGAGTCCCTGCTTCCCCAAATTACTTTGGTGATAAAAGGCCCTTGAATACCTCCCAAAAGAAAGAAGGGGAACATGGGGAAGGGGGAGAGAAAAGGCAAGAGCACTTTCTGTTGCAGGTCAGTGTTGGCAAAACTAGGGTGGATTTCTAAATGAGTACGAAAAAGAAAGTCAATTAGCAGGCACTGCTAAAACATGTCAGAGCTGGAAGATTTCTGCCCCGTCTTCATAGTAAATCTGCAGACAGTGAATGTGAATTCCAGAAGTCACCTCTGATATAGGTTCTGGGCAGTGCTGGCCTTTTTGCTTATTCCACTTAGACTGGTAGACTGGTTCCGCTTAAATCTTTGTCACAAAGTGTAAGCAGGAGGATGGGATGGATATGGGAGTCTTAAAGCTGGTGAAACCCAAAACAAGTTCACAAAGGCAGGTGAGGCTGTCCCACATAACCTGTTAACGTGTCGGGGTTAGCCCTTCCAGACAGCCAGGAAAGGACACGGGGAACTCCCTAGCTTTGAAGAAGCCCTCTTTCTCCTTTCATTAACCCTCCTCACTCAGACCCACCACAAAGAATTCCTGGGATGTTCTGGAGTTCACATTTGCTGTCTGGGTTCTTCCTTCATCTCTACATCTTAGGTACCACTTGAACATAGCAATGACAAAATGGATTCCAGTTTGGCTATGGCTACCTGTGTCACACATGCTCAATACACGTATCCATCACACACTAAACGCTACACATTTGCGACCCTTAAGTCCCACATGAATGCGTGAAAGACCTGGTTGTAGGGGACTGGCAAACTAATTTAAAAAAATGAGTAAGGCCTGTTGGCCACTCTCCCCAGCAGGTAAAAAGGCCTTTCCTGCTACAAAGATTACATTGCTGCCACCATTGTCAGCCCTCTACAGTTTAGTGAGATGACAGTAGTCATGCTCATCAAAAGAAGTGTGCACATGGTGTGCACCTCTGAACACAGACCTCGGTTCTAGGTCACAATCTGTATCACAGAAGTGCCTCTACTGCACATGCATGATCGTCATGGGAGCTGAAGTGAGGGTCAAAAAGCTAGCTTACTACAGTGAGTTTAAGGCAGGGGCGCACACTCTCCAGCGCCATTCAGAGGACATTTCTCAATCCCAACAGTTGTCAACACATTTCAGAATATGTGAGACGGTCACACTGCTTAGCATAATTGCAACAGTTCACCCAGATGCATTATGGTAGGTGTAGTTTAACATTATAGTCACTTTACCTTACTGACAAGAAAAAGAGGGGCATATTTACAAGATAATGACACAGTGTGGTGCTGCAAGCTATCTTGCTGCGCCGAGCTGCGTCATTAGGAACGTGCAGGGATGCATCGTATTTACAACAATTCTACGCATCCATGTGCTTTCCTCTGCGCTGGCGCACAATAGGCTGCCTAGTGGCCATTGCAGGCACCCATGCACCATGGTGCTAGGGTGCCTGTGTTTTGCCTGTGTTGCAGGGATGATGGTTTTTGTGCAGGAACAGACACCTTCCTGCACAAAAACAATCATTGATGGCGTTTTCCTCCCTCTATATGTGCTGCACAATGCAGCACACATAGAAAGAGGAGAAATAAAGGTATTTTGCCTCAGTGTGCCACTTTACACTTTCCCTGGGGAGGAGTTAGAATCTGATGCATTCCCAGGTTTACGAAACGTTGAAAATCTGGGAATGCATTAGAATCCATGGGTGTTGCATGGGAACACCAGCAGCAACACCCATGGAACGCCCCTTACATGCAGAGCAATGCGTGAAAGGGTGCCATATTTACAAATGCCATGCAGGGTGGCTTTGTGTGGCTTTATACATATAGGCAGCACACTGCGCCTCTGGAACATCAAAAAAAGTGACGTTCCTGTGTTCCAAGGGGCTTGTAAATATGCCCCAGATTGTTAATCATGTGTTGGAACAGGCAATGCACTGTGTCTCTGGGCACGTGTGTTTCTGGATTCATGTCTGTCATCTGCAGAGAGTAACAAGCTGGTTTGAGGGTGCTTGAAATACTGCTCAATGTCTCTCAAGTACCACGCCAGAGAGCATGGCTATCCGACAGACTCATAAGCAGAAAAACCCTGACAGAGTTCAAACAATCAATGAGTGAGGGGAGCACACTCCTTGGCATGTTTCAAAATACACCAATCTGCACAAAAACTGTAATCATACAGGCGCTTGACCCTCAGTGTCCCCTCCTGAGTTCTGAAGTGACAGTCGATCTTTCTCCATGGCCCTGGAAGACCTTGCCTGTTTTTCTCTGCTTAGAATGCTGTCTCCTAAATCTTAGAAAGACCACGATAAACTGGGGTTATTCCTACGAGCAATCTACTGAGTTACTTGTAGCGCCAAGGTATCATAGTGTGGGCATTGTGGTTTAAAGAGATCATTACCAAATTTTCTTAATCTGTTCAGATACATGAGCCACCTCTTCATGAGGTTTTTCAACTTCTCCCTAAGAATCACTTAGCTCTTAAAACTGACAACAAAACTGTTGTTCTCGCATCCTCGTAAAGTTACAGCATTTTGCTATTTTTCAACTTCTCTCAACATAGTCCCGAAAGGAAGAAAGTCAGTATTAGACCATGTGATAGTAAATACATTCATACATCACTAAAGGTTTTATGTCATAAGTTAACAACAGTAATATTACTATTAGAACTAAACAATCCTCTTTTTTTGTGTCCTTGGGATACCTCTTGCCTAAGTGTGCTTCTTTTCCTTCTTCTCGTCCTTTTCCTCTTTCTTTTCCTCATGCCTTTGTTACAGTGTTTTGTTTGTTTAGGTCGGTCAATCTGATTTTTCTCTCCCCTTCAAAAATCTGGGATCTTGGTCGCAGTAGGCAGAGAAGTCTACTTCAGCGGAATTAGGTTTGTCATTCTTAGAGGCAATAGTGTGCTCTAACAATTTCTTGATTTTATACAAATAACTATATTTTTTAAAGAAGGCGTAAAGGTGTCCTGCTTCATAATCTTGAATATCTTGCTAAAACTTTATTTTCTTTTTTGAGACTTATCCCAACCTCGTATGTTTCCAAACTGGCATTCACTTTGGTGTAGAAATCAACAATTACTTGATCCTAAAACAATAGGTTCAACTTTGTTTGCAATGTAACAGTCTCTTTCCTAAGTCTATTTTATCTAGGTATTTACTAGATGCTTTGGTTATTCCATGTTCCTGTGGGCATAAACTGAAAAAGAGTCTATGCACCCCCTTGTAATTATTTCACAATCCTCATTTTGAAGCGAGGTGTCCTATCACCATGTATTCAGTTTTTTGTGTTTAAACTTCTCCAATGAAGCTGGGTGATTTTTCACATCTTTTTTAAAATTATCTTTACAAGCAAATGATGAACTTGTTGCCAGCAGAGACAGTTCCAAAGAAGTATGCATATGAATAATAAAATACGTTACAAGTCTGAGATGTATGATCCATCAGATTTGTCATTTCGTAAAGGTACTTAACAAAATGGAGTTGGTTAATTTGGAGATGAAAGAACAATACAAAAAACAGAAAAATAGGGAATAAAATAAGTAACTATGGCACGCATGGAAAAATTCATACTCCCCAGTTCTGTTCATAAAGCAGCAAGAATCGGTTGTGTTGTTGCCTACCACAAACGTCTAATGTGGTGTAGAGGCTGCTGTTGTTCCATATGTGCAGCCTTGTGATTTTTGGTGGTTACATGTTTCCCAGCAGGAAGGGAGGGATACAGCGTGAAGGGACTGTCGAATGAGGTGTTGTTTTTGTTAAGAGTACTGCATGATGATAATGTGTGTGACTGTTACTGGCCATGTTTGGATGGGACGTGTCTATGCTACTTCAGGCAGGTCTGGTATCATCACTGGCCTCATCTTTCAAAGTTTATGATTCCCTTATCAGCCCTATCTCTTTCCTGTGATGTGCCTCTTCCTTGTGATCTCTCACTGAATCAATGAGCACCCTTTGAAGTGTACTGGGGAAGTCTCTCTTTCTCACTTCTCCAGTGTGTCCCACCTGACTCACAGGAATGCAGCAATATACAAATAAGTCTGAGGGTATTCCTCTAGCCCTCATCTCTTCACCAGGCAGGCCTGGGCTTCCCAAAATGGAACCCAGGATCCTCCATATAATGTACCATTGCAGGCACTCTTGCATTCAGTGTATGGACACAGCACACACACTAATTCAGTACTGTTATCTCCATGCATTGTGCCCTCACAGACACACACATACATTCAGCACACACTTTTGCTCTGCACACTGTTCAGTACTGTAGCCTTTATGTATTGTGCCATGGTGTGATACTTGCAAAAACACATACTACCAGCACAGTCACCATGCGTGCGCTGCACTTCATCTTTCATGTACTGTACATTTCTCAAACACACATACACCCAGCACATGCTTTTCCTGTACACATGATCCACAGCCGTACATCTGTTATGTGATGTATCCCTCACAGGTATGCATAAACCCAGTACACTCACGCAACATGCAGGCACTGCACAGCACTGCTCTATCCCTGTATTGTCCCCTTCCCAGGCACAGATACACACAGCGCAGAGTCACTCAGTCTGGGTAGTAGGTACTTCCCACTCCATCACAGATCGAATCTTGGCATCCAACAGGTGTATCTTCTCGTTCCCCACCTCATGCCCAAGGAAAACTACTGAGGACTGCCCCGCCTTGAAGATTAGTTTTGCCTTCTGTATCCTAGCCAACACCATTCCTAGGTGTTTGCAGGTGGTATTTCCATGAATTGCTGAACACAGCCACATAGAACTCTTTCAACCCTGCAAGAACATGGTTCACCAGGCATTGAAAAGTAGCAGGAGCATTCTTCAACCCAAAGGACATCAATATAAATGGATACAGCCACTCTGGCATGGAAATTGCAGTCTTCTCCTTTAGCGTTTGGTGACAAAGCGATCTGCAAGTAAATACTGGTCAGATCCACGGTGCTCAAGTACCTTGCAGCACCTAACTGATCCACAAGCTCATCCGCTCATGGGAGTGGAAGGGCATGGGTTTTGGTTACCTCATTGAGGGCTCGGTAGTCCATACAGAATCGGAAGTCAGTAGACCCTTGCTTTGGTACTAGAACGACAGGACTAGACCAATGACTAAGAGATCTCTCAATGACCCCCAAGTCAAACATTTTGCATATCCTGCCCTTTACTGGCAGACCATAACCTGTGTCTATGTCATGCACACAGACAGGTGTCAACCCTCGAGTCAGCGAGAAGAGGCTGACAAACCCTCCCAACACCTCTCTACTCTCCCTCTGCTGCTCAGGCGTTCACTCAGGGGCTAACTGAACCCATTCCACATTGCCATCTGTCATGGCACTATGCAGCAAGTCCGGAAGAGGCTCACTGTCTTCATCGACTTTTTCTGCCATAGCCACGACATTCACTGTGTAGTCTCTACAGAGGTAAGGCTTCAGTCTTTGCACATGGAACACCCTCTTGGGTTCTCTTAAGGCACCTGTGTCCATCAAGTAGTTTACATCAGACACTTTCTGAACTACTTTGTATGGCCCACACCATTCATCCTCCAAAGCCCTGGGGCAAACAGACTTTAGCAGCAACACGTCATGACCTTCCTGATACCCAGTCAGCATAGCTTTCTTGTCGTACCATTCCTTCATCAGCACTTGGCTAGCCTGAAGTTGTTTTTTTTTGCCTGCCTCAGGTAGTGCGCCATCAGCTTCCTGGGCCCAATCCCATTGCCCACCACATCCTTCTGTGGAGACTCTGTGGTTCCTTTCCACCCTTCTCTGACTAAGATGAGTGAACCCCACACTGGGTGTTCATACAGACGTTCAAAGGGACTGAACCCTACTCTCTTCTGCAGAATCTCTTGCTAGGCAAACAAGAGACATGACAGGAGAAGATCCCACTTCCTCCTGAGGTTCTCTGGCAGAGTTCCCATCATGCTCTTCAGTGTTTTGTTAACCGCTCCTCCAAACCATTGGTTTGTGGGTGGTATGCCGTAAAGATGTGGTATGTCACACCAACTTGCTCCCACATCTCTCTCATGTAAGAAAAGATTAAGTTGGTTCCCCAGTCAGAAATTTTCATCCTTGGAAATCCAACCCTAGAAAAGATCCCTAGGAGTGCTCTCGCTACCACCTTTGCAGTCATACTCCTCAGAGGTACAGCTTCAGGGTATCTGGTACCATGATGCACCATAACCAAGATATACTTGTTGTCTGACTGTGAAGGGGGGTTAAATGGACCAACTATGTCTATTTCCACCTGCTCAAATGGAACACTCAAATGAAACAGCTACAACTGGTAGAGGTTCTTCCTCCTGTCTTACCATTCATCTGGCATGTAGGACAGGTTCTGCAGATCTGTTCATTTATGGCCAGTAGAACAGAGGGTCCAACCTATCCTGGGTTTTTCTAATCCCCAAGTGTCCTGCTAAGGGCACTTAATTGGCCAGTGACAAAGTGGAACCACTAGCCTTTTGCTAGTTCCTGGCTCAGGATTTACCTCTTCCGTATAAAGGAGACCATCCTCCCAGTCAGTACAGTGTTTTCTAACCACTCCTTTGATGACCTGTTCCTGGGCTTCCCGCCGAAGTCCCACAACTGTAGAGCACTCCTTCTGTGCCTTGTGGAAATCTTCCTGGGTAGGCCTCCCAGCAGCTAACAAACCTTGCAGTTCTAGAAGCAACCCAGACTCCAGCAACTAGTCTGCCTCAGGAGCCTCATCTCCCCCCTCCCCCTCTGAAGCAGAAGCGATGGCCTTCACAGCCATTGTCTTCCTGGAATCTGCCATTTCCTGCACACTTCCTTGTCCTGGTCCCTGCAAATCTGGGATGATTCCAGTCCCATTCTGAGACTGATGTGCAGCCTGTACTCTGGTTAACACAGCTGACATTGTCCAAGCCATAAAATCTTCTGGTCCTGGCACCAAGCCTGGGGCAATCAAAAAATTGCCAATAGACATCCAGCTCCTTGCTTTTCCCTTACCTCAACATCAATAATGGCCGCCTAGCCACTGAGCTCAATCTCAACCCTGGCAAGCAGATACTCAATGCCTTCTCCACTGGCTACCAATCCTGTATCCTTGGGTCAAGGGAATATTTCCTCAGGTTTAAGGTACCTCCTCTCAACCACAGTGCAGAAGGCTCCAGTATCCCTTAGGGCAGGCACTTTCCTCGCATTGATACTAACTTCCTGCACAAATCCCATTGTGTTAGGATGAATGTGCTTCAGAGCATTTGGGTCCCTATAGCTACTAGTTTGAGCGCTCAATCCCCCTCAAGTACCTTCACCCACATGTAGCATGCTTGCTATCACAGATGTCACTGGGTCAAGTTCCTTCTCTTGACAATCTCTTTAAAAATGTCAGTTAAGGCAAGTCACAAGATTAGACTTGGAAAGCATTTCTTGCCTTCCCTTTTCCTGATGCTCCTTTCCAGATACCATTCCCATGTTTCCTAGGCCCTCCTCAGGTCCCATGAGAATTACCCTCTGGCTTGGAACCAGTCTGTGGAGAGTTCTTCTCCCCCTTTGGCTTAAGACAGTGCTGCTCTAGCCCTTTGTGAACCCTGTTAGCTAACCACTTATCAGCTAATACTGCAAGTTTTGTTCTATCCCCTTCTGTCAAATTAGAGAAGTATTGCCTAAGTGGGGTAGAGAATTCCTCCTTGAGTCACTCTGTCACCATCAGCTAGTTAAGGGACTGAGAATCGTTGGCTTCCATCCCTCTTACCCAGTCATTCCAATCATGCAATACACCATGAATCCAAGTCGCAAACGGAACACCATTTGCTCTCTTGCTGTCACGGAATCTCTGCAGGTATTGAGCTGGCTTCAGCCCAAACCACCATATGAGAGCTTCCTTCACTTGCTCATAGACCAACTGGTCTGCCACAGGCATCCTCCCAATGACAGCTGTCCCTTAGCTGTCCCTTCCAATGGCATGTGCCCCATTAAGGCAGCTGCCTTAGACACCTCATTTAAGGCCTGCACCTTACAATCGACGTCAAAGCTCACAAACCATTCCAAAATATCCTGACCTTCCACATACACATGTGCAAGATCATTTGGAGCCCTGGCCACAACCTGGCCTGAATAGGATTTAGAGTCACTTATCTGAGATGGAGTTGTCATTGCTGCCATTCTAAGTTTCTCATTCTCAAGGGCTATCTTTTCCCTATCCAGCTCTCTTGCCTTTTCCTTCTGTTGCTCCTCCTTCTCTCTCTGTTTCTCCTCCCCTTTCTCTTTGTTTCTCCTCTCTCTCTCTCTCAATTTCTCTTCCTGGGACCATTTCTCCTGTCTCTCCCGTCTACTCTCTTCTTGATCCTGGTGAGCTAGTCTTAGCTTCTCCCTCTCAAATTCTCTGGCTTTCTCATCTTCTTCAGCCTTAGCTTTCTGAAGTGCCCACTGCAAGCTCAGGGTGTCTGCTAGACTCAACCCACCCAAGGGATTTAATCCTGGAAGTGATGACAATGGTACCTTAGAAATTCAAGGTGGTGTACACCTGAGATATTCTAAAAATTAAAGGTGGTGAGTGTCTTGGTGAAACTCTGGAAAATGCATTAGGGGGCACACTCGGTGTGTGTTTGGGAAATACAGTGCTAAGGGGATCCTAGAGCCTGAATCCACAGCGCTCTCCGCATGGGTTCCTACCATGGTTTCCTCCCCAGAGTCAACTACAGCCTCATCCCTTTCACTCAGTATCTCAAACTGGTCCCTAATGAACTTAGCAAGGAACCCTCTGTCCTACTCCTAGGAATCCTCCACCCTCTGTCCCTTAATAAATCGTTCATTCAATCTGTGGACATGGTGCTGAGGTCTATTCCTAACCTTGTGTTCTTCACTGTCTATTTGAGTCACCTTGTGCATAAAAGGAAAAAAAACGGACTTATTCCACTACTGGCGTAAATTGCAATTGGCCAATGCCACCTCTGTATCCAGGCTCCTAAATGTTAGGCATCCCACAGCTGCCACCAACCTTCAGAACCCCTTTCAGATGGCCCAGGGGCATGCAGGGGTTACTGGGCCCAACTGTGGTGGTTGAGGCCTTTAACTCCTGATCAACTGGGCCAAATACCCCTTCTGCACTTGACTCTCAGTGGTAGCTGTGGTCGAGCAGTCCAATGCTCCCTCGGGGGCAAGTGTGGACACAGGTCAGTGAACACGACTCATAACTCAAAATCCACGCAATAATGACAATAAATGAAGGCACAATCAAATACTTATATTTATATTAAAATACGTATTTTATTTCTAACTTTACGCATTCAAAGTAGTAAAACAACATTCATAAGCAATAACATAATCGCCTTGAAGTGGGGGTCTAGTGTTTCTCTGAAATGTCCCTGTCCCACCCTCTCTTTGTAACGTGTTCGGGGTTATTGTCACGGCTGCTGCCATTCGTCCGGATTTCGGGAGCCCGGCGCACTCAACATGGCCCCAAAAGAGAGACGGGCTGGCCTGGAGGACGCGATCTAGTCAGTGGCGTAATGATAATTGAGGGGGCCACCCTGCAAGGTACGTGGAGGGGCCCCCTCCGGACTCTGTCAGGAGCTCTCGGGCTGAAGTGCTGTGCTGAGGGGGCCCCTGGAGCTTGGGGGCCCCCCGCACTGTGGGGGCTGCGGGGGCCTGTGTTACGCCCCTGGATCTAGTCTCTGATTTGCTCCCCACGTCGGCCCACCCCTGGAAACGGCACTGGACATGCTATGGGCTCCCGAGTGCAAGTATAAAGATTGTACTCGGTAGCCCATTTGTGCCTGTAATTAAAGTTTACAATCACTTACCTGTACAGTCAGATTCTCTTACCTGTAGAGTTGGATTTTCTCTGCTTGGCATCAGATGGTATGTTCCCTGGACGTTGGCTGTCTTCTGCTGCTTCTTTAGTAAAGGTTGGCATATTCCCTGTTATTTTCACCGGGGCCAAGTAAGAGACATTTTTACCAACAGAAATCCATCGCTCCATATTGGGGTGAGATACATGCTTGCTCATAAATAGAAACTTCTCTTACTGTGCTTCCCTTGGGTCCACTCTGGATTCATTTCGTGGATCTTCCCTTTGGATCTTGGAGAATCTGCTTGTACCTGAAAAAAGGAAGAGACAATTAATATATTAGAAGATTTTGATGAACCCATACAAGCTGACTATATTCAAGGAATAGAACCGTTAATTCCTGTCTTTTAAACTATTTTTGTTGGTACTGATATGCTGTAAATTTGTTATTTTGTTTTGCTTTATTCACTTTCATTACGCTAAGGAATGAAGAAATTCCACTGTGCATAGAGCTTCCCAAGGTACTTATCATTGCAAGGGTGGGCGTACGGGAGAAGTATTGGAGTTAGAAAAGGCAAAAAACATTCACTAAGTGAACTAGCTTTGCCAGTGGGGAAAGTGGGAAATCTGGGTAAGAGCATTGTTGTATTTTGTATTTAGCATATAGTCAGGAAATAGTAGTTAAGAGGAGGTAACAGTGTTTATTTCTATATTCTATTTCCAGACGTATTGATGCGTAGGCGGTTCTGTTCCAAACTTCAACACCAAGCTGATACCCAGTCAAGACCTTGAGTCGTCATCTGTTGTTTTTTCCTCCATTTTGCCCTTTGTCCTGGGTACTATCGTTACCTGGAGATTAGTCTATTCCTCCGGTGACAGCAGGGCTTTGGGGACTTGGGGATTCGGCTTCTGGACTTCCAATCTCGCTCCTAAAAGATCTCACACAACCGTCTATTTCCCAGCTGTGTCTAGTCTTGACAGTTATTCCCCATTCACTAGTGGCCACATCCAAGGAATGCTCACTAGTAGACCTTACTCAAGAGTGCACTCTGACTCTTAGGAAGTAGTCACGTGTCTGTGGTGCCGCAGAATCTAAAGCAGCAACTCCCTCAGCGGGGTGCCCTTGTAGGCCTGTAACAAGTCTTACCTGCTCCAGCAGCAAGGAAGCATTCAGTGTTTCAGCGGGTGCCCCAACCACGAGCATTCTCATTATTCCAGTCCTGCTTGATTTATTCGGGCTGCACATGGAAGGCACGGCAGGACCCGGCAGGTGCAGCTCTCCAAGAGCCTGCGCGGCTGGCACTAGCAGTACTCGGAGGTGCTCCGGTGCTTCCTCCTCCAAGGTAAGTTCAAGGCTCCCCACCAGGGGAAGGGTGAGGGTGATCCTGGCACTCCCGATCTGCTCCAAGTGAGGTTGATGCACTCACAGCATCCTCCTCAGTCCATGGAGCAGTTCGGGGGCAATTTCCTCAATACTTAATCTTGATCGACGGGTCGCATTTCAGTTCCCTGGTGTGAGCCCGAACTCCAAAAGTTAGTTGGTACCGGCAGCCCCTCCTGGCATATGAGGTCGCTGCGCTACCTTACACAAGGCTTCGGCCCTTCCTACACCGCAGTTCCCACCACGGTGGCCCCACCTGGCATACGGTGTCACCGTTAGTCCCAGCAGCGGTCTCTGCACTTGGAGTCAGTATTCACTTCCACGGCTACCCCTCCTGGCATACTGGGTTGCCGCAAAGCTGTGGTACGGGCTTTTTGCTACCTGCATGGCAATTCACTTATGGCTATCTTCACGGTGGCCCTCTCCTGATATACGGGGGTTACTGACCTGTTTCTGCACACAGGCAATGACCCGTTTGGTGCAGCAGCCGTCTCCTCACACCTCACACCGGGAGCCCTCTCGACAGGGCTCCCCACTGGACCTCACTCCTTCCAATGCTCTCCTCTCCCTCACACAGGTCATACTGGTCTTGGCAACCAGGCAGGTGCTGGTGTTCCAGGCTTCAGAGCAGGTGGTCTTGGTTTCCCTGGGTGATGTTCCCTCACTCAGCAGAGAGGCTAGCAGGCCTTGGCCCCCAGTCCAGGTCACAGGAATAAGTCTTGCAGAGCTTCCCCTCCTCACACAGCCCACCTGGCTGCTTGGCAGATTACAAATTTTGGGGTCTCAACCTCCCCTTCTTATAGTCCATTTCCAGACACCAAATGTGATTTAGGGTCTGGGTCTTTGAAGTTATAATGTTGGGGTTCTGCTTCTTTTGAAGTGAACCCTTCCTTTCTCTCCTGTCCTCTTGAAAAGCAATCTGTCAGGCAGGAGAGACAACAAAGCTGATAGTCCCACAACACAGGCCATGAGAGTGACTAGAGTTCACACTTGTATGTCAGCCACAGTAATATCTGCATCAAACGTTTAATCCCGGGCCCCCAACCCTACTCTTTATGATTCCCTTATCAGCCCCATCTCCTGCTAGAGATGCGTCCAGGCCGCTTCCTTGTGACCTCTCACTGAATCAAAGAGCACCCTTTGAGGTGTACAGGGAAGTCTCTCTCTTCCTTCGCTAGTGTGTCCCACCCAGCTCAAAGGAATGCAGCAATACACAAATCTGTCTGGGGGTATTCCTCATCTCTTCACCAGGCAGGCCTGGGCTTCCCAAGGTCCTCAATATAATGTACCATTGCAAGCACACTTGCATTCAGTTTATGGACAATGCACACATACTTATTCAGTACTGTTACCTCTGATGCATTGCGCCCTCACAGACACGCACAAACATTCAGCACACACAGTTGATCTGCGCACTGTTCAGTGTTACACCGTAGACTACGGTGCAGCCTGTGGCGTTCTCATCCCCATCGCCGTGGGCCACAGTTCACCCCGCGGCATCTCACACATCCTTACAGGCACGCCGTGATTTCTCGCGGCGGCCACCTGTGATAATTAGAGCATCTTGGGTACGCTCTGCGACACTCTCACCTTTACCACGGCAGACCGCGGTTCAAACCGCAACACCTTCCCCTTTCTCTCGTGCATGCCACGGGTCTAGGCTGCAGCCCACTGTTATATCTGTAGTGTTTCGGGCATGTTGCAGTTCCAGTTTTGGTACCGCGACTCCGTGTATTATGCCATGAATTAACCCAGTTTCTCTCACCTCAGGCCTGGGGGCTGCTCATAATAAACATTCCAGCAGCCATTCCCCTGTATGGGGGCTATCTTCCTGCTAATCTCCTTCTCATGATTCCACAGTATTGCTCCCAGAATGCCTTCGAAAGGGTTTTGTTACACCATTATAAGATTGCGATCTTATATATCTGGTTCACTACTATTTCCCTATCCAAAATGGTGACTGTTCATTTCCTGTCGCATCACTTCCTATCTGTGGGTATATAAGGGGCAGAATCTTTCATTTCCTTGCATTGCAACACTCCCTGCTCCTACCGGTGTGTCCTCGCTCCTGTTGGAGACTCTTCACTCCTGATTGATTTATCTTCGTTCCTGTTGAAGCTTCATGCCCCTATTTGGATCCCATTGGTGCCTTTGTTTTTGCCTGGAGTATCTTATCTCCTGGTCTGATTCTTCCTTGCTGGTTTATTCAAGCTTTACCCTTGGCTATCTTCTTTGGTCTCTTTCCCGTTCCTGGAGTCTCCGCCTGCAGTAAGAGGTTTTTTTCCCTTTGGGCTTTTTTCTCTTGGGACTCCTTCTGGAAGGCACAGTCTGCTCTGGCATTACATTGTCAGCAGCACCGCGGCTACCAGAAAGAGTCCTCCTTACCTTGGACAGACCAGAACTTTCAAGAACCGGAATTGGGAACCATCCCAGCACACCAAGGTTGCTAAGTGAAGTTCAGAACGTGACAAATTGCAACGCCCAAAAACCCGTTCTGGTTCTGATACCATGGAGGTTCCTCAAGCATTGTCTCCAGATGGATCTGCAGAGGCAGCACAAACCCTGATGCAGACTGTCCAGGAACAAGCTCAGGACTTGCAACAATTTTGAGATGAAGATTTTGTACTACGCCAAGTTCTTGCAACTAGGACATCTGATGTGCCAACGGTCTCAGCCACCATTCCTCGCTATGCTGGTGATCCAAACAAATTGAAGGATTTCCTGGATTCATTGACAGTCTTTTTCGCCTTTCATCCAACCTAGTTTTCAGTGGATAGAAATAAGGTCGCGGGTTGCCTCAGCAGTCACCCTATGGGAGGCATGTAAAACAGAAATAAGAGGACAAGCCGTCTCCTTGATGGTGGGGCTGAAGAGAGAAAAAAGAAAAGAGGTAGAGGAGTTGGAAAGCGACATCCTAGAATTAGAAGCACAATTGATTATACGAGACGATGAGGGCATGAGGCACTCCTTAAGTCTTAAATAGCAAGAATACAAAGACTTGATGACAGAGACTGCCAAGGCCGCTAATAAATTGGTACAGCATCGGATATATGAGCAGGGGGACAAGGCAGGTAAATGTCTCGCCTGGCTTGACAAACGAGAAAGTGCTAGCCGTTGGGTAGCCACTATCCAAATGACAGACGGTGAAAGGCTCAATGATCCTCAAGCAATAGCAGAAACATTTGCAGCCCACTACACACATATTTACTCCTCTGAGGCGACAACCACCACGCAAGATACCTTAGATCTCCTTAGAGACAGATCCCCTCCCAACACTCACCACTGATGAAACACAACTTTTAGATAGTGACTTGACACCTGAGGAAGTGACTCAAGCAATAATAGCGCTTAAATCGGGGAAGGCACTGGGTCCCAACGGGATACCAATAAAATCATATAAAACCTCGGCTAAATACAGAGTACCTCACCTACTTGAGATGTATAAGGAGAGTGAGGAGGTTGACATAATACCTAGAGACCAACGTCTGGCTTTGATTGTTGTAATCCACAAAGAAGGGAACCCCCCCCCAACCGATGTGGATCGTACCGACCCATATCCTTGCTTAACGTAGAAGCCAAAATATTGGCCAAGCTGCTAGCCTTCCGCCTTACCCGATCATATCCAAACTGGTACACCCGTACCAATCCGGATTCATGCCGGGCCATAACACAGCTCTCAATCTGCGACGCCTGCATGGGGTCTTGGGATGTATAAACAGGATCTGGGAGGATGCGGTAGTTCTATCGCTTGACGCCCGTATGGCTTTTGATACCATTGAGTGGCCATATCTATTTGCCGTCCTTGAGCATCGAGGGATGAGACCCCGGTTCTTGGCCTGGATCCGACTCTTATATACTGCTCCGATGGCACAGGTTGTAGTGAATGGTAGAGTGTCACAGATACTTCCGCTTCATCGAGGAACGAGACAGGGATGCCCCCTCTCACCCCTGCTTTTTGCACTTGTGCTGGAACCACTGGCGGCTTTGATCCGAGGTGATCCGCTGATCAGGGCCTTTGATGGACGGTTGATTGGGAGGATAAAATATCATTATATTCTGATGATATCCTTCTATATGTTGCGTCACCCAAATCCTCCATTTCCAGAATTCTAAATATTTTTACCACATTTGGGAGCTATTCTGGATTCATGATCAACTGGGCCAAATCAGTTATTTTTGTTTTACATGGACTGATGCCACGATTGCCGAAAGACTGCGAGGCACAAGTGGTGACCAAGGGATTTCGATACCTAGGAATCTTTGTCACACCCCACCAAGATTTATTCACCGTCAAAAACCTACACTCCGCATTAAATCGACTGAAGGGAGATGTGCAGCACTGGCACTCACTCCCCCTATACTTATTAGGCAGAGCGGCGCGCTTTAAAATGATGGCATTGCCGTGCTTTTTATATATTTTACAGAACATGCCCTTTCCGGTACATGATACCTATTTTAGTGCAACACAAATTGAGGTCAGAACAGTGCTGTGGGATGCGGGGAGCCCTAGAATCACCCTTAATAAATTAACCCTGGGATGGTACGATGGTGGAATTGCACTTCCAGATATATACACGCATTACCGGGCGGCACAATTGACAGTGATAAACCAATGGGGACACCAACCTATGACAGAACCAGTTTCCGCATGGATCGCTAAGTCCTACAGCCAGGGGGACATTTACGTGCACTGTATACCAAACTGAAAATTGTCCCCTGGAGGGGCCTACGGCCCTGACTGTTCAAATTTGGCACTCTAGCCTCAGTAAGCTGGGCTGGAAAAACAAGATAACATTGGCAATACCCTTGTGGAACTTGAACCTTCTGGGAGACATGGGCAGGAGGCTAGGGTTTGATAAATGGGACCTGTTAGGGATCTCAAGGGAGGGAGACATATATTCTAGAATGGGAATAATACCCTTCACAGACCTGCAAAAAACATACAATATGGCCCCCACGGAGGCGTTTAGATACATACAACTCCAACACACCATGCGGGCGAGAGTATCAAAAAAGGAAAGTCTGCCAGAATCATCAACCCTAGAAGATAGATTACTTGAGTAACACATCTCCCAAAGGGCGATCTCACTAACTTACAAGAAATTAGTGAACAATACCCCAGATATGTTAAAACAACTGCGAGAACTTTGGAAGAGAGATATCACAGACATTCAGGAAGGTGAGTGGCCCGAGGCCCTGGCCTCCCCCAGAGAGGAAGCTTCCGCTTAATACAACTCAAAATATTACACAGGGCTTACATCTCCTGTACCACATTTTTAAAGATGGGGAGGTGACTAGACCCACTCTGTACTAGAGGTTG
Organism: Calotriton arnoldi; assembly: GCA_963921515.1. NCBI lineage: Eukaryota > Metazoa > Chordata > Amphibia > Caudata > Salamandridae > Calotriton > Calotriton arnoldi. Next base: position 862,188 of record CAWUFW010006621.1, read on the forward strand.
CGGACAGGAGGGAACGTTCTTACATACAATATAGGCTTGACCTAGAATACAGTCCTACTGGGATGGGGTAATACAAAATTTGAGCAAGGTGCATGGAGTGGTGCTGCAATTATTGGCCAAGTGGTGCCTGCTTAATATTTGGGATGTGACAGGTTTGGGAAGGGGAGAACGAATTTGCGTTACTCTGGGGTTGATGATCGCAAAAAGAAATATAGCGTGCAATTGGGGAGCTGAGGCAACGCCATCTCTAAAAGATTGGGAGAGACATAGGGACTGGTGTATGGTAGCCGAAAAGACTATCTACGAAAACAGTGGATGTCCCCAAAAGTGGGGTAAGATATGGAATAAATGGAATGAATATAGAGGTTTCCCATGTACCCCACTAATGGTCCAAGTGAGAGACTCTATATCTGATGAGAAAGAGGTGTGAGGAGAGTACTCAAGAGAGGGTAGTGTACAGACTAAGTACTAGATGGAACGCAAAAAGATCATGCCTTGTTGCAAGATGGCCTTGATACATAATGGTGTAATACAATTTATTGTGCGATGTACTGTATTAAATGTCCTCTTTCAATAAAAAGTTTATATATATTTTTTTTTTTTAAGAAATAAGGTCAGATATCTGATCAGTGCTTTGTCTGGTCCAGCATTGGCTTAGGCGACACCCCAGGTAGCCACAGAAGATCCACGATTGTCCAACTATATGACTATTGTCTCTGCTTTCAAGCAAATGTTTGAAAGACCAGGCCTCGAATCCTAAGCAGAGGAAGCCCTGTGTGATATCCAGCAAGGAAACCAAGATGTCCTGCACTACATAACTCATTACAGATGTTGACGACAATAGTGGTGATAGGGTAATAGTTCTCCTAATACCCACATTCCAGCTTTTAATACCAAGTAATATCCTATGATTAAATGTGATTTGGGGTAGTGCATTGGTTTTTAAATCACCTTTTGCACGGGCCCCCACTTAAATGATTAGAAGTGCCTCCCTGTCTTCAGGTGTAGGCCCACTCTCTATCAAACCGTGTTTTTAGAGAGTGATGACAGCCCTTCACAATTTTTGAGATGCCCAGCACTCCATCTATATAGTGCTTGTAGGGAAACGGTTATGTCACATAAGTGACTACAACTTTGGGGTAGCTTCTACAGTGTGTATATTACTTCAACCTCTGCCGGTCCCTCCAGCACCATGGCATACGGTGTCCACTGATTTGATCTCTTCCTTGCCCCCGTCTGCAGGAAGCCAAGTCATTATGGTGACAGTGGACCAGACTGTCGGGAACCCCCTAAGGACAACACCAAAGTGGATCTATATTTTGATTTGCTCAGTCCGTTATTCTCTGTCATCGGTGTATGTCAGCCAATCTCTGAGGGTTCCCTATTTATTCTTTTGTGTGAGATTGTACTGTTTGTGAGAGTGCGGTATGAGAGGTGAGATTGCTTGATGCGAAGTTTTTTTGCTTGGGGGGTATGTGCTTGGATAGATAAGAGTAATACATGTGTCTTTCTATGTTTTTAAACTGTGAATAATATTTTTCGTATATGTTAATTGTATCAAAATCTGAACTGTTTGTTATGAATTTGTATACATTTTTATAAACAGATATGTCACAATTAAAAAAGAAAAAAGATGAAGAAAAATCAATATATTTTTGTATAGTCACGTATGGCATGATTGATTTCTATGGGACAGCCCGATTTGAGCCTTGTGCAGGCCATTAGACTATAGATATAGGTCCGACAGGAGCATTGTTCATAACAATTCGACAGTGGACTCATTTTCCAAGAAGGCACATTTCAGCGGCCTGAGGAAACTGCCTACTGCAAAAGAATTAGGAAGGATCTTTATACCAGAGATCTTTCATCTACATGGCCTTCCACAGGTCATTATATCTGATCAAGGTCCTCAGTATATATCCCAGTTCTGTAAAAATTTCTGCAAATCTCTTCATATAGAGGTAGCCTTCTCCTCTGGGTTTCATCCCCAGATCAATGGTGAAACCGAACGACTTATCCAATGGCTGGAACAATACCTCCGTTGTTTTTTCAATTCTACCCAAAGCGATTGGTTTACCTATTTGCCGCTAGCAGACTTTTCCTATAATAATGCTGTTCATATTGCATCCAAAGCTACCACTTTTTCTGTTTATATGTTTCTAAATAATAACAAATGTGAACTAGAATGTGGCAGCCATCTTTCAATTCTAGTTGGAGTCTACCATGGAGAACTTTGCTTCCCATTGGCTGTTTTTGTCTGCTCACATCTCACTCAATTTGAAGACTGAATTGGAATATCTGCTTCATGATATAAGCTGAATTACTTTAGTGGAACAGATTTTAGTTGGAGTGCCACCATCTGTGTTTATATGGACTTGGTCATTTCTCCGAAGGTGGTATTTTTTCATGACTGATTCTATTAAACTAAAGATATGGTTTCATTTGCAGAGTGACAATCTCCCATTTCTTCTAAAAACTCACATACTTTTGATGTTGTTTTCGGAATTTATTTCAAACTTCATTCAATAATATTAAAGGCATTTAAGGGATTAGGTTTTCCATGCATATATCACCACACCACAGAAGAGTTAGACTTTAGACTAACATTTCATATGATATGTTGTAGGTTTACCATTTATATTCACATGGACACATAGCTGCAGAGTGTTAGCCAACTCTAAAAACTATATAATACAAAGTATTTTATATAGTATGAGATAGATTAGCTCAAAAGACTATATAGTAAATGTTGCTTGTTCATTCTCTTCAGGACTTGTGTGGTGCAGCAGCAGTGGAGAGGTGTGGTGCAGTGGCCAGGGCAGCTGACTTCGGAGCACAGGGCTCACGGTTCGATCCCCGGCTCTGGCGGCAGCTCAGCTCAGCACCATGTGACTCTGGGCAATAGCTCACTTAATTTCCACGACGGCCCCCAGCGCCTTGAGACCCGTAAGGGTGAGTAGTTTGCGCTTTACAAATACGGATTTATTTATTTATTAGGACTTGAACACGAGACAGATCCATACCATGTCCAAAAGAGATTGCTACGTGGTGACATGTTCCTTTCCCAATTGCCCTATCACTTGTGTTCTTGGGTGTGGGTTCTCAGCCTCCTCAGAGTACATGGTGGGTGAGACGGAGCAGCATTGAAGTCCAGACCCCATACCCTGCCCCCGTGGAAACTTGAGTCTGGCAGAGACGGAGAGACAGAATCAGTGTAATGAACACCACACTTAAGTGCCAAAATTCCTCTCATGAAAAGATATGGTGCCGACTTTGCCTACAACTCTAGTGGCCTTTTTGCAAATCAGTACTTATATGGGTAGTGTTCTGCATCCACTTTCCAATATGGTTGAAGCTAAGGAAGATATGAAAAAGTTTTGGAAGAAACACATTGAGGAACAATACCAGTATATTCTCCTACAGAGTTATGGTTATCTGTGAAGAATGCCTTTTTACACACACACATTTACAAATGACAGGGATGAAGGACCTTCGCTGTATTTTGGCCCTGGACATGCTGGAGGGTCAGCACAGGTAGAGCATTAAGACCGCCTAAGTGTTGTCACAGAAGGTAGGCCCTCATGCAGTGCGCAACCACATTCTGTCATAGCCTGGAAGGAGGGATGCCCTCAATAAAGAAACATAACATGAATTGGTAAGAGCTTTAATTCCCCATTAGCGTCTGGCTCTGTGGACCCGACAGCCACACTGAATAAGGGCAGGGATACAGGAGAATCTGAATGTGAGCTAGTTAGTCAGTGGTTGGCTTTTAGGGGGATCCTGAAAGGACTTACTGGTGGAGTCCCCCTTTCTTCAGGCAAGGTCACAGCTAGTGCTAATTGTAATTGTATTTATATATCGCTTACTACCCCAGACGAGGCATCAAATCGCATTTTCAGCAAATAGCACGCTACTCCGGAATCCAAAAACGATTAGTGGTGAATTAGTATAGGGAAATATGAAATTAATTTGAGCGGTGGACATGTTAGTCTGTTATTTGGATTTTAAAGGATAGTGGAGGGATAGAAGAGAGAAGGGTTTACATTTATATAGCACTTGCTACCCCTGATGGGGTGTTGAATCGCTTTTCGCCAGGTAGCACGCTACTCCGGAACCCAAGCAGTATTAGTTGGGAACATTCGAGTTTGTTATTTGTATGGAAAAAGGATAGTGGAGGGATATAAGAGGGAAGGGTTTGTATTTACCTAGCGCTTGCTACCCCTGACGATGTGTAGACGCGCTTTTCGGCAGGTAGCAATCTACCTCAGAATCCAAACAGGATTAGTGGGGAATTAGTATAGGGAAATATGAAATTAGTTTGAGTGGTGGACATGTTAGTCTGTTATTTGGATTGAAAAGGATAGTGGAGAGATAGAAGAGGAAAGGATATAGATTTTTTTGATTTTTTTTAGCTCACAGCAGTAGGAGGATGTTTGGGATGAGTAAAGTGGAGGTGGAGGGTGGAAGAGTCAGAGGGAAGGGTTTAGAAAGGCTTGTTTGGGAGATCTGAATAGTAAAAGAGGTATGTGATGATGCAAGGAGGGGTAGAGGAGGGAAGAGTCTAGAAAGGGTTATTTTGGGGATCGTAGTAGTAGAATGGGGTTTGGGATGAGTGAGAGAGTGGAGGTAGAGGATATATTGATAGAGGTATAGGGTGAGAAATAGGTGAGAGTCTAGAAAGGGTTATTTTGGGGATCATAGTAGTAGAATGGGGTTTTGGGATTGATCCAGCGCAATATTAGCCAACAGCATTCATACACCATATACTCACTTGGGCCCATACATTCACACTACACTAATACTTACGCTGGGTGTCAGATGTACTCTTTTATCAAAAATCCCTGCTACCAATTACCTTCTGATTGAAGAGTAATAACTTACCAATGGATCCTTTGCTAATTGGGAAGTTTAAAATGAGTGACATTCACTATAATACATAATCCTGAAATAATCACTGAGTCAGGAAGTTTTAAAATGTTTATTTAAAGTTTTAGCAGAGTAAAATACAGAAAACACGGTACTTGATCAAAATACCCAAGAGAAAGCATAGGAACGAATTCTCTAATAAATGACAGTGTTTAAGGAAATATGAGAGGATAGAGACAGCAGCGCAACTAAAGGTTGCAGTATAGTTACCTAAATACGAGAACCAAGCCCCTTAGCCAAGGAGTTGGAAAAGATAGGACCCTGGAAGGATGAAGAGCAAAGACCTCCTTCAGGATCAGGACAGGACTGGTGACCTCTCTATAACGACGCCTGCGCCGTTCCCCTCTCTGGCACTCGACTTCTTCTCGATTCTCCCGTTCTAATGGACTCCGCCGCCCCCTCCTCAGGACCTTTTCCGGATAGGGATTCAGTCAGCAACCGATCAGCATGGCAGCCTGGAGCTCTTCTGTATGTTCTGAGAGTCTGTGCTAACTAATTACTAATGCTATATTCTATTATACCCTTCTACGCCCATGTACCTCCCCTTAATGTTGCTAAAATATGGGACCACTACTTCTGATTGGACAGGGGCAGGGGGTGGATTCTCGTACCATGTCAATTTTGGCCTAAATTGTGAAGCCTATTGTATTTAGTTTCCCGCCCCTTCAAATTAATACATTCACTTTATTTCCCACCCGTCTCCCGACAAATGTTATACATTTTACAGGAGAAAAGTAACAATTTGTCCGCCGGAAACATTGAGTACATCATCTTCGGCCAATAGGTCGTGGCCTTGGGAGACGTCCAAGTTGACTTCACTTGGCAGGCAGACAGGACACATGCGCAGAACCCTCTGTCTCTCGAGTTTCAAGACACCAACTCAGGCCCAAGTTTACGAATTACTAAAAGTGCAAGAAGAAAATATTAAAATCACACATAAAATGCTTCACTGTATACCCACTTTCCCTAACTCTATTCCCATTTAATCATAATACTACCCTGCATTAGTAGCATTAAGAAAACGACAATTTAATAATGACATGAGAGCAAGCTTAAGCATGTGAAAACATTTAGCGGCCATTTTAATAAACACTGCGCAGAAGCAGAAGTTTCCCACCAAGCAAAGAAAGACGTCACACCATGTGATCAGGTTGCGACATGCGCATTGAGGTTCCCGCGCATTAGCGGCCATCTTGAGTTATGGACGAGCGTTATTCATTAGTAAAACACATAGGCAAGCATCTATCCCTTTTGTGTTCATGAATGCGAATGTTAGTATTGACAGTACAGGTTTAATAAATTAATACTATGAGGAGGATTGCATACAAGCAAGTTTCATTTTTGAAACCTTGCTCCATCAGGATGATTGAGAGAGTGGAGGTAGAGGGTATATTGAGAGAGGTATAGGGTGAGAAATAGGGTAGTGCATTGGAAAGAGTAGTAGAATGAGGTTTGAGATTAGTCAGAGTTGAGGTAGAGGATATATTGCAAGAGGTATAGGGTGATATTTAGAGTAGTGCATTGGCGATGCTGAATTAGAAGCAAAGTAATAAATATAAAGATACAGAAGTCCATGGAAGGTATATATGTATAAGGAAGGTAATACATGTAGATTTAAGTTGTATTTAATAGACTCAGACTTTCAAGTGTTGCTGCATTTACAGTTAATTTATTTGTTTTTATTAATTTTTTTGTAGTGAAGCAATCGTAGATAGTTATATGACAAAAGATGTATTTATGCAGTCACCTATATACATGTTAAACATAGAATAATATAACCATAAGTAATATGTACATTTGTTAAGCAGAACTAACGAGTATCTATCTATTTAAAAACATATTTGTTTCTTCTCAGGGTGACGCTCGATGGGCGGGATATCACTAAACTAAATGTCTATGCCCCGAACGTGGACGATCTGGGCTTTTATCAGTCCATACAAGACTTACTGGCCCCGGACCTGGATGTTCCTCTCCTGTGGGTAGGGGATTTTAATTGTGTGTTAGATCCCAACTTGGACAGGCACCCTCCTAGACAAGGCACTAAGCTGCAGATGACCAAGAGGCTTCGGGAGGTAATGAGGGCCCTAGGAATAAGGAACATCTGGAGAGATAGGCACCCGATGCAGAAATTGCATACCTGCTACTCGCCTACACATACAGCAGACTGGACAGGGTGTTGGTGTCAAGGATGGATGCCTTCCCAGACGTGGATCTGACCTATCTCGCTCGATTTCTGTCTGATCATGCCCCGATCAGTTGCATGACCTGCTGGGGTACCTCCGCTCACCTACCCAGAACATGGCGAATGCCAACAGACATTCTGGAAGCCCCGGCTTGGAAGGAGACATTATCTCAGGTCTTGACTGACTACATGACAATCAACTGGGAGGGTGCGACTACCCCTAGGGCAATGGAATGGGAGGCATTGAAAGCGGAAGTACGGGGGCCTGGATGGGACTGACATGCGGGGTTCGCAGACAGTTGCAACGAGACCTCAGGGCAAAGGAGAGCTTGGACCCGGCTTTACTCACTATGATCAACACAGATGCTAAAATATTATGTAAACTGCTGGCAACGCGTTTAGCTCCACACATGCCTCACTTGATACATGAGGACCAGTGTGGCTTCATCCCGGGTCATCACACTGGCATGAACCTACGACTGTTAGCTCATATCATGCATGAGGTGAAACAAAGAGAGGAGGAGCTTGCCCTGGTGTCGATAGACCTTGCAAAGGCCTTTGACACAGTTCACTGGGGATATCTGCTGGAAGTGCTTAAGAAAGTGGGATTTGGGCCACAGTTGTACCAATGGGTCACAATACTGTACACAGAACCACATGCATGGGTATGGTGGGTCAGGCCCGTTCGGAGGAGTGGGCATTGGAGCGGGGAACACGTCAAGGATGCCCACTCTCGCTGCTGCTCTTTGCCCTAGCCATCAAGCATCTGGCGGTGTGGATACGAGGAGCGATGGGGCAGTGGGGCATCCGGGTAGGTGACACATCCCACGTGATCTCCCTATAAGCAGATGACGCCCTTTTTTTATATAGCCTCTCCCCCCTTAGCGCTGCCTAGGCTCCTGCAGCATCTTGAGGATTTTGGGGAGGTCTCTGGGCTGCGACTTAATTGACGCAAATCCTTGATCTCCCCCCTGGCACGCATGGCCACACTGCCCCTGGCGAGCCTCCCCGATCTTGGGATACGATGGGAGCGAGTGCACTTTCGGTACTTAGATTTCCAGGTGGCGCTTGACAATGCCCAGCTGATACACCTTAACGTAGACAGGGTCATAGATACGCTGCGACGTTCTGTGACCTTCTGGAACTTGCTGCCACTCTCATTTATGGGCAGACTGGCAGTGTCCAAAATGGTGGTGCTGCCTCGCTGCCTCTATGTGCTACAAAACTTACTGTAACCGGTTCCCAGTCGGGTCTTCAAGCAACTGAACTCTGTGCTTGTGTCATTATTGTGGGCGGTTTGGCGCTGTAGAATGGCACTGAGCACACTGACTCGTCGGTACGAGGAGGGGGGACTAGATGCTCCAAGACTGGACTTATACTATTAGGCTGTGCAATTACAGCATGCGTTTCGTTGGTTAGAGGACACAGACAATTGGGAGAAATGACTGCTGGCAGGGCGAGCTCACCCGGACACACTCCTGGTTGCATTGATGCAGGGTAGGGGGTTCCCTGATGATATGCCCTATCTAGTCCGCCACACAGCGAATATTTGCAACAATATGTGGAGAAGGTACTGAGACATGCCCCATTCCATAGGGAGCTTCCTTTATGGATACTCACCCCTGTGAGGGAAATGAACCTACATATGTCCTTCCAGGTGTGGAGGGAGGGAGGATGCGCCGTCTTGGCAGATCTCTATCCGAATGAAACATTCATCACATATGAGCAGACCTGTGGCGTCTTTACATTAGGACAATGTCGGAGAGTACGATCTGCCTCTTATGTTGCCCCCACTTTTTTTCTGATGTTAGCACTGGTTTCTGGCTATAGTCTGGCTGGGTCCCTGCCAATCAGGGCCCCAGCCTCTCTGTTCTCTCTAAACGACATGGAGTGCACTCTAGGTGCACTAGTGATTGGATACTGTGGTGCCTTATGAGTCCCTAGTATATGGTACCTTAGGTGCCAAGGGCATAGGTACTTCACAGGCCTCCCAGGGGCTGCAGCATGTGTTATGCCACCCCTGGGAAGCAGTCTAAATCTGACACCACAGGCCTGCTACTGCAGCCTGGGTGAGGTGGTGCTAGCACCCCTCACTGAGATATAGGTTTCCTATATCTCTCCTGCACACACATATAAACCTATCAGTCACCCCTAAGGCAGGCCCTATCAATCCTGAGGGCAGGGTGCTTGGCTTCTATATGAGGGGGTGCCTCTGCCTGAGCAGGGCCCCTCTGCAGCTCTCAGAGTCTATTCTCTGGTGCTGTTTGTGGATGCGGTTAAACCATATACTCTTAAGTGCATTATATCCTCGCGGTAAATGCTAACTTTGGAATGGCTGCATCAAAACATGTCGTGTTTGGTGTCAAACATCTTGGAATACTACCCCTCCGCCAATCTTGGCGGCGGGAGTAGCATTCCACCCTTCTAGAGGGAGAAGACATGTACCTGCTGTGGAAACGCGGTAGAATCCTAAAGAGCCCTGGCATCACAAAATGGATGCCACCAGTCACAGACACTGGGCTGCCCTCCTGCTGATGACCGAAACTCGCAGTGGAGGAAGCCCAACAATAGGCATCCTGTCACAGGGAGGTGTAACCACCTCCCAGACAGGGTTTAGTGTATTGGGGCTGGGTGGGTGCACTCTTAGAGTGCTTTGAAGTCCTGCACTGGGGAGCAGAAGGCTCCTCTGTGCATATGCCAGTTCAAACCGGCTCAGGGGCTACCTGCCCCTGCTCTGGCGCGAAACTGGACAAAGGGAAGTGGGTGTAGCCACCCCTCCCTTGACCCTCCCATAGGTGGGGTCATAGAGCTAGTCCATCCCCTCTTTTCAGTATAAGAAGGGGAACCCTTGAACTTGCTAGTTAGATAACCCCTGGACGACGCTCTACAGAAGAATCCTGGCCCTTCGACGTTCCACTACCTTTGGAAGACAGAAGAATCTCCCTTGGAGTCAAGGAGTGACTCCCCTGCTTGGCAGGCACCAAAAACGACAACGACGGTCGCAAACTACGCCGCTCCCGCCGGAGTCCGAAGTCCCTGCAGCCCAAGAAGTGGATTTCCTGACTTCTCCCAGGCCATCGTGAGTCTCCAGCGAAGCTGAGGCAAGTGGACCCCACGAGTAACGAGGAACCGCGACCCCTGGGTACTGTGCACTATTGTCGAGTGCAACCCCTTCACAACGTTCTACGAACCTGTGCTTTGGACCACGTGTGGTCCCGACCTCCAGCAGGAATCCCTCCGAAGATCAGAGGCCTACACCGTCCCGAGTGACCGTGTGCCCCTGTTGAGTGATTCCGCCCGAGGTGTCTTCGTGATCCCTTGCCTGCTGGCTTGTGGGTCCCCAGAAGACTTCTGAAAGAAACCAAAGGGCTTCCCTGGTTGCTCCAGGCCTGCCCTGACTTACCCTCGCTGGGTGAGTTCCACAGACCTTGCTGGTCTGCGCCATCGACTTTTCTTCATCTCCCCGAGACTTGCGGCTGCCAAGGCTTGTTGGCTCCAATCGAGTTGCCGACACCGCAGTCAGCTGCAGACGTCGAGGGACACACCGAATCCAGCTCCTGGTCGTCGTCGACGCCTCCTGGACCACGTGGCTGAAGAGTCAAGGCACCCGCAACCGACCTGAATCAACCGACGACGGTGGGCATCCATCTTCCTTGCCCCGGGTCACTGCCAAGTGACTTTGAACACTGTCCCCTCTGCTTTCAGGTCATCCTTCTTCAGAATCCAGGCTTGGATTCCACCGGACACTTCTTCAGCTCCTGCAAGCAGCAAGTCTTCTTTGTTCGCCATTGAAAACGACGCCGCGACCCGACACCAAAGGACACCTATGCACCCGGCTTCCCTGGGTGAGGTAACTCCAGCACTACGGTGCTCCTGTGGGTGTGGGCCCTAGAACTACTTACCCTGTAAGTGACTTGCTTGTAGGTTCTCCCGAAGTATCCTAAAACTCTTTATTTCCAACCGCGACTTGCCCCATTGAAGTTAACGGCGATCCGCGCCTGTGTATCCACACTGCACGCGTCCCCCGTGGGTCCTTTACTTACCTGCCTTGGGTGGTTTCGTGAGGCCCCTGCACTTCTGAAGGCCCTAGGCCTTGTCTCCCTGCAAGTCATTGTCCCTAAGTCTCTTACTTAGTATATGGTCTGGTACGCCCCTAGGGCCCCAGCCATATTTTGTGCTTAACTTATTGTGAAACGTTGATTTGTGCATATGTTTGTCTTCTAATCTCATAAAGAGATTAGTAGAGAGTTATTTAGAAATAAATACATATATATTTGATATATATACCTGTGTGGTGTCTTTTCATTTGGTGATTCAAGAGATTATATGGTAAAACAAGCTGCTTTACATTCCTCCGAGACTTAGCCTGAAGGCTGCTCTCCACAGCTACCACTAGGATAGCTTTCTTTAAAAGGTTGTCTTAAACCTATCTACCATAAGAGTCGATTTGCCCTGGTGCAAGGTGTCCACTTTAATTAGTGAACAGCATATACCAGGCCAACTTCTCACATTGGTGGGCAGCGTGTGGGATTCCAGCTTGCCATTGTTTTACCAGAAAATCTCTATTTGAATTACTAACTGAAAACCATTATAGGTACTCAAGGTACATATAAAGTCAAGCTTAGTATCAATAAGTTCTACTGAACTTAGAGCTGTGTGCCAAGGGATAGCACACCCTTTCCACAGCTCAAGCTAGGATCAGTAGGCCACAAACTAGTGTAGGTAGTACAACACTGCACAACACTAGAATGTCCTTAAAGGGTGGACCCAGTGGATCCACTCAGCCTCAGTATAAGGACATGGCTTTCTCTGACTTGAGAGCCATGTGTGTTGACAGACACCTGAGACTAGGACAGAGTCCCTCAACACTACACCTGATAGATCTGCTGACAGCAGATGACCTTAGATTGGCTCTAGGAGCTAAAGGGTTTGAATCAGTGGGTGGGTCAGTCATAGTATCTGGGTCAGATGATGAAAATCAGAATGACCAAGATTCTGTGATTGAAGGGCCAGGCTTCAAGGGGCCTGAAAAGGACAGAGGAATTCTCCATAAGAGAACTGACAGAGAGGAGGAGAGGCACAGATCCCCTTCCAGGGAATCTGACCACTCTTATCAGTCTGGCAGAGAATTTGTCCAGGAGAGGAGCTCATACTTTAACTTAAGAGAGACCTCCTCTGAGAGAAGGTGCAAACTGCTCCAGTATGAGGAAGCCAGGGTGGCCCTCAGAACCAAGCAGTTGGCACTGGATAGGGAAGCCCTGGAGATCCAGAGAGCTTCTAGAAAAGAGGGGTTAGAACCCCCTGGTGGCAGCAACAGTGTCCCTAGAGGCAGAGAATATGTCCCTGACCATAGGAACCTGAGCAAGGTTGTTCCTCCCTACCAGAGTGGGGATGATATCCACAAGTGGATAACTGCTATGGAGAGGGCCTGTAGAGTACAGCAGGTCCCCCAAAAGCAGTGGGCAGCAATCTTGTGGCTCTCCTTTTCAGATAAAGGTAGAGACAAGCTCCTCACTGTTAGAGAAGAGGATGCTGATGATTATGAAGTCCTGAAGAGTGCACTGATAGATGGGTTTGGCTTAACCGCTGAGCAGTACAGGTTGAAGTTCAGAGATACCCAGAAGGCACAGACTCAGGACTGGACTGACTTTGTTGATTGTGCAACCAAGGCTCTGGAGGGTTGGCTGGTTGGCAGTAGGGTTACTGATTTCAAGGGATTGTATAATCTGATGATGAGAGAACAGATCCTAAATAATTGCCAGAACCAGTTGTTGCATCAGTACCTGGTGGACTCTGATCTGACCTTTCCCCAAGAATTGGGAAAGAAGGCAGACAAATGGGTCAGAACCAGGGTGAGGCAGAAAACCCAGAACCAGGGGGTGACACTAAGAAGCAAGGTCCTAAAGGCTCTGAGAAAGGTGGGGATAAGTCAAAAGACCAGAAGTCTTCACAAGGGCCCCAAAAATCTGCATCTGGTGGGGAGTCACAGTCCAACAAGGGAAAAGGCCAAAAGAAGCCCTGGTGCAAATTCTGTAAACAGAAAGGGCACTGGACTTCTGATTGTACCAAGTCCAAAGACCAAACCACCACCACTCCTGCCCCTAAGGCAACTGTTCCCCCTAGCTCAGCTACTGGTGGAGGTGGTACTCAGAATAAGGGGGTAGTAGGGTTGACCCTGGGTTCTGAAGTGGATTCTGACCTAGTCAGAGTGACCACTCAGGCAATGCTGATTTGTGAGGAAACATTGATATGTCCTTCCTAGTAAGCCCCAGTAATCTGGGCAAGTACAAACAGCAGCCTTTGATAAATGGCAAACAGGCTTTGGCATTTAGGGACACAGGTGCTAGTGTCACCATGGTGGCAGAGGACCTAGTGGACCCTGGACAGATCATCCTGGGTGAAATGTACCAGGTGACCAATGCAAGCAATGTCCAGACCAACCATAGTCTGGCAGTTGTGAATTTCTCCTGGGGAGGGGTAACTGGCCTCAAGAAGGTTGTAGTCAGTGCAGACCTCCCTGTAGAATGTCTATTGGGCAATGATCTAGAGACTTCAGCCTGGTCTGAAGTAGAGTTATGGACTCATGCTGAGATGTTGGGCATCCCTGCAGAGGTATTTGCTGTGACCAGGTCACAAGCAAGAATGCATGACACTGAACCAGCTCTGGATCCTGGAACAATGGACCAGATGCTTCCCAAGAGGAGGAGCAGTAGGGTTAAGGCAGTGCCTTCCCCTCTGTCTCAGATCAAGGATTCACTTCCAGAGGGAGGTGAAGCAGAACCTGAAGAAGGAACTGCCCCAGAGGGACTTGAACCTGACCAGGTTGAGTTCTTGGGGGCAGGGGGCCCTTCCAGGGAAGATCTGAGTAAGGAGCAACAGTGCTGCCCCTCCCTTGAACCCCTCAGACAGCAGGCTGCTGCTGAGGCTGCTGGGAGTGCTAGTGTGTCCCATAAAGTTTATTGGGATGAGGGACTCCTATATTCTGAGGGTAGAGACCCAGCCCCTGGAGCCACCAGGAGGTTGGTAATACCTCAGAAGTTTAGGGGTTCCTCTTGACCTTAGCACATGATATCCCTTTAGCAGGTCACTTGGGCCAAAACAAGACCTGGGACAGGCTTGTTCCACATTTTCATTGGCCACATATGTCAGAGGACACAAAGGAGTTTTGTCGCTCCTGTGTCACTTGCCAAGCCAGTGGTAAGGCAGGTGGCACAACAAAGGCCCCCTGATACCACTACCTGTGGTGGGGGTACCCTTTGAGAGGGTAGGGATTGACATTGTTGGTCCCCTTGACCCTCAGACTGCATCTGGGCACAGATTTATCCTGGTGGTAGTGGATCATGCCACCAGGTACCCAGAGGCAATTCCTCTGAGGACCACCACAGCCCCTGTGGTGGCAAGAGCCCTCATTGGAGTTTTCTCCAGAGTGGGTTTCCCAAAGGAGGTCATTTCTGACAGAGGTACCAACTTCATGTCAGGATATCTGAAAGCAATGTGGAAGGAGTGTGGTGTAACTTATAAGTTCACCACCCCTATCACCCACAATGCAATGGTTTAGTTGAACGCTTCAACAAAACCTTGAAAGGAATGATTAAAGGACTCCCAGAGAAGCTTAGGCGGAAATGGGACCTTCTTCTTCCTTGCCTGTTGTTTGCATACAGAGAGGTTCCACAGAAGGGGTTGGTTACAGCCCATTTGAGCTTCTGTTTGGGCATCCTGTGAGAGGTCCACTATGTTTGGTAAAAGAGGGCTGGGAGTTACCTCTCAAGCCCCCAAACAAGATGTGATGGACTATGTACTTGGTCTCCGCTCCCGGATGGCAGAGTACATGAAAAAGGCAACCAAAAACCTGGAGGCCAGCCAAGAATTGCAAAAAGCTTGGCATGACCAAAAGGCTGTGCTGACTGTATACCAGCCAGGACAGAAGGTGTGGGTGTTGGAGCCTGTGGCCCCAGCAGCCCTCCAGGATAAGTGGAGTGGCCCCCATACAATAGTTGAGCAGAAGGGAGAAGTCACCTATCTGGTGAATCTTGGAACTCCCAGGAGCCCCCTAAGGGTGCTTCATGTCAACAGATTGAAGCCATATGTTGACAGGGCTGACATGGGCTTGCTCATGGCAACTGATGAGGACCAGGAGGAGGAGACTGACCCTCTCCCTGACCTGCTCTCTCAGAACCCTCATGATGGGTCAGTAGATGGTGTTGCTTTGGCAAGCAGCCTCACTGACCATCAGCAAACTGAGTGCAGACAAGTTCTGCAACAGTTTAGACATATGTTTAGCCTGACCCCTAGTCAGACTACCTGGTGCACCCATGAGGTGGACACTGGGGACAGTCTGCCTGTCAAGAATAAAATCTACAGGCAACCTGACCATGTCAGGGACTGTATCAGGACTGAAGTCCAGAAAATGTTGGAATTAGGCGTGATTGAGCCTTCAGATAGCCCTTGGGCTAGCCCAGTAGTCCTGGTACCCAAGCCTCATACCCAGGGTGGTAAGAAAGAAATGAGGTTTTGTGTAGACTACAGAGGCCTCAATGCAGTCACTAGGACTGATGCCTATCCCATACCAAGGGCAGATGAGCTGATTGATACTTTGGCCTCAGCCAAATATCTAAGCACATTTGACCTCACAGCTGGCTACTGGCAAATCAGATTAGCTGAGGATGCAAAAGCCAAAACAGCATTTTCGACCCCTGGTGGGCTACTACCACTTTGTGGTGATGCCCTTTGGATTGAAAAATGCACCTGCCACTTTTCAGAGGTTGGTGAATAAAGTTCTGGCAGGGATGGAAACTTATTGCTCAGCTTATCTAGATGATATTGCTGTCTTTAGTTCCTCCTGGCAGGATCACCTGGTCCACCTCAGAAATGTTTTGGAGGCCCTGCAGAAAGCAGGCCTCACTATCAAGGCCACCAAGTGCCAGATAGGGCAGAGTCAGGTTGTGTACCTGGGCCACCTTGTAGGTGGAGGCCAGGTTCAGCCTTTACAGAGCAAAATCCAAACCATAATGGAATGGGTTGCTCCTACCACCCAGACACAGGTGAGAGCCTTCTTAGGCCTGACTGGGTACTATAGGAGGTTTGTCAAGGGATATGGATCTATAGTGACCCCCTTGAATGATCTTACCTCTAAGAAAATGCCAAAAAAGGTTCAGTGGACAGCTAGCTGTCAAAAGGCATTTGAAGACCTAAAGCAGGCCATGTGCACTGCCCCCATCTTACAGAGTCCAGACTACACCAAAAAGTTCATTGTCCAAACAGATGCTTCTGAGCTGGGTGTGGGAGCTGTACTGTCTCAACTGAATGATGAAGGTCAAGACCAGCCAGTAGCTTTTATTAGCAGAAGGCTGACCCCTAGAGAGAAACGTTGGTCAGCTATAGAGAGGGAGGCCTTTGCTGTGGTATGGGCCCTGAAGAAGCTGAGGCCGTACTTGTTTGGTACTCACTTCATAGTTCAGACTGACCACAAGCCCCTCCTATGGCTAAAGCAGATGAAAGGTGAAAACCCAAAACTTTTGAGGTGGTCCATTTCCCTACAGGGGATGGACTATACAGTGGAACATAGGCCTGGGACCCAACATGCCAATGCAGATGGACTCTCAAGGTATTTCCACTTTGAACACGAAGACTCAACTGGTCAAGGTTAGTTTAGTGTCCCTGCGTTTGGGGGGTTGTGTAGGAGAGTAGGATCTGCCTCTTATGTTGCCCCCACTTTTTTTCTGATGTTAGCACTGGTTTCTGGCTATAGTCTGGCTGGGTCCCTGCCAATCAGGGCCCCAGCCTCTCTGTTCTCTCTAAACGACATGGAGTGCACTCTAGGTGCACTAGTGATTGGATACTGTGGTGCCTTATGAGTCCCTAGTATATGGTACCTTAGGTGCCAAGGGCATAGGTACTTCACAGGCCTCCCAGGGGCTGCAGCATGTGTTATGCCACCCCTGGGAAGCAGTCTAAATCTGACACCACAGGCCTGCTACTGCAGCCTGGGTGAGGTGGTGCTAGCACCCCTCACTGAGATATAGGTTTCCTATATCTCTCCTGCACACACATATAAACCTATCAGTCACCCCTAAGGCAGGCCCTATCAATCCTGAGGGCAGGGTGCTTGGCTTCTATGTGAGGGGGTGCCTCTGCCTGAGCAGGGCCCCTCTGCAGCTCTCAGAGTCTATTCTCTGGTGCTGTTTGTGGATGCGGTTAAACCATATACTCTTAAGTGCATTATATCCTCGCGGTAAATGCTAACTTTGGAATGGCTGCATCAAAACATGTCGTGTTTGGTGTCAAACATCTTGGAATACTACCCCCCGCCAATCTTGGCGGCGGGGGTAGCATTCCACCCTTCTAGAGGGAGAAGACATGTACCTGCTGTGGAAACGCGGTAGAATCCTAAAGAGCCCTGGCATCACAAAATGGATGCCACCAGTCACAGACACTGGGCTGCCCTCCTGCTGATGACCGAAACTCGCAGTGGAGGAAGCCCAACAATAGGCATCCTGTCACAGGGAGGTGTAACCACCTCCCAGACAGGGTTTAGTGTATTGGGGCTGGGTGGGTGCACTCTTAGAGTGCTTTGAAGTCCTGCACTGGGGGAGCAGAAGGCTCCTCTGTGCATATGCCAGTTCAAACCGGCTCAGGGGCTACCTGCCCCTGCTCTGGCGCGAAACTGGACAAAGGGAAGTGGGTGTAGCCACCCCTCCCTTAACCCTCCCATAGGTGGGGTCATAGAGCTAGTCCATCCCCTCTTTTCAGTATAAGAAGGGGAACCCTTGAACTTGCTAGTTAGATAACCCCTGGACGACGCTCTACAGAAGAATCCTGGCCCTTCGACGTTCCACTACCTTTGGAAGACAGAAGAATCTCCCTTGGAGTCAAGGAGTGACTCCCTGCTTGGCAGGCACCAAAAACGACAACGACGGTCGCAAACTACGCCGCTCCCGCCGGAGTCCGAAGTCCCTGCAGCCCAAGAAGTGGATTTCCTGACCTCTCCCAGGCCATCGTGAGTCCCCAGCGAAGCTGAGGCAAGTGGACCCCACGAGTAACGAGGAACCGCGACCCCTGGGTACCGTGCACTATTGTCGAGTGCAACCCCTTCACAACGTTCTACGAACCTGTGCTTTGGACCACGTGTGGTCCCGACCTCCAGCAGGAATCCCTCCGAAGATCAGAGGCCTACACCGTCCCGAGTGACCGTGGGCCCCTGTTGAGTGATTCCGCCCGAGGTGTCTTCGCGATCCCTTGCCCGCTGGCTTGTGGGTCCCCAGAAGACTTCTGAAAGAAACCAAAGGGCTTCCCTGGTTGCTCCAGGCCTGCCCTGACTTACCCTCGCTGGGTGAGTTCCACAGATCTTGCTGGTCTGCGCCATCGACTTTTCTTCATCTCCCCAAGACTTGCGGCTGCCAAGGCTTGTTGGCTCCAATCGAGTTGCCGACACCGCAGTCAGCTGCAGACGTCGAGGGACACACCGAATCCAGCTCCTGGTCGTCGTCGACACCTCCTGGACCACGTGGCTGAAGAGTCAAGGCACCCGCAACCGACCTGAATCAACCGACGACGGTGGGCATCCATCTTCCTTGCCCCGGGTCACTGCCAAGTGACTTTGAACACTGTCCCCTCTGCTTTCAGGTCATCCTTCTTCAGAATCCAGGCTTGGATTCCACCGGACACTTCTTCAGCTCCCGCAAGCAGCAAGTCTTCTTTGTTCGCCATTGAAAACGACGCCGCGACCCGACACCAAAGGACACCTATGCACCCGGCTTCCCTGGGTGAGGTAACTCCAGCACTACGGTGCTCCTGTGGGTGTGGGCCCTAGAACTACTTACCCTGTAAGTGACTTGCTTGTAGGTTCTCCCGAAGTATCCTAAAACTCTTTATTTCCAACCGCGACTTGCCCCATTGAAGTTAACGGCGATCCGCGCCTGTGTATCCACACTGCACGCGTCCCCCGTGGGTCCTTTACTTACCTGCCTTGGGTGGTTTCGTGAGGCCCCTGCACTTCTGAAGGCCCTAGGCCTTGTCTCCCTGCAAGTCATTGTCCCTAAGTCTCTTACTTAGTATATGGTCTGGTACGCCCCTAGGGCCCCAGCCATATTTTGTGCTTAACTTATTGTGAAACGTTGATTTGTGCATATGTTTGTCTTCTAATCTCATAAAGAGATTAGTAGAGAGTTATTTAGAAATAAATACATATATATTTGATATATATACCTGTGTGGTGTCTTTTCATTTGGTGATTCAAGAGATTATATGGTAAAACAAGCTGCTTTACATTCCTCCGAGACTTAGCCTGAAGGCTGCTCTCCACAGCTACCACTAGGATAGCTTTCTTTAAAAGGTTGTCTTAAACCTATCTACCATAAGAGTCGATTTGCCCTGGTGCAAGGTGTCCACTTTAATTAGTGAACAGCATATACCAGGCCAACTTCTCACAGACAAGAACACTATCTACACTACACCGGCCTGATGGAAATTACAAAGATAGCCTGGCCCACGTATCCTGACATACCGCAAATGACCCACACCCTGGATATACTGCTTACATGCGGCTCTGGGCGCAGGCTGATTTCCCTCCTGTATAAAGCTATGAGGATGGACTCGACTGGCCTTCCTCCTCGGGCAAGAGCAGCCTGGGATGTAGCCTTAGTTGGGCACCTGGATGACAAGACCTGAGCAGCCATAAGCACGCTCACACACACAGTGTCCTGCAATATGCGCGATTTAAACTGATACACTACAATTTTTTGCACCGCACCTATCTTACACCGGTGAGACTACGGCGCATCTCCCTGATCTGAGCTAACATGTGCCCTAGATGTGATGCGGAGGCGGATTTCTTACATTTAGCATGGAGATGCCCTGGGGTGAAGCAGTTTTGGGATCAGGTAGTGGTGAGAGTGTGGGAGAGTACAGGATTCTGCATTGAGGAGGAGCCATTGCAATGCTTGCTGGGCCACATTAAGAAACCCAGGAAGCGAAAAATGGCTTACAAGTTGCTACAACTGATGCTGGTCCTAGCTAAACGCAGGGTGGCTATCACGTGGATGGGGCAGAGAGGTCTGGACATACCATGGCTTAGGGACTTATGCGAGTGGACTTTAGCAGAAGAAGTCCTTATGAAACTAAACCGTAGGGATGACAAATTGCAGGCAGACCTGACTGAGTGGCGGGAATTGTGTAATTCTGCTCTGAATTCGAACCCAGATGGGGAAGACCAGCATGTATCAGAAGCAAATGGGGACACATCTGGGGGGAATAGAAGCGTGAGCAGTGAAAAGTGATAGACAGTTGGAAGACATACCCCTGATTTCAAATGCAGCATTAATTACTAACTCATTGTTGCTGGCATTCTGTATTTGTGGGATGGAGTCCCATAGCGTCGCAGGCACTGTACATCTGATACCTGTATTTGAATGATTGCTGCGATATCTGTTAAAATCAAAAATAAAAGTTTGTTTTTTTTTAAACATATTTGTTATAGACGTTTATACAAAGCAATATACAATTTTAGGTGCACATCGATAGTCCAAATAGATGCTTATATACAGTGGGATATGCTGTATATTTATGTTTGAGTGTGGTGGTTATGTAGGAAAGCGCCAACTCTTGAGTAGTCTTCTGAAGATAAGGTGGTTATCTGTGGACCTTATGTTTGGGGGTAAAGAGTTCCATAGTTTGGCTCCTTGAACAGAGAACGATGTGCCACCTACGTTTTTTTTCTTGTATGGTGGGATTTTGAGGCGAGGTGCCAATCTAGAGCGGAGGTTCCTTTGTTAAATTTATTTGGTGATTTTATTCCTGATGAAGAGCGGTCCTGTTCCATGTATTGCTTTGTGGGTGATACAAAGGAGCTTGAATGTGGATTGTCTGGCAGCCGGTAACCAATGTAGGGCCTTCAAGGCTGGGGATGAGAAGTTTGGCACGGGAGCCCAGCGGTGTGAGGGTCTCACTGCACGCCAAATATATCTGTCTTTTACTATCCAACAAGGAGCCAGGCAGTGGCGTCACTAGGGTTGGTGTCACCCCATGTGATGGTGTCACCCGGTGCGGTCCGCACCCCCCTAGTGACGCCACTGGAGCCAGGGCATTCTCCCTGCTTGCATTTCAGCCCAAGCACCTTGCTACGTCACATTTCAGGCCTGGGTTCTACACAGACCCTTCAGACACACAACTGTGAGGCCTCTGAGCCTGACCTATCTTGTCACACCCAATTAGCAAAACAAGGGCATGCCTCGGAACATTCACTTAAAAGAGCATTTGAAGCAAACATAACCCAAAGGAAAACAAAGGTACATTCAATTGTCATGATTGATCCATCAACCGGCTTGCAATATAGAATCTTTATTAGTGTATTTTAATTAAAGCATTAGATTTTTTGTCACGCCAGTTCGAAAAGCACCCACTTTAAAGTACAGTAGAAAAGAACGATTTGCCACACCATTATTCTGAGTTTTCCTTGACACTGGTGAAACAGAAAGGGAGTGGCCCTGCTGGAAACTTGCATGCTAAACATATTTCGTATTCGCTTTCAGGTTCCTGGGTGAACACCTGATTAAAGGCTGCGACCAATAATAGGGGGCGAGGGTGGTTTTATGCCGTGGTTATATTTAAGCAATGCACATAGAGGAAGGAAGTGCTTTGAAACTGAAGAGCCAAGGGGCTGTCAAGAGGCACATGCGTAAACAAACGAGAAAACGAAAAGAAACCCAGCAAGAGAAACACACAGAACCTCCTTGCAGCGAAAGGGTTGCATGCACTTGCTGGCAGAGCTGGTGCAGGCGGCAGCAGCAGGCGTGGGTGCAGCCGAAGGGCGGGTAGCTCAGAGCCCACCTCCACTCCACCCCTCCCTAAAGCACAGCAAATCCGTTGCAGCGAAGGGACAAAAACAAGGCGCTGAAAGAAAGCCTGGGCGCCTTGCTTCGCTGTAAACCAGCTGCTCAGAAGACACCAAAACATAAGGGGGCAATGCACGGCCACACAGCAGAGAAACACAAAATAAACAAGTTGTTAACGCTGCAGAAGGGGGGCACTCAAAGTTGTGCATTGCGGGCTGTGCAGCTTTAAAAGGGCTGCTTTGACTGACAGGGCTTGTAGCAGTAAATGGGGTGGAGCCGCTGGGTGGGGTCAGGGACAGGCAGCTGGTGAGAAGGGGAAAATAAAATCAGCAAGCAAAAGGCGAGAGGGAGCGCATTTAGAGGAAGGAGACAAGAAACCTATTTCTCGAGACAGCCGGAATGCCCTGGTTGCAAATATGTTTATAATTTCCATTTGAACGGACTGTGAGACAGTCGCCCCTCCCTGAAATTAGAAGGAGGGGATGCGCGCAGAGGAACTCGAAGTAAGTGTACATTTTGTTATTTTATGAGCTGCCTGCACACTGCACACATGTGGCAGTGCGCGCAGTTTGTGGGGAGGAAACCAAGGTGCGTGTGCCGGCTCCGTGTTGTGACCATGAAAGAAGTGGGGTCCGCCCTCTCGCGGCAGTCTGTCTCTTTCACGCCTCCCTTTTCGCTGCTCAGAAGGGTTGGCAGTATCTTGGTGGCGGGGGCCCCATGAGAATGTGTCCGGGTGGGAATGAATCCTTCACGATAGTTCCTACCCTATAGTTACCCCACCCTGGCTCCCGGTGAGGGCAGTCTCTGGACCAAGGCCCGCCTACTAAGTGGCCGTATAGGGACCTTGTGGATTGATCGGCAAGTAGGAAGGTGGAGTGTGTGATAAGAGATCTTTTAGAGGAAGAGGGTTTGTTTTTATCAGTGTACTTTGTATCAGTACCAAATGCATGTCATCTGCCCCAGTGTTACATTCTCAGCCATTCCTAAATATTTGTGTTTAATTGACAATCTGTGCTATTCATGGTTTGTTTGCAGTTCACTTGGCTTGCGTCATACTCTCTCTCCTCTATGGTTCACTTGGCAGACACGTTTACACAGTAGCCTTTGCCATTAACCAGTTGTTGACTGTTCAGTAACTGGTTAAGACCAGCTCATGCCCCAGATGTTGTGGGGACTGTTGCAGTTTTAGCCTCCCCCCCTTTGCCCTGTAGGCCTATGGTGTACCTCAGCCCACCCATCATCCTATACAGCAATAAGGGCAGGTGTCGTTTCTTCTCACTTTATGGTAAATTCACTCCGGCGCGATGCAGCGTGTTGTGTCTGAACAGGAGTCGGCGAACAGTCGCATCCCAGTGATTGTCAGGGAGAAATATGGATGTACTCCCGAGGCCTGGCTTGTATCACCCACTACCCGCCCAAAAAAAGTAACATAATGGGGATCCGCGGCCAGCAGCCAATAGGTCAAGGGAGCCATGGGTCGAAAAAGTTTGGGAACAACTGGTTTGGAGTGTGGGTATGTGCAGAGAATAACATTGTCCAGGTACTGTCCCTTCATCCCCAAACATAACAAAGTTCTTCCAGCTTGGAACTGGGTGATCTGTATCTATCCCAGATGCCACAGAAACGAGAACTCTAGCCAACTCGTTTATGGGTGGCGATTCATGCATTCACCAAGCCATAGTGGCATACACAAGGTATATGGTAGTAGGAGCAGGGGATTACCGATTCCCAGGGTCTCTTCTGGGCTTCCCAGCCTACCCGCAGGTTCATTTTTTTGTTTGTAAACACAGTACATACGGAAATTAGACAGTTCTACGGGAGATGCCTATGAACACAAGTGAGTGGACTCGTTTCCTTCCCTTGTCGAAGGATTTGGTCTACCAGGATGCCCTTGGCCATTTAGGTTGCTTCTTGACAAATTGCTTGGACTGAGCCAGCATCAATGCAGGACAAATAGTAGAGACTTGTCCCACCTGCTCCTAGGGTTAGTAATGTTAGTGATGGCTTGCATGAATGGCCCCCTTTATTGTTCTTCTTGGTTCCTCTCTGTCGTATCACCTGTGAGGTCCGGGCCCCTTCTGTTCCCCAGAATAGTTTGGAGATCAAACCCTCTGAGGCTCAGGAAAGGTCAAATACATATGAGACCTAATGTTGGGATCCTCCACAAGTCTTGTACCATCTCCCAGCGCAGAGCCTTCCTCAGGAGTGTACTTCATAAAGCGGTGAGCACCGACTTTACTACAGGTGCCCTCTCCTCTTAGAAACACTTTACCAACATTCCAATCAACCTATTCCCCCGAACATTCTGGTTAGACATTCTCCAGACAAACCCATCCGGTTACCTCATCAGTCACTCATTCACACCAAGTATATTGAGAGCCAGACCCTGCCGGTGCATATTACTGACCTCCATGCCTTTGCTAGGATATGCATGTCCGTTATCCCACCCCCGGAAGAGTTGTTCAGTACTTTCACCTTAAGGGGTCAATGGTAATATGCACATATGCTCACATTCACCCTCTCTCCATGCACTCACTCACTCTGTAGAGTGAGCCCCCCTACACTATTATGTCATGTAGTTCAAAGACTGGGTGATTCTTGTTTTTAATTTCTTTGGGGCTTATGTGTAGTGTTTAAAGTCTTGCATTTCTTCCACTTGAGGGCACTTTCGGCCCAGAGATTCATTGGGTGGCCAGAAGGCCTGTACGTTAATGTTATCAGTACTTATAAAGCGCACTGTGACCCAACGGGTATCCTGGCGCTGAGAAACGTGTGTCCTGCCAACATAAATACAGAAGAGAGAACCACGCTGCAATAGAAGCAAACAAAGGACTGGCATTATACTCTGGGGTAAAGCCAAGTCTTTATTTTCTTTCTAAACTGCAGCAGATCTTCCATCTGTCTCAAGTCCATGGGAAGGCTATTCCAAAGCTGTGCTGCTGCGGTGCTAAAAGCTCTCCTCCCCCTCCCCCCCCCCCCCCAATTTTGCTCTTCTAGTCCTTGGCACTTTCACCAGATTGGCCGAGGACGAGCGGAGACTACTGGTGGGGACGTACCATCCAAATTTGCTCTTCAACGGTTTGGGTCCAAGACCGTGCAGAGCCTTAAAAACAATACAGAGCGATTTGAATTGTATCCTCTGTAATATTGGGAGCCAATGAAGCTCCGCAAGGGCCTGGGATGCTGAGGACCGTCGAGGTCTCATTAGAGCAAGCTTGGCCGCCACAGTCTGGATTCTCTGGAGTCTCCCAATCAGATACTTGGGGGACTCCAGCAGCAGGGCATTACAGTAATCCAACCTGCTCATAATGACACTCCTTACCACCAGTGCTCGTGCCTGGGTTGGTAACATAGGGAGAATCTTCTGGAGTACTCTAATAAGGGAGAAACTACTCCCGACGATCTTATTGACTTGAGTTTCTAGGCTCAGCTTGTCGTTAAAACAGATTCCCAGATTGCGTACCGTCTCAGAGGGTACCAATGGTGTATCCGTGAGAATAGGCCAGAAGTCAGTTGGAAGTGAGAATGGCACTTTCCCAGCGGCACAGCATAGGATCTCTGTTTTGTCAGCATTAAATTTCAGTGAGTTATTTTTCAGCCAATGTACCGTGTCCTGCATACAGGCATTGAATTTTCCTAGCGAGATGGACTGATCCCCCTCCAGTGACAAGATAAGCTGTGTATCATCAGCATAGTTCATAAGGCTGATATTATGTGACTTAATAACAGCGATCAGAGGGCTCATGTAAGCGTTGAATAATATTGGGCTAATCGCAGACCCCTGAGGAACCCCATACCGAATATCTACAAACTCTGATTGGTAGGGGGGCAGAGCTACTGCCTGTCGTCTGTTGGTCAGGTAGGATTGAAGCCATTTCAGCGCCACGCCCACCACCCCAGCTTCCTCCAGCCTCGCCAGAAGAACCGCATGGTTGACCGTGTCGAATGCGGCAGACAGGTCCAGCAGGATCAATATAGCTGATTGTCCCCTGATTGCTCGCATTCGAAGATCGTCCAAAACAGTCACCAAAGCAGTCTCCGTCCCATGTCCTGGGCAGAAGCCAAATTGCGCATCCTCCAGCTTACTGTTGACCTCCAGAAACTGGGAGAGTGCTTTGCTTACCAAACGCTCCGTGATCTTCACTGGATAAGGTAGGAGAGAAATGGGCCTATAACTTTTAGGGCAGGCTGGATCAAGTGTAGGTTTTTTCAAAAGTGGAGTTATAATTGCTTGTTTCCAGCAGGTCGGCACCAACCCACTGCTCAAGGATTGACTGCACAACTGTCGAAGCGGTGGAAAGAGATCTGAGCCTAACTCTTTCCATATTTTATGAGGAAGAGGGTCCATAGGTGACCCTGAGGAGACACATAGAGCTGTTTTATTAAAGTCCTCCTCAGAGGGCATCTCAAAATTATCTAAAAAAGCCATCTGATCCAATGGCTTAATCACACCAACCCAAACTTCCTGCTTATCTGATAGTGGCCTGCTATCCACACCATCAGAGTTGTCCCTTTCCAACGTTAGTTTACGCTGAAGTTGTTGATTTAGTATTTTCCCAAAACGAACTAACTATTGCTGCTCATAAGTCAGATGGGTTAGAGTAGGCTGTTGGATGGACTCAATGGGAGTCTAGTCTCACATCGTAGATATACTTGACTATCCACTCCATTTTAAGTAGCTAATCGGGCCGGGCCCCTTTGTTAGAGTCCATCAGAACAGCCCTGGTTTTAGAATCCATCCAACCCCATGATTCTTAACTTCTGCTTCCCTTCAGGTACTTTTCTGATGATCACAACAATAGTTCATTATCCTGCAATTGATTGACTTTTCCTGTTTAAGATCCTTCCCAGCCCATCACTTTGTCCCATTTGAATGGCACTAGTTGTACATCTCTTTCCGCTCATTTCTCTTTCTTCGCTTACGTCCTTGTTGATTGACTGAGTGGTCACAGAGTTAGACTTCCTAAGATGACCATGACCTTATTTGAGCGATGGGTCTCCCCACTTCCTGCTTTAGGCGCTTCTCCGTGTCCCTGTTTTTCACTGACCAGAGCATGCCAGTATTGGTCCCTTTGCCCCAGTGTCCTTTGTCACTGATTTTGATTGGCTGGATGATCACTACAATAGACATATGCAAGACACTGGGCAGAAAGAAGCAAGACAGTTGCGAGACTGTTTGAATATTTCCCTTTTATTAGTTGGACAGTCTGATTTGGGTCATACAAGTGACTGCTTTCCAACTGCTTTATTCAATGGAAAGGCCTATTGCATAGTCTTACGGGAGGACTGAGTTGAGAATGTCCCCTTCTTGGGAATGCTGAAGTCTTAACCTCTTGGAATGAAAACGCATCCACAAGTTTGTCTGGACGCATGTGCTTCCTCTCTCCACATCTCTTCTTAGCTTTCCATTTCTGTGAAAAAGGCACATTATTTTAACCTCTCGGAGATTCTACACCCTCTCTGTCAATATTACTCTCCTTGCTTGGCTTCCATTGAAGCAGCCCAGATACAGAAGCCTTTCTATCACTGGTCTGTGATATGCAAGATATATACTCTTATCCATAATGTTCAAGCTTGCCTCCTCAAACTTCTTTGTGCTATGATAGTTGCTTGTAAGAAGCACCCACAGACCAAATCATCTTAGTGACTAGCTCTCTCACATTAGGCCTCTCTGGCAGAACCCTAATGTCTACAGACTCTGGCCTGCCACACCTGGTGCCTGTTATCTCACCTCTATGGGCTAAGACGTTCTTTCACTCTGGGGGGTTTGGTAGAAGGGAAGTCTCTGGAACCTCTGTTCTTGTGGCTCTGGTGCTCGAGTCAACCAGAAAATAAATTCAAATAAGCCATCAAAACCACACTATTCTCTAAATCCTTCTCTCTCTCTACATTTCCACTGAGAATTAAACCAGCGCCTAGAGGCAGCGCTTGCACCTCACCCGAAAGTGTGTTTTATGGATATTTGTCAACCTAGCTTCCCACCACACTATGTAATTGCCACAAAGTACTGTGCCATGCAATAATCATCCCACACCAGAATCCTCAAACGTGTGGAAAATCCTACTCCACCCAAAATGTTGCACCATCACCCTCATTACATTTGTCACGCAACAAGATGATCACAAAGCACCACACCATCATGCAGTCATACAGGATGAACCCTCACTGAAGCAATGCACACCTTCCAACACAGTACCACACCAAACTGCACTGCTACACACATCCTATCTATAATGCTTCAAATGCAAAGCACACGAGCAGCATTCTAAATCATCTTATATAAAACAATACTACATAACAGTATATCACAACAAATGACCTGATGCAACACTAAATTATTTCACACTATACTGTATCCCATTATAAGACATCTGGCATTCAGACACAGCATCCACTACCTTTCCTGACAACGCCTCATTGCATCACATTAGATCACTCAGCACCATCACATAACACACCAGCCAATAGGATACCACTCCATAACATCCACCTGGGCCTCAAATGGCACCTCACCATACACCACCTGACATTGCTGATGCAGAATCAACTCAGAAAACATCATATCAAATTAAATTTCAGAACCCATAAACATACCATCTAATTCGGTCTAATAATTCCACACCATATCTGATGTACCACACAACCCTTATACATAACAGAATATCTTCTTACTTGGCACTGCAACACACCTTAAAATCTATACCACTGTATGGTGATGAACAAAACCCAATCGAGTACCTCATGTCACACAGCATGATTGCATCTCTTCAGACTAGCATTAAGACAATTTCTTGGGCAGTGCACAGAAGACCTAATTCTTGAAGGTTAAAAGGACTGCCCCGATAAAATGTCAAACAATACCAGCATAAGGGTGAGCGGAAAAAAGGAAGAGGGGAAACATTTACATGACTGACCTGCAGACTTAGTGCCTACAACCAGGCCATGAGTCACTGGTTACACTGATGAACACAACATATGTCAACATCAGAAAATGTGACACAATATGTATCCCCCACATACTTGCTTGGGTTGTCAGTAAGTTACTCAAGCAACCACCTCATGACAATTATTCAAAGGGTGTCACTCCGAGTTCCTAAACTTTCCAGGTCATACCGTGGTCCTCGTCCTTTCGAATGGAGAAACTTGTCTCTTTATTATTCATCACCTATAATGTGTCGCAATGATATTTTGAGAAAGTGTAATTAACAAAGAAAAGCATTTAGCACCTCAACCCTAAGAGTAAACCGAATCTGGGCAACAGCTTATATTAGGTGATCAGAGCTCTGCACCTTTTACCATTTTGTGATTACTTCCTCAAACCTTTTGCCACAGTCTATGTTCCCTACCACGCTTGTTAATCCAATAGATATAGATTCTACCAAGCCACTCTTACAGGAAACATATCGTACGGAATAACTGTACTTTTAAACACTAAGGTTTGTGGTGGAATTTAGAAACAGTCGGGAACAGAGGACCAAGAGGATTGACAAAGTCTTTAGTTCTACAGGACAAGGACCACTGTGCTTTTTTGACTGAGACCGCAGACACTGGAACGGAGCCTCAATCAATCAAGTAGTATTTGTATAGCGCTGCTTGTCACCTACGAGGGTCTCCATGCGCTTGCTGCCAGGCTAATTCGAAAAGCCAGGTCTTGAGCCTGGAGAAGGATCTTCTTCCGGTGCGGTTTATGCAGGGGATCTCTGCGAGGGTGGGGTGTGCAGAGCAGATGATCCTGGTTGGCCGGTGGAAGTGCAGGCAGTGGCTCATGTAGGCGAGTTCTTGGTCATGGAGGGCTTTGTATGCGTGGGTCAGGAGCTTGAAGTGGTATCTCTTCTGAACTGGAAGCCAGTGGAGGTCCTTCAGGTGCTGGGTGATGTGGGTTCTCTTGGGCAGATTGAGGATCAGTCTGGCCACCATGTTCTGGATCGATTGAAGTCTATTCATGAGGTTGGAGGTGGTGCCTGCATAGAGTGCGTTGCTGTAGTAAAGTCGGCTGGTGATGAGGGCTTGCGTTACCGTCTTCCTGGTGCTGATGGCTGATGGGGGGAAATCTAGCGAGCGCTTCGAAGCAGGCTGAAGAGACGTTGTTGATTTGGCGTTTCATAGATAGTTTGCTGTCAAGGATGATGCCGAGGTTGCGGGCGTGGTCTTTTGGCGTGGGAATGGGTCAGAGTTCTGAAGGCCACCAGGAGTCATCCCAGAGGGCAGTGTTTTTGCCAAAGATGAGGACTTCTGTCTTGTACTTGTTGAGTTTGAGGCAGTGTCCCCCTCCAGGCTAAGACGCTTTTCATGCAGTTGTGGAAGTTAGTCTTTGTCGTGGTGGGGTCGGCTGAGAGCGATAGGATGGGCTGGGTGTCGTCGGCGTAGGAGATGATATTGTGTGATCTGACGATGTCTGCGAGGGGTGCCATATAGACATTGAAGAGTGTTGGGCTTAGGGATGAGCCTTGGTGAGCGCCGCATTTGATCTGCCTGGCTTGCGATGTGAAGGGAGGTAGTCAGACTTTCTGGGTGCGTCCCGCAAGGAAGAATCCCATCCAACTGAGCATGTTGTTTGTGATGCTGACCTGGTGTAATCGTTCAATGAGTGTGTGGTAGGAGACGGTGTCGAAAGCTGCGGAAAGTTCAAGTATGATCAGGACGGCTGATTCTACTCTGTCCAGTAGTGTGCGGATGTCGTCTCTTTCGGTGATCAGAGCTGTCTCGGTGCTCTGGTTGGTTCTGAAGCCTGATTGTGAGGGGTCCAGTAGGTTGTACTTCTGCAGGTATTTGGCGAGTTGGAGTGTTGTATTCCTCTTAGGGTATCCATAAACGGGCTTTCCAGTTTCATGTCCTTATATAGGCACAATTCGCCCTGCCCTTATATAGGGTAAAATCCCAGCCCTTATATAGGCATTAAACCATGCACTCCAAATACAGGCATGGTCTCTGACATCCGTCCACCCTAACGTCACAACGAGTTCATGAAGAACAGACCCTTAGGCTGCGGGAGTTTCCCTAGTCCAGGACTATTGATTTCTTCAAGGACTCATACATTATGCATGAACCATTATTCCTTAGGGGGTTCATTCATGACGTCTTTCGCTGTCCAACTCACGTCAATGCTAACATTCTTAGGTGCTCTCAGGTATAAATATACCTTCCCTAGCCCCTGTAAATCAGAGGAGACCTCGACTTCAGAGGAGCCCGTTTCCCGGCCTGACGCACTGAGAAGACGCTGTCATCCCTGCACGCAGAGAGTCCAGCTTCCAGTGATCTGACTTCCCTTGCGGGGTGTTGGAGTTCGAGTCTGGCACAGAGATTCCTACCTCTCTCATTCTTCAGGTATGGAGTTGACTAGAACCTAGAGGGACTCTCTAGGCATACTAGACTTAACATACTCTTAGTATACCGTAGTAAGGAATACTTCACCTACTTCTTCCCTCTTCCTACACCTAGGTTAGGTTAGGTACATTGGGGTAGAACTAGCTTAGCAACGCATCGTATGAGTACTCGCATTTTTAGTCTGTGTTATTTATGTAAATGCACATGTACTAAAAGATAATGCTATCGCAGTATTATTTATTTCTACTGCTCACCCTGTACATTATTTATCTCGCATACTGTCTTGTGATCGTAACAGCACATTTAACTTACACCAGAAACAAGACTGTTCAATAAATCCTTTATTGAAACGCCCGTCTATTTCTTTCTGTGTAACTTGGAGAAAACTAAGCATGCACGACTGAGCTGAGTGAAATAGTTATCTATTGTTTCCACGACTCTGGGACACGTTCTGATTCTAAAGGGAAACACCGTGGTCATGTTTTGCGGCTGCCAGAAACTACTCCCTTCTTGTTGTCAAGGAGTTTCTAGTGGCCTCTGAGCTAGCTGGCACAAGTAATTAAGTTTAATATACTCGATAGGGACATACTGACCTTAGTCCTATGTCAAACCTATAGGATATATTATTCCAATGCGCAGAGCCTATTAGGGAAATAGGAGCTACACTACATGGCGCCCAACGGTTTGGTAAGGCAGTAATTCAACGTTAGATACTGAGTAACTCAGCCGTGCTTTTTCTCTCAAGACCCCTACCCATATACTCCAAAAGACGTCTGGAGTGGGCAGGGTTAGGTATCCACCACGGCTACATAGGGCAGTACCCTATATATTAGCTGTTTGGTTTGCTCAACGTTGAAGGATACAGTGTTCCACAATATTGTGCACCTTATCTTTGTTTCCTTGAAACTTGTTCTACATTTTTCAAACAACAAAATGCCTGGCTCCGACAATGAAACCGGAGACAGTGTAGCTGTGGCTGATCCAGCCCTACCAGCAGTTTTTAACTTTACCGGTTTAAATGAAACCGAGGAGGGTGTTATACACATCCATCAAAACTTAAGAAGAGCCATCACTCTAAAACTTATGAAACATGGCCTACCACCAAGAGGCGGTAGAGCAGTTTTCGTGATAGAGGCACATGAATCCTTTCAGACAGAGGTATTCTATTCATGGGTAATATTTCCTGAATCCAATTCAGTAACACACATGTTTCACTTCTACAAAGAAGATGAACCACCAGAGGAATACAGTCCTTTCGAGGATATTGAAATTCCATTAACATACCAAGAGCATCAGCTCTGGTTTAAAGGCGCCCTAAAACATCACAAAAACATTACCAGGCTCGGTCCACTAGGTAGACCAGGAGCAACATGGCCGATTTTAGCCGAGCTACACACCTCATCCAGACATTGAAGAGATGTCAGATGAGGATTTACGTACTCAACTCACAGAGTTAATACAAATTTACAGACAATTGGTCCAATATGTCATGCAGACTTTTACAGTCCGACCACCATTGACATATCCAAATCCAACTCCCCAACAGGGGAATACACTAAAAATTACACCACAGACTCTATACGCAGTCATGGGTAAAATGCCCACAAAACGTGAGCAAATTCCATTTTGGATAGCTCAAAAAATTACTCAAATCGAAGCAGTATTTCCAAATACTAGCCCACATGAGAAACACAGAATCCTAACAATCAGTTTACCGATGGGGATCACACCACAACTGGAAGACTGCACCACTTGGGGCTCAGTCTTTGCTGCCATCTATACTAAAACACATGGCATTCCGTCAATTGCGGTAATACCTGATGTCCTAAAACAAATTCAAAACGAATACGGGGCAGAGCCTGCTCTAAATTTAGGTATGAAATTACTGAAAAATTTCGACCAGGTCTCAACAATAATATTATCTAATATTAAAGGGGAGGCAGCAGCAGTGGCGATCCGCCAAAAATTGAGGGAATTCGATGTTACAGAACATCAAACTGAGCTACCAAGAATTATAGAACAATCTTATGCAGAATTAGGCAGAGATAGTTTGGGTGGAAGACCACTGAAACCAAAACTATCTGAAAGTCCTGAGAAGGACTCAATAAAACAAACTCCTACATCTTCTAAAAAGAAGTGGGAGTCTACTAAACAAAAATCAAACGAGAAACGTTCTCAATCCCGAGGTAGGTCTCCTCAAAAGGAGCCCTCTGAAAGGAGGTATAACCTCAGGAATAGGGATAATTTGAGAAAACCTGATAGGTATCAAGACACTGATACACGTTCCTCTCGTCCCTTTCAGATCTCATCACAGACTTCGGAAAGAAGAGGACGATCAGAACATAAAGAAGAACGCGTGAAATCGAAAGACGACAAACACGCTTCAAAAACCAAAACAAAACCTCAATTCTCTAAAAGAAGGTAGCAGGTCTGAAGATCAGACATGCCGAGAATACTGAGAACACAACTAAAGAACGGAGAATGGGCTCAGACCATGCTGGACAGTGCAGCAGAAGTCACAATAGTTCGCCAGAACCTGAAGGAACTTCTGGAGATAGTGGACTTGAATGAGTACATCACAGTAGAGACTGTAGACACCAGGGTTAGTACTCCACAAAAGTTATATGAAATAACACTCCGGATGGAGGGAGACAAACCTAGACAGGTGAAAGCACTTTTTGGGAAAGACTATCAAGAGGCTATGACATACTTCTAGCAGAAAAGGACTGGCCACCACAATTTGTCAGGGAGTGCCCACATGGCGAGGACATTATTATGCCTGCCTTCTCCAACCATATTCCAATTCACCTAAAATATACATATGCCAGGAAATGGGCAGTGGCCCAGGCCCCAGCATTATATAAAAATCATGTAGGATGGGATGAGGATTCACCTCACCATAAAATACATCTGAAACATGAACCAACTGCACAACGGCAGTACCCAATAAAGCAAGAAGCTAAAAAACAGGTCAGGGAGATCTTAGATCAACTTGAATATCAAGGGGTGATTGAAACATGCACCTCCTCAATGAACAATCCTTTGTTTCCTGTCTCCAAACCAGACAATACATATCGTCTAGTTTTGGATTACAGACACCTAAACACTTGTTCTAAAACTTTTGCAGTGCAAAATGCACATAGCACAGCATTAATGAATAACATTGTGCGTAAAAAATATAAAACAACATTAGACATCTCAAATGGTTTCTTTTGTCAAAACATAGCACCTGAAAGCAGGTACTTAACAGCATTCTCCATAATGGGGACCCAGCGTCACTTTTGTCGACTCCCACAAGGGTTCAAGAACAGCCCAGGTTTATTCTCAGCGAGGGTAACGGAGTTACTACAAATTTATGACAATGAGGCATTGTCCTATGTCGATGACATATATCTGACAGACGATGACCTGGACAAACACTTGAACAGGGTGAGCACCATTATACTGGGTTTCGCCTCTGAGGGCTACAAGTTCAACTTTAAAAAGTCCAGAATTGCCCATCTCAATGTCCTATTTCTAGGATATGAGCTTTCAAGTGAAGGCAAGAGCTTGGCAGCTAACTTTTTAGAAAAGTGTGCGCTGCTCCAACCTCCAAAAACGCTAAAAAACTTACAATCCATCCTGGGTTTCCTAAATTTTGGAAGAACATACATACTAAATTATGCAGAAAGGGTTAAACCTCTCTACGCATTAATCAAACCTGATTTTTCAGTCAAAAACTGGACACAGGAACACACAGAAATCTTGCGTTCACTCCAGGCTAACATGTTAGCAACAAATCACTTACAAACACGCGTAAGTCAACGCAATTTGGTGATCCGAATAATTTCGGGTCAATGTGGATTCACCTACTTAACCTTCAATGAGGGTGAGAAAATACCAATCGCATACAAATCCCATTTGTACACACAAGCGGAAATGCGCTTCAGTTCAACTGAAAAAATTCTGACAGCAGTTCAAACCGCTGTAGCAAAAGAAAGAGCCTTAGCCCAAGGGAAACGCATTATTGTCGTAACCCCAGTACCGGCTTTAGAAGCTGTTACAAAAGCGAGCATTCCAAATGCTAAAGCATTACATCCTAGATGGATACAATGGGTTAATTCTCTTGCTGCAACAGATGTTGAATATGTTTTTGATCCAGATTTAAAAACACAAGCATTCCTACAATATGAACAAGAATGTCCTCTGCCTACTGAAATTCTGCCTCTTGATCAGTACGAATTTATAATTTACACTGACGGATCCGCACAACCCGCAATAGGGAGTAAGCAAGCTTACAGTGCAGCGTGTGCAATCGTTAAAGGTCGCATGCGAGATGGCATCTTCAGACCTATGGTCACTAAAACACAATCTCTAGGGGATTGTACAGCTCAGCGAGCTGAACTACAAGCATTAAAACTGGCACTTGAAAGTACAGATCGAGAATTCCCCACACTAATAGTGTGCGATTCCTTTTACTGTGTTCAGTCGTATAATGACTATATACAAAACTGGCTTGAAAATGGTTTCAAAGATGCGAAAGGTGGCACAATAAAGCACAAATTGCTTTGGGAACAAGTAGTTCAGTTGAAAAACGAACTACCAAAGGCTCACGTGATACACACACTGAGTCATCAACGTGATGGCGTTCACGTTGCAGGGAATTCATTGGCTGACGAAGCCGCAAAGGGGCTGTGCAAACGGCTTCCGTAGCTGCGATCACTCGTTCAAAAACAAAAATAGACGGTGAGATAATGTTGGCTGTCAATGCATCAAGCAAAGGCAGCAGTGCAGCGTTACCAAAAAAGTTTCCACTCAAGTACTCTTATGTAATTGATGCGAACAACGTTCCTTTTGCTCGAATCCCTGGAGTGGGGGATAGGGTAATTCCAAACAAGGAACGTAGATTAGGACTTAATCTTATGCAGCACACGAAGGGATAGCTTCTGCCCATGCAAGGTGATTTCTACAACAGTATCTTTGACTCAAGCAAAGATATTGGTGGCCTGGCATGAATACAGAAATACAATACAAAGAACTATGTTTTAGAATGTGATATATGCCAACAGATGAAAGTCTCCACGGTGAAACGTCCTGCGCAGACACCCATGTTAATTTCAGATAAACCATTAGCTTGTGTTTACCTTGACCACTGCGGTCCCCTGCAAAGGGACGGTAACTATAAATACATCTTGGTTGCAGTGGATTCATGCTCTAGGTTCCTATGGTTATGGCCTCAGCGCTCGGCTGACGCTCGAACTGTTATAAAAGATTTGCGAGTCTTTATCGGCACATACGCAATAGGCACGCTACATTCTGACCAGGGTCCTGCGTTTAGCTCTAGGGCTTACAAAGAAGCCATGGCCAGTCTGGGCGTTGCATTGCGGTACTCCTCTCCATTCCATCCTGAGGGAAATTCGGTTGTGGAAAGGAAAAACCGGGACATAAAGCAGTCTATAACAGCTAGGGTATTAGGTTCGGGTGATGGGTGGGTCAAACACCTTAGTGGGGTTCAACGTGCATTGAACAATCTGCCAAGAAGTTCTCTAGGGGGGTCACTCCATATGAGATCCTATTTGGGACAAGAATGTGGGTACCAGACATTGAACACGTAGGCACAGTGGTGGAAAATAAACCATTTGATATCAAAGATCGTTTGGCTGTTTTACAGGACTTAAACAAATTAAGAACGAAACAAAGCAACGTATTCCTACAGTCAACCACCACTGGGGATCAACCGGCTGTCCCAGCAAGGCCTGTCTGGATTCCAAAAGTTGGGGATCTAGTCAGAGAAAAAATTGCGGACAAGAAGGAATTTGGACCTTCTTACAGACAACCAGTACCTGTCCTAGCAGTTCAAGGAACAAGAACAGTACTTCTGCCGCCCCTTGCTGGAAGAAAGGAGAAAAGATTTGTGTCCATCGACCTGATCAAACCACAGTATGTGGCCAATACTAAATAGTAGGCCTCGTGGACTCCGACCTAGTAGCAGACGCACTCCTCTCGCTACTATCCAAGAGGTTCAGACTGAAAGACTGATAACTATCGAGAATTCAGCTGTAACAGATGGAGGACTAAGCAACAATGCAATGGAACTCATCCCTCTTGAACACCAAGTAACAGTTCGTCCAAATACACCTGTCTACACCAACGTAACAAGTGATGAACTGGTTCCAGTGATTTCTACAAATCCTGATGCAATTCCAACAATTGACAGAACTGCTTCTGGCTATTTCATTAACTTTGATACGTTCTCAGAAGATCCAAGTGAACCTGAAACGACGCCAGCATCATTGAAATTCAAGCAGCAAGTACAAGACTTTCTTCAATTTATGAAAAAGACTTATTTGGTTTCTCCATGGATTGAACTCTGGATTACATCTGGACTTTTTGTTTTCCTGCTCTGGCTAGCTTTGGTTACAACTGTAAGCGTGCTTATAAGTGGCAGATACATCCATGTGAACACTGAAGGAAAAGACGTAAACGTACTTTTGAAACCTCATAAATCTTCCCATCGTGAAGCAAGAGACTTGTCATCAGTGAACATCACAGCTGTTCCTATACAGGATGGTATAGTGTGGGACAAAACAGATTATGATATCTTCGGCCCGAATGAACAATTGAACATTCCACATTTGTTTAAAATTTCACTAAGTGATCTAATAACGTCCAGTACCTATTCAGATGATTGGGACTTTGAGACTATTAACGACATAATGTTTGACCTAGAAAAATCTGCTGCATTTTCTAAAAATGAATATTTAGAGGGTTCATCAGACTACGAACAACTGTATTGTTATAACCACTATGGTCATCATTATTTGCATAAATCTGCATATCCAAGAAATGTGTTTATGTTTAACCAATGGGAACATTGTCCTACACCACCATACGGTAGTTCAAAAACATTTGCTAACAAGTTTCCATATTTTTCAGGATACAATACATCTGATCCAGAAATGTTTTACTATAAAAATGTAAACAAGACAGGACTGAAAATTATGTTAACTAATACAAAACAGATTTACTCTGCATTATTTAATGCCCAACTGTCTAGACAGGGTTTCGACTTTTGGAAAGACACAATAGACACAAAAACTGTCTGGGGTACTAAAGATTGGCAAGTGCAGGGGATAGAAGCTTTATTTAGAGCCTGCATCATCCCTGAACAAATAATGTTTTTGAATGAAACTGTCCAACAAACATCTTGTCTTGGACTAGCCAAGATTAAGGAGATGAACAAACCTTCTGTACCAACACCTGCCAGTGAAAATAATACAAAGGCAGTGGTGACAGTTGACAATATACTACAACTCAACAGATCTAATCCTGATTGGAAAAAATGGTTGATCTGGCCCACAGACACGAATAACTGTCAGGAAAGATTCCTGAATAAAACTCAGGGCTTTACTATTAATAGGCCAGACCCAAGATACGTCCAAAGACAACATCCGGGGATAGTAACAACATACAGTGTAGGGAAATTATGCCTCGATTGGCTGCATAAGTCTACACTACAGGATGTGAAACAACACTTAACCTTACTTAAAAAGGACGCAGACCTTAGGGAATTCTTGCTTGGACCAAGAAAACCGCGTCAAAAACGTTTCATATATGCCGGCATTTATGCTGCTTATAATGAAGCTTGGAAGGTATCACAGATAGAGGCCGCAGAACGAATACGTGAACTTGATCGTATTAATTTAGAGAAAACACTCTCTGTGGTCGACAATGGGTTAACAACTTTGTCCTCCAGAATATATTCATTGGATGGCATTGTATCCTCTGCTATCGACATACTAGAACAAGATTTGGCGATGTTACAACAAGGCCAGTCTCAATTACGTTCTATTATGTTATTAAGCTGGACGCTGCAATCTTTGCGAGCGGGCTATGTGCCTTGGCGTTTTATCAACACAACGGCTCTGTTTGCAGAATACAATCTCACTGATAAACAGATCGAACTGGCACAAAGAGGAGCAAAGTATACAGTGCTGAGCATTGAAAAACTGGAGAAGTTACCATTCACTGTGGCAGAAAAACCAGCTACAGAATGGCTTATTCATGGCAAAATAACATTACCTGTGAGTACTTTTCAGTTTCAGTATTGCCTCAGACAAATGCAAGCAGGCAAATATGAAAGGTTGGGTAAGGAATACATTAAGACATCGTGGGATTTACCGTATACATATAGATGTTGGAGTGGGGATCGTGAAGTGTTTTTGAGTGGTTCAAACTGTAAACTTGCACTGAGTGGTTCACTTATATGTCAAGACATTTCCTTGCACGGGGCTTGTAATGGTTCAGTGGAAAATTTGTCTTGCCATCAGCAGGGTACTCCAGCTGCTGTGATTAATCCAACGTTTGGACAACTTTCTAATGGGAGTTACCTCATGTTGAATGATCAGAGCTGCTGCGGAATGCTGCCAGGCATCCCATATCTAGTAACGGTCAACTCCAGGGTCACTTGCTGTATGCAAGTATTGTTTCCCCCAATAGACACAGTCAGGGAGTCGCCTCTATGGCCTTCGCTGAACGTCTCTTTTATAAGATTTGATACTCTAAGCAGAATGAAAGCCATGCTTTTACAGCAAACAGTGCCTTTGACCTCGGCCAAAGAAACCTATGATCTACAAATAGCAAGGACTTCGGCTGAGATACAGACTTTAATACGTACAAACTGCCCTATACATTTCGTAGAAATGATATCACGTATCTTCAACATGTCTGATACAACAGGAATTGTACATGTATTTAAGAGCATCTGCTCAGGTCTGTTAGCACCTTTCCAGGCAATACTCGGAATCATCCCGAACTTTGCACATTCGGTGTTTGGTGGCATACCATTAATTCTAGCACTTGTTGCCGGAATTCTATTTCTCTTCCTGCTATTGCGCTATGGCCAGCCTATTCGCAGACATCACTCCGAGCGAAATGGAGAAAGCTCTCCTTGAACGAAAGTGCCGTGAGCAAATAGTAAAGCTTTTGGGCATGACTCGTCTACGGGACCTTAATACAACTTGGTTCCTGTCGTTCAGACCAATCTGGCAAGATTGCATCTTACCTGTTCTACGATGCCTGCTAAGCGGTGACGAATGCGTGTTGGACACCTGTCTAACATTTCCATCAGCAACGCCAACGGATGTCGATACTCTGCTGGACCCGATAACGGCCCATGCTCTGTGTTGTCCCCAGAGGCTTCCTATCCTGATGTCAGCATTCATTGAGATCTCACAGACGCTTCCGGCTGCTGCTGAGGTACGAGAAAGATCTACAGGCACACAGGTAACAACGGACGCGAACATTGCTGAGGCAACCTATGCTGGAAGCAATGCTTCCCATCTCTGTGCAATTAATCTACTACACGAGGTGTTCCAACTGACACCAACAACAGTGGATGATGTTTTGTCTATTGAAATAGATGATCTCATGTTTACACCAGACCCGTGAACTAACTCTGATTCGGCATACAGTGTTCCAGAGATGCAGTGACAATTTGGCCTTCATTTTTTAAACAACTTGGAACTCTACCAAAATTGAACATTTTCCCCATTTTTTTTTTTTTTTTGAACGAAAATGGCACATCGATCTGCTTAAAGTAGAACTAGCCTTATAATACAGACTTTGCGGTACTTCCATGGACATTTAGTCATCTTGTGTGTCTAAAACAGTTCATTAATTTTTAAGACATGAAATGACTTTGATTTTTGAGAAACTTATCGATCGTTTTTTGTCAAATGTAAATATTACTGCTTATTTCATTCCAATTGCATTTATTTTCGAACTTTATGCCTGTAATGAAAAGCAATGCTTCAAATGTACAGTACTTTTTGCATTCTAATAGGTTTTTTAAATGCCTTTTTTAAATGGTTTTATGAAAATTTTTAGAAATATGCGGTACTCCATTTTAATGTTTAGCATTTTTAATGTTTAGCATTTTAGTATTATCGTACACACGAAAGAGGAGTGGGTGTTGTATTCCTCTTAGGGTATCCATAAACGGGCTTTCCAGTATCATGTCCTTATATAGGCACAATTCGCCCTGCCCTTATATAGGCATAAAATCCCAGCCCTTATTTAGGCATTAAACCATGCACTCCAAATACAGGCATGGTCTCTGACATCCGTCCACCCTAACGTCACAACGAGTTCATGAAGAACAGACCCTTAGGCTGCGGGAGTTTCCCTAGTCCAGGACTATTGATTTCTTCAAGGACTCATACATTATGCATGAACCATTATTCCTTAGGGGGTTCATTCATGACGTCTTTCGCTGTCCAACTCACGTCAATGCTAACATTCTTAGGTGCTCTCAGGTATAAATATACCTTCCCTAGCCCCTGTAAATCAGAGGAGACCTCGACTTCAGAGGAGCCCGTTTCCCGGCCTGACGCACTGAGAAGACGCTGTCATCCCTGCACGCAGAGAGCCCAGCTTCCAGCTTCCAGTGATCTGACTTCCCTTGCGGGGTGTTGGAGTTCGAGTCTGGCACAGAGATTCCTACCTCTCTCATTCTTCAGGTATGGAGTTGACTAGAACCTAGAGGGACTCTTGGCATACTAGGCATACTAGACTTAACATACTCTTAGTATACCGTAGTAAGGAATACTTCACCTACTTCTTCCCTCTTCCTACACCTAGGTTAGGTTAGGTACATTGGGGTAGAACTAGCTTAGCAACGCATCGTATGAGTACTCGCATTTTTAGTCTGTGTTATTTATGTAAATGCATATGTACTAAAAGATAATGCTATCGCAGTATTATTTATTTCTACTGCTCACCCTGTACATTATTTATCTCGCATACTGTCTTGTGATCGTAACAGCACATTTAACTTACACCAGAAACAAGACTGTTCAATAAATCCTTTATTGAAACGCCCGTCTATTTCTTTCTGTGTAACTTGGAGAAAACTAAGCATGCACGACTGAGCTGAGTGAAATAGTTATCTATTGTTTCCACGACTCTGGGACACGTTCTGATTCTAAAGGGAAACCCCTTGGTCATGTTTTGCGGCTGCCAGAAACTACTCCCTTCTTGTTGTCAAGGAGTTTCTAGTGGCCTCTGAGCTAGCTGGCACAAGTAATTAAGTTTAATATACTCGATAGGGACATACTGACCTTAGTCCTATGTCAAACCTATAGGATATATTATTCCAATGCGCAGAGCCTATTAGGGAAATAGGAGCTACACTACAGGAGGTTGATGGCCTTCTCCCGGACTTTGGCGGGGAACAAGAGTAGTGAGATGGGGCGGTAGTTCTGGAGCTCACTAGGGTCTGACAGGGGTTTCTTGAGGAGTGGTCTGACCTCGGAGTAATTCCACTTGTCGGGGAAGGTGGCTGTGGTTATCATGGTATTGAGGATGGTGGTGAGTTGGCGGCTGATTTAGTCTTTTCCGAGAATGAAGAGTTGTTGGGGGCAGGGGTCGGTGGGTGCTCCCGAGTGGATGGTGTTCATCAGAGTGGTAGTGTTTGGTGTGGTCAGTTGTTTCCATGTGGTGAGTGGGTGGTCAGCAGTGGTGGTCGATCGGTGGCTGAGGAGGTTGGAGGGTCGGGGTCAAAGTTTTTATAGATTGTTATCT
Source organism: Calotriton arnoldi (assembly GCA_963921515.1). Lineage (NCBI taxonomy): Eukaryota > Metazoa > Chordata > Amphibia > Caudata > Salamandridae > Calotriton > Calotriton arnoldi. The sequence continues at coordinate 905,010 of CAWUFW010006621.1, forward strand.
TGTTGTGGAAGTGGTCGGAGAGGGCGTCGCCGAAATGCTGTGATGCGGGGATAACGTTCTCAGTGGCTGATGGGCAGGTGAACTTTCTGATGATGGTGAAGAGTTCCTTGGCTTGGTTGGTGCTTGTGCAAATCCGGCGTGTTAGGGCCTCTTTTTTTGCAGCTTTGATCTGTCGGTGGTAGTCGTTTAGGGCTGATTTGAAGGTGGCTCTGTTGGTGAGATTACTGTTGGTGCACCATCTTTCAAGTTTTTGCACTTGCGTTTGGACGTGGGGAGTTCTGGGGTGTACCATCTGGCTTGTTTGGAGGGTCTGTGTGTTTTGGCTGGTCTGGTGGGGGCGACTCGGTTGGTGGCGCTTCTGTACTGCCTGATTAACGTTGGTGGTGTCTTTGGGCTGTGTGATGCTGAAGGCGTCAATCCATTGTTGCTGGGTGATCTTTAACCAGTTGCGAAAGGGGGTACTGTGTCCATTTGGGGAGGGTGTGGGCAGGTCCGGTAATGGTGAAGTGTATGATAGAGTAGTTCGACCAGGTGAGTTCTGAGGTGTGGTGGTATTTGATTCTGTTGCTGGACGTGAAGATGGGGTCCAGAGTGAGTCCTGCTTTGTGCGTGGGATCCATGACTACCTGCTTGAGTCAGATGTTCAGCCTTTCTAGGAGGTCGGTGGAGCTGGTGTCGGTTGTGTCATACAGGTGGAAGTTGAGGTCTCCCAGGAAGACGTAGTGTTCGGATTCGATGCCGAGCGGGGTGATGAAGTCAGTGACGGCGTCGCTGAGGCTAGTTTGTGGTCCTGGCGGTTTGTATGCGAGGGTGCCTTTTGAAAGTGGAGTTATCGTCTGTGTGGAGCTGGAAGTTCATGTGTCCCATGATCGTCGTGATTTAATTGTTGGAGATGGTACAGGTGATTTATTCCTTGTATATGATGGCAATGCCGCCTCCTGGTCTGTTGGTGCGGTCGCGGTGTTTTATTTTGTATCCGCAGGTTTCCGTGATGAACATCACGTTGGGGGTGAGGGTGGAGATGGTGTCCCAGACCTCAGTGGCGTGTTCGCAGAGCAATCTGGCTTTGAGAAGGAGGCAGGTGAGTTGTCCTGGCGGGGTCTTTTCTTCCGGTGTTGGTGTGGTGCGGGTTGCCATGGTGGTGATTGATGTTTGGGTCGAGGTGAATCGGCAACAGAGGCAGGTGAAACGTCCCGCTGTGGAGCAGGGTGATGCGAGGCAGCAGTTGTTGTTGCGTCCAGGGTACGTAGATCTGCGGTGGAATACCTGTAGGAGTGCGGAGGGCCAGGATTCCTAGCGTGGACGAGCTTGCCTTTGGAGCGCCTGCAGCACGTCCACTGCGCGGCCATGCAGCGGCCGCCATAAGTAGTCCTGGGAGTGAGAGCGGCTAAGCAGGAGATGGGGGGAAACGGCAGGAAGGGGAGAGCGAGAAGAAGAGCAGAGAAGCACCAATCAGGGGGAACGACTGGCCCACAATAAGCAAAAAATAACTTAAAACAAGCAATGAACTAAGTGAATTAAAACCAAACAAATCAGAAGGGGACAAAATGAAGTAAAACAAGAAATAAGCAAAGTGAATTAAACCAACAAACAGAATGGAGACAGATCAACAGAACAAGAGTGAAGAGATCCCTAAATTGCAGGCAGGTAATTAGTGGGATGCAGAGGTTGGACTGCAGGCATGAACAGGAGCCCCTGGGATAGAGAGGCGAGTCCCGGTATCGAGGAGCCAGGCAGGGGGGATGCCCAGAGACCACCAGAGGTCTGACAACAAACTCAACACTTCACTCATGGATTACTTTTAAAGGAGCTAATTATACAAAGATTATTTTGTCACTAAGACCTAGGAGGTTGAGGAACTCAGAGTGATACCCTTTGAGGGGTCACGAACATTGATCACATGAGATGGGGGCTCCCCTCATGGATAAAAGCCTTGAAAAAGCCTCAGGTCTGTGTGCCAAGATGTGGCGAAACACATGTTGGCTGTTTTGCTGCCGGCCATGTAAAGAAACAAGCATGGAATAGAAATAGAAGGAACACCAACAACCTTTTGAATGGAGAAACTCATCTCTTTATTATTCATCACCTATAGTAATGTTTAACGATTCTCTGAGAAAGTGTAATTAACAAAAAAAAGCTTTCGCGCCTCAACCTTAGGAGTAAACCAATTCTAGGGCAACAGCATATATTAGGTGATCAGCACTCTGCACCCTATACCATTTTGTGACAACGAGGAGTAGTGGGCTCCACCCTCTAAATCAGAGTGCAACTTGCACCACAACAAATTCAGTTTAGATGATCATTATAGCTATAACACAGTCTGTAAGGCCTCTACTACTTACTCAAACTTCATGAAGATTCCCATCAGGGGCGGCTCCTCCTTTGGAGCGGATGAGCGGCGCCCTACTTAAATGCCCTCGAGCCACAAGATGAAAAATATAATGGTAATTTATTACCATTTTATTTTTCAGCCTCCCGAACCGATAGGAGGGGGTGGGGCTTAGTGAGAGCAGCAGCAGGGAGGGCCGTATGTTCACTTTTCAAATTGCACATGTCCCTTTTGCTGGCCGTCTTCTGAGGGCCAGTCAGACATGCGCCCTTTGAAACCTTTAACCCAGCTGTCTTAAGACAGTAAGTACAGGCCTCCAGAGCGCTGAGACAGGCTGCTCCCTTCAATCAGTGTGCTGCTCTCATGCTGGTGAGAGCAATGCCAGGATTGGTCAAGGCAATTGCTGGGACCTGCACTGCAGTCACAGCGAGGTCTGGAGCGAGGAGGTCCTGTAATGAATTAAGTGGTTTTTTTTATATATTTAAATTTTATTTGCGCGCGTGCCCCTGTATAGTTTTATATATTTTTTAAAAACAAATTGCCCCCCAAGTAGATGCCAACCGTCACTGATTCCCATGGCTACAGTCTGTAGTGTCTTGTGAGTTCGAAATGACGGGAACCTTTTAGTTCCTGACGGGCTCCGTAGAACTGTGACGTAAGTGCGTGGGTGACAGAATTCATGACACAGAATGAACAATTAACGGTTACACGCTGAGCAATAAAGACGTATAATACCAAGCTCTGTGTGTGGCGTGATAATTTACATGTACCCGGGCTGGGAAGGTCGCTACAACTGGTGATGATCTAGGGAATTAGGTAAAACCCACAACTCGAAACACAAAGCGTGCTCTCCTAGAGAGTTTGCCGTGGTCCAGCAAACTGCTCGCGCGTGCCATGTGTGCCTGAGTTAAAGTAAAAATCGATGGTTGGCATATGTGGAGTCAAAGCGCCACTCCAGCCAGTACAAGGCCTGTGAAGAAAGTGAAGGCCTTACAGAAAGTTTGTTTGTCATCGGCTAGAAATTTGCTGGTAAAGTTAAGACCGGAGATACTACGCCACAGCCTAACACAGAGCCGTCATTCATACAGTACAACAAAGCTAAAGGCAGTGACAACCAGGTACAAAGAAGCAGTAAAGGCAGTGATGGCCGAGTGCAAGGAAGTGCGCATTGCGCAAATTTTTGTGACGCAAAGAAATGCTAAAGGCAGTAACAACCAGGTACGGAAAGTGCAACGAGCGCCGACAGCCAGGTGCAAGAGAACGCTGTGAGTAGAAGCAGATAAATGCAGAGATACATTAGAGGCAGTGATAATCAGATATATAGAGAATACAATCACGCTTACCAGAATCTGAGTACAAAGAGCCATCCAACCTCCGCCTCATGTGCCGCAACTCAAGCGGAAGCACAGGGGTTGTGCTTACGAGGCTATAGAATCACGTCGGACCGACTGAAAGGCCATGAGCGGCGGTCAGAATAGTGACATATTTCAATGGCCGCTGAAAAGAGTGCAAAATATGGCCCTGCCGCCTTCTTGAAACCACCACCTACCTTCAATACCACCAAAAAATTAAATATTGATGACGAAACCTTCGATGATTTCATTGATGCGCTGGAAGAAGCAAATGAAAAAAAGATCATTACATTTCTAAAGAATTTAGCAGGTGAAAGAGTAAAAGAAGTGATAAAAAAAATTCTACAAGGTGATGAAGTGATGTACCATCAAATCAAAGAGGCGTTAGGCACCAAGTTCAATTCTATGCCGAATGTGGACTATGAAAGGTACATTTTCAGTGAGGAAAGGCAGAGAGCCTGTGAAATGATGGATGAGTTTGTAGAAAGACTTGATTAGCCCATCAAACATTGTAAGTTTAACGACTTCAATGATGAAGAGGGTATTGCTTCTCAGAGTAATAGATGGTTGTCTCTCTGATTCCTTCAGACGACGAATGCTGAAAGAGACACTCGGTTTGGAGTGAGTACTCATGGCTGTCAGAGCTGACAGACCAGCAGCTAAATGAAGGCCAGAACTGCCCAAAATGAATAGGCGCGGAGTGTGAAAAGTAAATCAAAATACAAGGTAGAAGGCCATAAAGTAATGTCTCCAAAGAAAAATAAGTTGTCTATTCGATGTGGATTTTCCTTTCCACATGAAGGTAAATGTCCCACTATTGGACAGATATGCAAAGACTGCTGGAAAGAAAACCATTTTGTAACGGTTTGCAAAGCGAGGTAAAGATCAAGTGCGTCACGTTGAGAAAACAAAATGAAGGAAAGATCAAGTGCGCCACGTCGAGAAAACAAAATGGATGCCAGAACGTTCCTGATGAGATGTTCTACACGAGCCCACAAGGCCAAGCAACCACATCAATTGAGGCAAATAGAAACTGAACAACATCGATTGTCGTCAAATTCCTTGTCTAAAAGTTCATCATTGTCATGTAACAGTGAGGAAGATGGGCTTGCGATGTCAATGTTGACTGCTGGGCGACGTGCACATGTGGGATTAGCTTCGTGCAAGGAAGAATGTCGGTCGAAGCTAGGTCAACAAGTGAAAGTGCGAAATTCATTTGGACACAGTCCCAAGATCGCACTGAAAGTGAGTGGGTGTTCCATACCTCTTAACATAGACAGTGGCATGTTGATAAACATTTTGCCAGCGGAAAAGCACAATGAACTGTGTCCAGTGCCCAATTTGACCCCATCGAAAACCAAAGTGAATACGTGGGCTGCTTCGATGCCACTGCAAAGTTAAGGTTCATTAGAAGCATAAAAAGACGAAATACAAGCACCAATTCATGTCTTGGTAGGCAGTTCATCGAGTGCATGTTTACCCAGCTTCTGTACTGCTGCTGACATGGGGCTTATTTCTGTAAATTACAATGTCAATGCCCATCATGAGCTAGTAAATCAGTTTACATCCTTGTTTCATGTACTAGGAAGACTTAAGACAATGAAAGTGCAACTTCACATAAATGAGGACATTCGTCCTATTGCTCAACGACATTGTCGAATTACATTTCATTTACAAGAGGCTGCTGAGAAAGAACTTATGACACTCTTAAAGCACGACATCATTGAGCGATCCACTGGTCCGACGCCATGGGTATCACCCATAGTGGTAGTGCTGAAAAAGGAATAGTGGAGGAGCTGTGCACATCTGAGTTGATATGCAGCAAGCAAACAAGGCAATTGAAAGAGAACGACATTCAGGTCCACACATTGTTGACATGATTTACGCAGCTGAATGGAGCTTAAGTCTTTTCCCGCCTTGATTTGAACAAACCAGCTCGATCTGGAAGAAAAGTGCAGGTACATTACTACCTTTTCGACTCATGTTAGTTTATTTAGATATAAAAGACTACATTTCGGAGTGTCCTCAGCTGCAGAACTTTTTACGGATGTCATTTGTCGCATAATACAACCGGTCACAAATGCTTTCAATTACAGTGATGACATACTAGTTTTTGGGGCCACACAAAAGTAACACGATAAAGCTCTGACACAAGTGTGTCGTATACTTGCCGATGCAGGTCTCACTTTAAATGTGGCAAAGCTGACATATTTTTATAGGAGGACTCAACTATATCCTTGTGAGTCCTTACCGGTGTCAAAATGTAAAAAATATTAAGGTAGTGAGAGCTCTAGTATTCTTTGGACCCACTGACAAGATAATTTCCATCACAGCCAGTTGCCCAGGATCCATACAATCTCTTCTTGCTCCCCCGTTGCCTGCAATCACTCACTCTATGCACACAGGCATCACTTCCACTTCCCTTCCTTTACCCTCCTCTAAAATCCAAACCAGGAGAGCCTCTCTTTCCTTTCACCTTGTGCTTTACGTCATTCTCGTCCCCCATTACCTTCCTTCAACCTTTCTTTCTCCCTGATCTCTTTAAAAAAAAATTAAAAAACTCACTGCCATCTCCTTATAAGCTGAGTTTCTGAATACCCTTTCTTCCATTTTACCCATAAAACCGAAATTCCCTCTCTCCACTTAAACTATACTCTCTATCTTTGCTTTTCAGTCATTTGTTAGACACTGGCACCTGTCTCCTAATTGCAAGACCACTCTTGTTTTCTATTTATATAGTACTTCACTACTTCAGATTATGCTGGTTCAAAGCCAATTCACCACAACAGCAGTTGCATGTACTATAGGCTTATAGCAAAACAGTTTAAACATATAATCCGATGACCAGTCAGCTGCTCTCAAAATATTCTCCAATCTAGATCCCTGAACAAAAGCTTTGGAAGCCATGGCACCTCTAGCCGAATGAGTGCCATACACAGAAACGTCAGTGCCACCTGGCGAGGGTCGTGGCAGACACCTCTTTGAACGGCTTCTGAAGCGTTAACAGCAATTGCCCTAAAGGATCTGCACAAGAAGAAAGTGTGCAATCTTCATATGCCTTCAAACATTTACCCAGACAGAGTTTACCATTGTAAGGGGAAGATGGATAATCAACACACAGAGACATAGTCTTAGTTCGCATCGAAATAGTAAAGGAGCCACCTTTGGGATAAAATACCCTACCTGCCAACTCCAGGGCCCTCACATCCAAACCCCGTCTACACGAGCCAAGGCACAATAACATTGTCAATTTAGCAGACAATTGTTTCAGAGATAATAAAGCATTGTCAGGCCATTGTTCAAAAAAGGGTTAAAACGCAATTTACATCCCATACCTGAGTATATCTGGGTTTAGGCGGATTAGAGACTCTAATGCCCTTGAGCAGTTTACAAATCAAGGGATGCATACCCACCGGCTTACCATCAGATATAGAAGATCTAAAGTTATTTACCCTTGTCGAAGGTGTCGAATCTTCAAACGCTGGAGAGTCCTGTAGTGCAGTGGGCCCGGAAAGATCGCTTGAGTGAAGGAGGTCAAAAGGCCCACCAGACATGCCACAGATCTCAGCAAAATTGTCTGTTTGCACAGTGCGGACCTCAACTCCCTCTTGATTGACTTCATCTTCGAAGCCGGGAGTAAAAGCTGGGCCTTGACCGAATCCACCTGGAAGCCTAGAAATTCCATCTGCTAATACGGAATCACCACTGATTTCTTGACATTGAGAAAAAAGCCCAACTCCCACAGAAGGGATGATGTCAATGAGAGGTGAAGAAGTAGTGTGTCTCTGGACTGGGCATGGGCCAGGAGGATCATGTCATCGAGAAAGACGATCATCTACACTCCCTTCACTCTCAACTTCCCAATCACCGGTTTAATAAGTTTGGTGAAAGCCCAAGGAGCCGAGGAGAGCCTGAAATGAGTGGTCAGATACTCAAAACATTGGGACCACCACTGGAATTGCAGAAAATGCCTATGAGGGGGAAAATGGGGACCATGAGGTGGGCCTATTTTAAGTCCAGGTAGACCATCCAATCCCGTTCCTGGAGAAGATAGCGGAGGAGATGGATGCCTTCCATCATGAAGTGGCGTTAAACCACCCATTGAAAGAAATGTCTTAGATTGAGCACCAGTCGTTGACCCCCGTCCTTCTTTTGGACTAGAAAGATCAAGCTGCAGAAGCCCCTGGGATGCGGACAAGAAGGAGCAATGGCTTGCTTCCCTTGAAGCGCCTGGATTTCTGAGCCTATAGAACTCATTTCTTGTAGGGAAAAATTGAGAGGGGAAGGAATAGAGGACTGAACAGTGAGTTGAATGAGCCCTATTCTGTAACCCTGGTCAGTATAGAGAATCTGTGTCGAAAAAAAATCTTGGCCCAATTGTGTATGAAATGACGAAGTCTTACCCCAAAGGCAATACCAGGAAAAATAATTACCTAAAAACTGAGCTTTGAAGGAGGCTTGGGCACCACGGGCGACGCCCCTGTTGAAGAAACCTCTGAAGCCCCTTGATTTGGAGGTAAAACCACCTTGGGAGCAGTTTTGCCAGTTCCCATCGACGTCAAACACTGGAGCCCCTCTGAGGACTTGGTAGAAGGCACAGCCAGCCAAGCGTACTCTACCTCGACTGGCCCTTCCAAAAAGGAGACTGAAAAAGTTTCTTGAGGGAGGTCTGAGCCTTGTTGAGGGAGGTGAACGTGTTGACGTTTTTCCCAATGTCTGTTACGAAACGGACGCCAAAGAGCTTGCCTTCAGCCAAGGGACCAGCCTCTGACGTGGCTAAATCGACAAGTTTGGGGTCGATTCTCATCAAGACTGACTGACTTGCGTTTCTCCAAAGAGAGCACACAATTGGTGTTGCCGAGGCAGCAGACTGCCCGCTGGGCCCAACCGGCGAGGATTTCATGGTTCACACTTCTACCAGTATCCCAAGCATTGAGAACAAGTTCCAAGATATTTGCCAGGATACCAGAGACGTGCAGTAGCTTGTCCTGGCAGGTTCATGAGGCCTGGTCAATGCCCTTCTTGGGGCCGTGAACATATTTCATCAGGAAAGTGAGCATGCTCAAGTCTGTGTCCGGGGTCTCAGTGGTTTTATGCGGGAGATCGGGCTTGGGACATTGCACCTTGAGGTGGATACGCCCCTCTTTCTGAAAGCTTTTGCAGACGTGGGCCTGCATGTAGTCGGTTACCGCTAGCCGGGGGTCCAGTCGGAAGACCTTGGGTGGACAATATCATCCAGCTCCTAATCCTAGGGGTTATGAGGAATGGAAGTTAGAGAGTTTCCTGTGAGGGGGCCAGCAGGTCTCTTCCATTTGCCGCACGAGGACCTGCTAAGGTCAGAGTGGAAGGGAGAAGGAGGATCGGAATCTGAGTCTCGGTGAGAAAAGTCCTGCTTCGGAGTGCAAGACACCACCTTATCATTATATGTGGGCTCCCCCAAGATGTCTTGTGATAATTTAGCATTGGTCTCCGTGTGGGGCCACAGGCCTGGCATAGACTGGGCTGTCTATGACTGGGAAGAGCTCGAGGGCGCCAAAGAGGCGGATGGTAGGGGGTCTTTCAGACGTCTTGCAAACTCATCAAGGCGCTCTCTAATGGAAACCGCCTTGCCTAAGGAGCGCTGCACAGAGTGGTCAATGACTTCCACTAGGCCATCATCAATATAGTACCCGTTATCGTCTTCTGGCCTGTTGGCCTCATAGTCATTGGGGTCAAAGGGCTCACAGTCAGACATGGTGAAAAAGGAGGGGGGGGAGCAAGAGCCATTCAGCAAAGCCGCAAATCGATATCTCCATGGGGAGGCCAGAGGCTGAGCCAGGCAAGTTGGACAGTGCAGAGAAGCACAAGGTGCAGAAGCAAAGTTTTTCAGCCCTGAGAGACTCTGCTGATCAGGGCGTCATGCGGGAGCAGAATAAGAGCTGAGCCCTTGTTATTGCAGCCCAGGGAAGAGGTGCCGTGGCTGTATATGCATGAGGAGTCCGCAAGGACCTGCAGAGCGCGTAAGCGGAGCCGACAGCATCAACAGCGAAAGAGGACTATGCGCAGGTAGCCCAATTGGGCTACTAGTCTGTTTTCCTCGATCCCGAGTGAAGCCGTTGCAAAAGAAGCCGCCCGCCGATGGTGTATGTAGATGAGGGGGTGGCGCAACACATGCCGGCAGTAGCGGGGGGAAAAGGGCAGACTAGACAGAGATGCAAACCGGCACCCGAACAGGTGCTGCTGCAGGCGGGCTAAGAAAGGCGGGAGCCCTGTGGCACGCACTGCTGCCAGAGGACACATCTCAAGAATAGAGAAAAACAACAACAATGAAAATGCAGCAATAAACAAACATGCCAACAAAAGTGCAACACCGAAATAATCTGAGACACTTATCATGACTGCAGAGCAGCAAAGAAAGAGGCAGTCAAGATGATACCTCACAGTTTTGAGGACTGGCAGGATATGATTGGTGGACTGTGGTAGGGGGTGTGGTTTAAAGGATTCATGGGATGTGTAGTTAACTTCAGTTTTCTACAGTTTCTACTAATGTTTTCATTGGCTGTTGTTTGGAGCTAGTAAAGAGAGAGAAGCATACGCATAATCTGAGCCTCCGGTTCTGACATAGACTCGGCCGAGGCTGGGCTCTGTTTTTACGCCCAGCCCCTTAATTTTACAAGCCAGCTTTTTCCCCTACTAACATTGGGCCTGGTATCTGGGTATGGAAACGCAGGACCACTGGTGATGGGCCCTTAAAGAGGTCTCAAGGCCCTGACTCCATGTGTCCCACAGCTGTGACACAAAGTTGTCAGAAGCAAAAATCCAGCTTCAGTGTCACTGTAAACTTATTGTTGTTATTGTAAGATTGGTTTTCCCCTTAACATTCTAAGCAGTTTTGAAATGAAGTGTTTTGGGCAGGTGCCCTCTTTGTCTTTTGAAGGTTGTGTGTGCATTCAGCGCTAGTTTATAGCTGTAGCGATACAGAAAATATAAAGGGTATTTCATGTTATTGTTGACCCTGCAGTGATGTGAGGGATGCAGACATGAGTCCTGTACTGTCCAGCCAATAGCCCTCGGGTGTAGTAGCTGCCACAGAGAAGTGCATATTTTATGTCCATGCATGTCTTGATACATATGAGCAACTTGTGTGGACCCGAGCCTCAGCTGAGGTCAAAGGAAAGTGCAGATCCAGGTTATAACTTTCTTGGGTAACCTAGGGAGGATGGATTCTTCACGGAGATATAGTAGTTGGAAGCTATAAGAATTTTAGATAATCAACAAAAATATTTGTAACTTAAAAAGATGGATATTTTTTTGCCACCCATGCTCTCCTTATTCACTAGTAATATACATGACTGATCAAAGAATAATAAAAACAACGTATAGTGATTTCATCTTTGGCCACAACAATACCAGTGTTCCAGACACAGTGCTGTTGGTGCAACTGCTCTGAGTGTATCAGACGAGACGTGCAGGGGGTGCATGAAGCATCTTCTTGCACACCCGTCACTCCATGTCTTTCTCTTTGTTGGGAGTTTAATTTCTACCTATTTTTATGATCGTGGTTGTCAGTGCTGAATTGAAAAAAAAAGCGCAGTGGCTACTGAGTACCAAGGATCCTAGTCTTTTCCAACACACTACACTTCTTTTCTTTCTCCCTTTGTCGCTGTTTTCTAATCTTTCTCTTCCTCAGTGTTTCTCCCTTTTCTCCCTTTGTCTCTTATGCTCCTGGTCAAAGTCCAATGATTCGTAAGTTCAATCTCCAAAAATTAGTGCCAGTGCCCATGACCTGCAACCACCGGCACAAATTAAGCAGTGTATGTTTTGCTAGGATTCTAGGTGTCCTTCCTATCTGGAGCTCTGTTTTAGGGCTACAATGGCCTATATTTGTCCAAGTTGCATTTCCTACGTTGTACAAAGGGGGTTTTAGACATTCTTGGTTTGGCTCCAATGAGTCGAGACCCCGCCCTAAAGGGCCTTTCCTGGAAGGGACTAGGCCCTACCGACTTCCAAGCACAGATGCCCATTACAGGCCTTCCACAGCCTCCGCTTGCCATGCATTGGTCTTTTGGGAGTTTTGTAGTTGGAATGTATATTTGCTGGTGCTCATCTTCTCTGCTGGGCCCTTCCCAGCATTCTTACATCCCAGCGACAACAAATCGCTATACTGAAAACATAAAGGCTTTGTTTGTTTGGGTCAGATTCCAAAACCCTAAAACCATAGTACTACTACCACTAGGGTGCTTTAAAATTAAAACCTTCCTATTTTAACATACAAACACAAATGCTATTAAAGGCTTCTGTTCTAATGTTTTTGTGTAAAATGGAAATGTTTGCTTTTGATAGAACGTGTTTTTTTTTTAAACTTTGCACAAAATCTAAAAAGCTCATCAGTTTACATGCATTCTTACCCTGCCTTCCCAGCATGGCCGATGGGATGGGGTTTCATCCTTCTGGAGCTGTGCTCGATACTTTGTGCAGCTCCTCGATCATGTACAACAATCAAGACTGTTCTTTATTTGAATTCACCACTTCTCTATCTTCCGTATCTTTCTTCCCCTCCATCCTCAGAGCCGCAGTCCATTTTCTTGAACATTATGAACAATAAGGGGCAGAGGCGGCCTCCTGCTCTTTCTTTTCATATCCCTCTTTCTCCTGGCACTTCAGATTTTTAACCAGAAATCCAGGTTTTAAGACCGATGCATCACAAGTCATAGTCAGTAGCATCACATCATCAGAATCACCGGGGTAGTGAAATGAACATCCTGCCGCTTGCTGTTTGACCTTTTACACTCTCAATGGCACCATCAGAAAGGACATCACACAACCGTCGACCCAATGATGAGCAGTTGCACTTAAAAAAAAAAAAAAACTTATCGAAACTTGATAGTGATGATTGTTTGTAAATACTGAATGATAATTGATAGCTAGGCAGCTCTTATATAAAGCACTGCTACTCACACCTAGGCAAAAACAATAGGTCTGGCTTGCATTTTGAGTCCTGACTGAAATATTTTTAAAAAGCCTGCTACAGGGATAGAATAAAATAACAAAAATTGCTCTTGCATCCATGAGATAAAGATTTTAATGTGTCTTGATTCAGCGTACTTTTTAGATGTAAACAGTTCCTCATGCACTGCAATACAAGCACTCCATTGGAGGCGGAATGATGCACTAAACAGCCAATAGCATGAGATGAGACAGCTAGTCTTCCGGGGGGAACCCAAGCGCACTCTATGTATATTGTAAACAATAGATAACAACTGGTCTTGCAGGCAGCTGCGCTTTCAAGCCAGACATAAAAAAAAGTAAAGGCATACTTACTTTCCGTGATCAGACTGACCAAATCAGAGGTGTGCTAATACAGCTGAAGGGCAGTAATTGTTACCCTAGCAACGTCTAAAAGATGCCTTCCTACAGATTCCAGGTGTCACATTAGAATTAACATGTAGAATTAACCTAGAGCATCAGTCACAGGTAGATTGAAGAGCTACAGCAAACGTGGCAGACCAGGAGAAAAGAAACAAGCATTTGCAATTCAATAGGTCTTGCATTTACGAGAGTTTGAGCCATTGGCAATGTTGTGTTGTTTTTAAAACAGATAAATAAAAGGCATTGTCATTTACAATGCCAATAGCTTAAACTCTCGCAAATGCGAGACCTATTGCATTGCAAATGCGTTTGTGCTATAATTTTTTTTTTTTAAAGCGTTAGGAGAGAGCGTGTCTTGCCTGCAACAGCAGGCAGGACAAAGCTATTTGAGAAAATAGTGCTCGCAGGCTGTAATTAAAGCCAACCGAGTAACAACTCGCGTAACAGGGGGTGTCGCCATGGGAAGTTACAAAATGAGACAAGGCGATACTAAGGAGGGACTACTAAACCTATTGACCAATGAACAGCCACAGTTTACAGTGGACAATGACACAAGTCAATGAAAAATATGGGCGGAGAGTGGGCGGAGCTTCAAGTCCCTACCTGAATACAGCATGCCTCTTAGAGCGGCGAATGCGCTGCCTAGACTCAACCTAAAAAGGTTAGGGGGAGAAAGAAGAAGTACATATATCAGCAATTTTTATACAGCTCTCCGGACACAGGTTAGCACACACATTACAGCCTTATGTGTAGATAATGGGCCTGTACACAGTATGCAGAGCTACTACAGCTGTCATTACATGATTTCTCATGTAGAGCACACTTCATAGGCTACACACTGGTTAAAGCAAAAACTAGAGTGTTGAATTGTTGGCACACAGGTTCTCATTCACCTTGTAAAGCGTTGCCACTGTACCATTTTTTTTTTTTATCAGGGCTGTTCAGTATTTTTCCTTTCTGTGTATTCGACAAACATTGAGTCCATTGAGGGAGCTCCAGGATTTCCAGACTTCCATCAGCAGGAGAAAAGCCACTGCCACTCAAACCAGGCATTTGTGAGACTGAAGATAGGTAGCAACTAAATCTATAGTTTTGGGGCACAAACCATTTTAGCTGTACTCCTGGTGTTGAACAGACATAACAACCATTGCTAGCAAAATCTGCCCAGTCCGTCATAACTCGACTTATGTACTCCCTGCCCCTTCCTGTGTGTATGATAGTTCAAAGTATGGCTGTTGTAGATGGTATCCCTGTACTTTGCAGGCGGTTTCCCCACCAAGGACACGGACTGCTGCGCACTGTAGTGGTGCTTGTCCATGTTCCCTTCATCCTGATGGATCTGACATGCCTCCTGTTTGTACCTTCATTGCTTCTCTGGCAAAAGGAGAACTCAACTGCCTCCTGCAAGGCCAAGCACTTCTCCTGAGAATCAGTTTTGCAGCTTTTCCGATTCTGTCTCCGGATCTGCCTGGAGATAACATAAACCTGCTCCTGGTGCCTGTCCTCTCCTAACCTTCCTTTGTATTCGAGAGACTGACCCCTGAAGAGGTGGACCAGGAAGAATTTCCGCAAAGAATGGCTGGCTGCAGCTTTAGATAACAGAAAAATACTGGCTTCTTTGAGCGAGTAAGTTTTATTTCAGCATTGGCTGAGTGGGCTGTCCCCAGGTTGGGAACATCCCTAGGGTTCTGGACAAAGCCACACCACTGTGACCCTCTGTGGAAAAAGACAGAGTAGATCTGACATCTGAAGAGGAGGACTGGAGTAGGGTCCAGTGCACAGAAACCTGTCTGGAAGTTTCCTCGAAGAAGTGCGTCTCCAAGGAGCCATGAGGATACAGGAGTCCAGCTGATCATAACTGGACCAAAGGCTTGAGCTTCACAAGAGAGTGAAGGACCTTCAGGAAACATCATCTGAATGACTCCATGGGTTGGTGAACACTGGAAAGCGCCCTCCATATTATCATCAATACACCTCCCTGTTCCAACCCAATCCTATGGTAAACCACATCCACATATTGTCTCTGAAGCCGTGTTGATGGTCTATATCCCACAGTAATTGTTGGGGACATATACACACTCAAGACACTATTAGCCATTCATTGGCTGTTGCTGATGCTGCAGTGCATCTTCCTGACATGGTCACAGAACATGGGAGATGGTTGAAGGGTACATCTCTTTTATCCTGACGGGAGCAGAGGCGATGCTCTGAGCATCTGTGTTTATTGAAGTGCTGCTTCTTGCATGCCGCAGGATGACCTAGACATAGATTTCATACTCGAGAGAAGTTTTTTTGTCAACGTTGTATAGATTCCATAAGGAGGGTCAGCAGTCCACATACCCATCCTGGGTTGCAGATTAAAAGTTAATTGATTCATGGTCTGGACATGGAGATGGTAGACTCACATGTTGAAACAAGGGTGAATATGGGCGAACCCCTTCTTAGTTAAAGTTGAGAACTATGTGGGTGAGCATTCTTGTTACTTTTGACTTAAGTCTTTTATGCAGGTAAATTCACCAGGTACACCAGAACCAATGGAATATCACACAAAGCAAGATAGGGTTTCTACATTAGAGACTTCTGACCCCGCAGCATTTTAAATCATGCTAACATGTTTTATTTTGGACCCTGCAGAACACTTTGAGTTACTGCGCTTGCAGAAATAGCAAAGAAGAATTCAGACAGCTACACTGATCAGAGAGGGAGAACTTTCTGCCTCGGAAGGTAACCCATACAAGCCACAGAGGTCAACTTATATAGTTTGGTTAACTGTGTGGGAGAAAGGACGCTCACATAAGGGCAACTTTCAGTCTAGGTTCCTCTGAGTGGAAATTCCCCTCTTTGGTGACCTGTTGCTGCGCAAGTGCTACTAGTATGTTTCGGGACGACTCTGGTGATCGTGGTGACTTTGCATATCTTAGTTTAGAGCTGGACCCTTATATGAGCTGTTTCCATAGGGCACCCTTTGTACCTCACTCACTGAGCTTGTGAAGTGCAGGTCAGTGCTTAGACACAGTTCTTTTATCAATTGGTGAATAACCAACTTGACTTTCAGATTCAGGATCCTTGAAATGGAGTTAATCTTCAGCTTCGGAACCAAATCTAGTAGAGTCCATGGGACTTGGGTTGACCCTATAGAAACCGCTTTGTGCACCACTTTCTTTCAATTAATCAATACTGTTAGGACACTGCACATTATTGTGCCTTCCCCTGGTACGGGCAGGAGGTGCATATTGTTCCCTTGATCATCCTACCTACAGTGCTTCCGTAATTGTACTCCCCAGTGCTCGCCTCTAATGATTATCACATTTCTCCCCCCCTATCATAGCCCAAAGCCATTGGAATCCAAGGGCATGTACTCAATGGATTAGCTACTTCCTGCTGGAAGAACCCAGTCAATCAGCCTGGCACCATACACCTCGGACGTCCATGACCTCCTCTACAGAGTTCCGCAAGGGTCCTCTCTAAGCCCGACCATCCGCAGCGCATAAATGATTCCTCTAGGGAGGACCAGCTGATCTCACAACTTCAACATCCTCTCCTACGCCGATGACACATAACTCATTCTCTCCCTCACGGGCAAGACTCCCAGTACCCAGATCATATTCAATGCCTACATGACAAAAATCGCCCACTGGATGAAGACCAACTACCTGAACACCGACGACAACAAAATAGTGATCTTCTGGAAGAGCACTTCACTGTGGGACTCCACCTGGTGGCCAACAGAGTTTGGACCAACAACAACAGCAAGAACCTCAGGATGGTCATCGACAGCAAACTCACCATAACTGCCCAAGTCAACACCCTCACTGCCTCATGCTTCCATACCCTGAAGATGCTGAGGAAGATTTTCAAATGGCTCCCAACCAATCAGCATGCTGAAAACCACCCGTGGTCACAGTCAAGCTGGACTGTGGAAAACACAGTCTATTCCGGGATCAACAAAAAACTCACCAAAAGGCTGCAGACCATTCAGAATTCGATGGCTAGAATTACGCTCAACGTCCCACACCGCACTCTCCTCACACCACACCTGAAGGAGCTCCACTGGCTCCCCTGCACAAATGTGCACAATCCACACTCCTCACCCACACTTTCAAGGCACTACATAACACTGGCCCAGCATACCTAAACAATTGAATATGCTTTCACAAACTTTCCAGACACCTCCCCTCATTCGAACTTCTACTTGCACACATAGAGAACCACATCCAGCAGCCAACCCTCCTCCCACATCACTCCGAAAGCGTGGAACTACCTGCCGCTGCACATAAGAGCCTTCTTTTCATTTCTTGAATTTGGCAAGAAGCACAAGACCATTTCAAGTAGTCTCACTAGGCCTTAGGTTTGGCTAGACTCGCACCTGCTCAGCGCCAGTATACCCTCCCGGGTGATAGTGCGCTCTATAAATCACCATAACGTAACCAGGGCTAAATAATATCGGTTCTCATCAAGAGAGGCCCTCCCTCTTCTTTTAAGGATTGGTTAACCCCTGTATCATAAGACTTGTATCACTTCTTGGTAGGACCCTCTGAGCCAGTACTACAACAGAACTCCTTCAGCAGTTACATATTTCATGGCTCACGTGTTGTTTTAGGAAGTAGAAACATGCTTCTAGCTTTCAGGGGCATACCGTTGGCTTCCTTTGAACACTACATCAACCTCTCCTAGTCAAGGCTGCTTGGTGTGAAGAACACATTTTAAGTGCTGTTAATAACAAACTCACTCAATATGGTCCTCGAAGCAGACATTGCAGTGTTTGGTGCCCCAACGACTGAGACGTTTCTCCTTCCACCACCTTCAGAACACATGCTAAGGTTGAGAGAATTGATGTTCCAGTGATTCATTGCTTTCCCCTTCCAACAAGCCATTTGGCCATTCATGTCCTCCCCCACCCCTCCAGCCCCTTATTGGCTGCACTTCCCAGTCATCATTGCTTCTGATCAGACTACTACACTTCAGCCTCACTTTCAGTGTGCATGTAAGAAATGTGGTCCCTGGCCTCTACGAGCTGTTATTTCCTTCCTCTCGTACACATAAATAGAACAGGATTTGCAGCAAAGCAGTGAGTGATACATGCATGCTACCAAAACATCAGTATAGAGGAGAGAAAGTTCTAACATTGAACCATAGAAAACAAAATGTGATCCTGGCCAAAAACATTGTCAGTTTTTCATTGGCCTTTAAGTTTTCTCTCATGGTAACTATGGCGTACACAGGATGGCCTCTTTCTCTTTTTGTCAACTTAGAGTGCTGCACTACTTCTGCATATACCTTCCTTTCTCAGGAAAGAAGTTTTTTGTTGGGAGTCCTGGGCCAGTCAGTTGTTACTTTGCACTATCTTGTCTGGGTATTGTTGTTTACCACTGGTGCCCCAGGGACAAAATACAGGTGCACTCCAAATTGTTAGTTAATTTACTCCCCCTTAAGCATTAGAGTATCCCTCGAGTTTAAATGGTCAACTCCAGCGGGGGAGGGGGTTACAATCACAGATGGGGTGTCAATGATAAATAGCACTTGGTGGCACGAATGTACAGTCAGTAAATTACTTTGTGGAAAAGAACTTTAATAAAAAAGTAAGTTAGCAGAACAATTAAAACCAAGATAAACCAAGAGATGCTAGCATCTCTGGTCGTCTCTGGTAATGGTCAGACCATTACCAGATCAATTTTATGGTTACCCTGCCAACCCAGCGTCTTTGCTGTCCACCAGTTTGGCGTACAGTTTGCAGTTGGTCTAAAATTGATGTTACACAGCTGGTGTCCTCCTCGCTGTCTTCGATGCATATCCCAAGTAGGGGAGAGGATGTGGAGCAGGAAAGTGAGCGGTTCTTGAATTGGATTCAGGACACCATGGACATGGTGGCTCCGGCACATAGGGAAAAAGTAAGGGATAGGCCTAGGCGTGCCCCTTGGTACAACCCCTCACTTCGGGAGGGGAAGCAGAGGCTTTGTCAGTATGAACGAAGATGGCCTAAGCACTATGATCCAGAGGCTTTGAGGAATTACAAAGCTGAGTTGGGCGCCTATAAAAGAGCTGTCGTGGCTACCAAAGCTGCCTTTTATGAGCCCAGGATTGCTGTAGCCAGTGACGTGCAGAAAGAGACCTTTAGGGTGCACAAAAAAATAAACCAGATTAAAGATAAGGCCCCGGTGGCAGTTACAGAGGACTGTAATCGGATGCATGATTTCTTTTTGAATAAAATTGGAGAGATTCAGCATGAGATAAGGAATACTCTGCTGTTTCTGTGCTGCTGACTGTTGTGTCCCCTTACTTGGGCCTGTAGCTAGCTGCATTCCCAATATTGGATTTGGACACTTTGGCCTCACTAGTGGCGACGGTCTAATCTGGTTCGCTGGAGGACCCCTGCCGCCAGAGGTGTTAAAAGCAGCACTCCCAGCTATGGGGAGGTGAGCTTTTATCACTTCTGAACGCCTCTTTGGTGACAGGTAAAGTGCCATCTAGGTTTAAGAGGGCATGGTAAGCCCTCTACTGAAGAAGTCGGTGGTGGACCCTATGATTCTAAAGAACTATCGCCCTGTATCCCTGCTGCCATTCCCGGCTAAGATTCTGGATCGGCATGTCACCAAGACCCTTACTAAATTTGTGGAGGATCAGCAACTGCTCCACCTTCGACAATCTGGCTTTTGGGCACATCCTAGCGCAGAGTTAGTAATGCTTTCTGTGCTGGATGAACTCAGGTTGGCGGCAGATAAAAATAGATCTTCTGTGCTGATCCTGTTAGATCTCACGGCAGAGTTCGATATGGTAGATCATCAACTGCTAGGGCATCTGTTGGTGGCTTGTGGGATTACAGGGTCTCCCCTTTTGTGACTTCCATTGTTTTGAATGATCGTTCACAGAGGGTACAGGTGGGAGGTCATGTCTCCAGAGCAAGGGCACTAACCTGCGGGGTCCCTCAAGGATCTGCGATATCCCCCCTGCTGTTTAATATCTATATACAGCCTTTGATTGCAGCTCTTGCACAGCTGGATTGCCAACTGTTTAATTATGCGGATGACACTCAGTTGGTCCTGCGGATTGAGAGCTCTATGCAGTCACAGTTGAACATTCAGAATATCTTGCGGTTCACTGTTAACTGGATGACAGCGAACTCGTTGAAGATCAATCCAGAAAAGACCGAAGTGCTGGCAATCACCACGAAGGGGAATCCCTGGTTGAGCAGTTTTTGGCCACTGGAGTTTGGCCCTCTCCCGTGTTCTGTACCAGTAGTAAAAAGTCTTGACTTTAAGCTAGATAGTAGTCTATTAATGTCCAAACAAGTGACAACAGTATGTGGGAGCTGCACAGCTCTTCTCAGACAACTACAAAAACTGGTCCCAGTTGTTTCATTTTCCACTATGCAGACAATCGTAGCAGCAATGATATTGTCACATCTGGACTATGGTAATGCCTTGTACATCGGCCTTCCTAATGAGCTAGTGGACAAACTCCAGATGACAATGAATGATGCAGCAAGATTGCTGCTTAAACTGCCGGGACGAGCGCATGCTACTCCATTGTTGCAACAAAGTCATTAGTTTCACATCTCTCTTGCTTTAGTGTTACAACCACACTGCTTCTGATGTGGCTGTTCCCTGGCTAATGCAGGTTTAGCTCTCAGCGGGCCCAGTTTCAGGCGCTGCATTGCCGTTGACTTTCGCTGATTGATGCTCATGTGAAGTGTGCTCTTGCTCCCTGCCTCCCGTTTGCATGGCCCTTGCTTCCAAATGGCTTGGGGTGGAGGGGACGGGAGGATTCCACTTGGCCTAAGAAATGAAGTCAATAATCTCTTCAAAGAAGAATCAAGTTAGAATTTCCGGTTATCCTTATGACCCCCAATCCATGATGGCACTTCAGGCATTCTCTAAAACATGTTCCCAATTTAACATGAAGCAATACTAGTTCCTGTTACTATAAGCAATTTCCTGTCTTTTGAGGTGCATAAGGCAACAGTGAAGTTCAGTCCCTGCGTCACAACACAGTCTGATTTTTGTCAGTTCAATGCCAAATCTTACTGATGTCTTATACTCTACTTCAGTTCTGTCTTAGACCTGTTGTACTCGTCCGTCGTCTTCAGTTACCTTCAGTCATCTATTCTCAACTGGACGTGAGGTTGTTTGTACCCTACTGTGTTTTCCTCCTATCTACTGTGACTATTCACTGCTGACACCTGATCAATCTGAGATTCACTTCTGAGAAGGAGCACCATACCTCGGAACTACCACGACCAAGATATCTGAGAATTCTCAGTGTCTACTCCTTGGCAACTAGGCACCAACTTTTCATTAACATTGGCTTTATGGCTGAAGTTATTGTATGGGGTTTGGTTCAAGTCAACTCCAGGACTTTCACAAGTTCTGGTATCAAATTAAAATCATATAAAAAATAAGCTTTATTGGGCAATCTCCACGGAAAACCATAAAAGTACAACAACATAAAATGCACAATATTATATCAAAATAGCAGGTATGAGAAATAAGGGGCTGAATACGATGGCGGAACGATCGCCACCGTTCGGCCGGCGGTGGGGTCCGCCGGCCCTGCGGACCGCGATTCTCCGACCGCCATATTACGATGGCGGTGGGATCCAGACCGCGACCGAGGCAAAGCCCGTCCGCCACGGAACCGCCACAGGCAATCGTTACGATTGCCTGGCGGAGAGGTCCGCATGCTCACAATGGTGGCGGAGTCCAGCAGGCTCCGCCAGCCGAATTTCGATGCATGCGGAAGCCAGCCTTTCCGTGGCGGGTGAACGGCAATTGAAAGGCTGGCGGGGATTGGTTTTGGGGGCCCGTTGCGGGCCCCCCCTGTGTTGGGGGGAGGTGTGGGTGCACTGGAGGGGTACCCATGGTACCCCTCTGCATTTCACTGCACCATGTGGCAGGCACAGTGTAGTGCCTGCCACGTAGTGCAGTGTAATGCACAACATGCTCTTTTCAACATCGCGGCGGTGCTGCTGTTGGCAGCCACCGCCGCAATGTTAAGGGTGCGGAATATGACCGCAGCGGTGGCGGTCCCATCCTAATTGGGTAGGCGGGATCGCCGCACGCATGGCGGACGGTCACAAACACCGCTACGATGGTGGGCTGACCAAGTTCGCCCGCCATCGTAATCAGCCCCTTAGTTATGACATCATATAGCAATAAAACTGTGTTTAAAATTCCGGTCATCGTTAAGTTTCCCCCATACAATCCTGTCGGTATAAATTTCAATATCATCAGCCAACAGACCGATGACCTACCAATTACAAACTTTATGGGTTGCAAGCGCAAGGGAGCACCTCCTGAAGGGATACGGACATTTTATCCATAGGGCTGATGCACACCATAAAAAACTAAAATAGTACATTGAATGATGGTGAAAAGGCTACTTTTCAGACAAAGTTCATCAACCAGTAAAAACATAATTCCAGCTCTTTCTAAGACAGAGGGACTCTATAATAAAAACGAATACAACTGCACAAGTTGTTTCCTACTCTTGTAGAAAAACTCAAGCTGGCCTACAATTCGTAAGTTTTTGTTTCAGCATTAGTGGCGTGATCAACTTTCTTCAATGTCTAAATTAAACATACAGAGGGAAAAATAATGCATAGTGCTCTGGATTGATATTCCATCACATGGACAGCCTGTAGACGTGCCCAACCAATCGTTCATTTTAGGAAATAAGACTTGGAAGTGGATAATGTTCAGTTGGAAGTGTGTCAATAGAGACTTGTGATAGTGGTTATTCACTAACATCAAATAAGGCTGAAGTCCGGTTTAATACAATCGTCCAAGGTATAAGCAAACCTTTTGCTTTCCTCCTTCTTTCATAAGCCTCTCTTCTTCAAAATGGAGTATACCCAAATGTTTTAATTCTTCCTTGCTGATCTCTTTAAGTTTCTCAGGATAAGCAAAGAGGTCGGGTCTTCCCAGGCTATCACGCAATTGTTTAGCATTTTTCAGCTGTGGTATCTTATGGGCACAATCAAGCGCTAAGCAGTCTTGTATAATCTGTTAGGGATCGTTTCCTCACATGTCCAAATCGTGGGCCATAATAAAAGGGGACACAAGTGAACAATGCCCTCCAGAAAGCTTAGCTCTACTTCTTGATGGCTAACATAGAAGGAGCTTGATTGCGGTGTGGAACAGATTAATTAATAACCTGCTGGGTCACCACTTCGCCACGGGTTCTTAACAAGTAAGGAGGAATCGACACAGGAGCGAAGTCAAACCATAGGTCATTTATTAAGCATTCATGAATGGGTCTCCATCCGACAAGTACCATCAAGATACCCAAGGAGAGAGCACACTGAACGATGGTTACATGGGTTTTTATAGCAAGAGATCACAAACAAGGGACGCCCAGAGGTAAATAGAGCTTTGGGAAAAACACACAAATGAGGTAAGGCAAGAATCGACAGCCTCGGTGTCTTGTGCAATTGCTACGTCCTAAGACTGAACAACAAGAGATGTTATCTGAGTAGACTTTACTTGTGGATTAACCATTGCCTGAAAACCCTCGAGCAGATTGCTAGCTGTTCTTTTGCGCTGACTCTGCATGTTTACACAGCCTACAATGTCCCAACCTAAATCCTTTACTCATGTTTATACAGATGCGGTGTTAAGGATAGAACCAGGCTGAAAGTAGGGCAGGGGTGAAAATGGATGAGGCACAGCTTTAATTAAAAAACGAAAATCAGATTTTACATTTCCACAGTCCTTCCTTTTCAGCGGTGCTGAATCCATTCTAAGAGGTACATGTATTAATTGTGTACAATAATATTCATAAATTCGTGAATTTCAGTATGCATCATCATTTCTCTATTCAATTCATGAACATTGACTGGGGAAGGTTTAATACTACTACAAATATTTATGCAGGTGGTGCATATCATAGGGGCACATTGAATGCAGCAGCAGCAAGTTAGAAAGATGGCTCCTATAATTACTATTCCCATCAATATTTTCCAGCCCAAAGTAGAAAACATACCGCAAAACCATTCTGACCAAGTCCATGTTCCTTTTTCCTGGTGTATTTCTGCAGCTATTTGGTGAAGCTTTTGTGTGGCTCAATTAATATTCAGGGCGTTTTATGTAAATATTGAACAAATGTATTGTGCTTATATATTTGGCAGTGTGAATCCTTAAAAGAGGACAAGGTGAAGTGATAATGTTCAGATGCGGTAGGAGTAGGGGGCACTAGGCTATGAATAGGGTAATATGTTTCAAGCCTCCAAAATAGACCCAAAAATCCCAATACTAACAATAGAAAACATACAAAAATCCAATTTTTCTCCTTTTAATCAAAAACTGTCAGCTTTTAGCAGGGGCATTCGAGGCAAGTACTTCTATTCCTTCTAATAGGTCAAAAAGACACCTTCCCAAAGAGCCTTAATGGCAGATCGACAAGTCTACCCATTTCAACCTAATCTATATACAAATACCTATTTCAGAAGAACACCTAACACTATTCCCTATACTGATCTTTTATATTCAACCTGTATGTTTCTTAACCTTCCTTCCTCTTACTGTAGTATTTGTTGTTTGATTGCCAAGGTAACAAAGAGTAGCGTAACGATCAGCCAGAAACAGAGCAATGTAATCTCAATTCTCCCAAAATTCCTCACTACACTATCAGAGAGCATTAAGTCCCAAGTGTCTTTTGCTTCAAAGCCTCACTGGCAAGCTTATGTACCGGTCCGGAAGTTGGCGGTCTTGACCACCGGCATGGGTTGCTACCTCTCCAGAGATAGTTTCTTCAATCAAAGTCTATAGTTCTTTTCGGCCCTTGGCCGCATTTCGTATCCGGGCTGAACAATGTCAGGATGTTCAAACAGAATCTGTTCATCTGGGTCAGGCATGATGGCAGGAAGTTGTTGTTCCAATGACACCACTTCACCATGTTTCAAAAAGATCACCATCCCCAAAAGGCACTTGCTGAGAGATCTGATCATATTCAAAATCAGGTATTCCTCTTGTTATCCACTGATCATATGGCAAAGGGAGTGGTGCTTGCTTTCTCCACATCACTGGCATGGATCCAATGTCTGTGCCCTGTGCACTTAACAGCAGTCTGAGTGGTGAAGAGAACTTGCACTGACCTCTGAAACTGTTGGGTAAAGACGCAGTCTCTAGGCCTCAGCTTGTGACCTGGACCTTTATGACTGGGAGAGAGACTGGCCTTCACCTCTGAATGGATCAAAGGCAAATCTTTAGTCAACACAGTAATCAACAAGAAAGGTAAATTCAATATCAGATTGTCCTTGATCTTGGTACACCCTATACATTTGCTGGCCTCCCCATAACCACCTCAACTGGTTGCAAGACCTCGAAGGGCAGATCTGGGGGTGCAAAATATCCTGTTGAAACGGGGTACCTTTTCCTGTGCTATAAGTATGGCACATCATGCACCTCTTGACATAGAACTCTGCCACCCTGGGAATCAGATTGAACCATACATGATCTGAGGTGGCCACTAGTCCTTTAGCACTGATGTGGGCTGAACTGTGGGCCATGGTAACAATAGCATCCACATAACAATTTGGAAGCATTCATCTTTGCTTTCCTGACAGATCTATCCAACATCCTGTCGCATCCTGACGCCCATATCTTTTACACTGTTCCTTCTCTTCCTCCGTAGCTTCTTCCTGTACTTCCCTAATGCAATCTAGAGTCTGATTAAACATAGGCACTTCTGGTGTCCATCTAGCTGTCCCTACAATATACATTAAACTATACTCTAAATAGGCTGTTCGTTTAGCTGTTTCACTGGCAAAAGTATTTCCCTGTATTACCTCATCTATAATTTTCTTGTGGACAAAACATTTAACAATAGCAACTCTTTTTGGTAACATCAAGGTATCCAGTATCTTTACTATTCATTCCCCATAATGTATCTCATCACCATGCAAAGTCAAAAAGCCCCTCTTTTTTTTTTTTTTAGAGTCGTCCGATTGAGTGGGCAACTCCAAAGGCATATACATTGATATTTACAGTCAAATGTTGACTTAATTCACAGGCTCTAGTCAAAGCTGTCAGCTCCACAGATTGCACTGACATTTGTTGTATTTTACATAACTCAACCACAGATTTCAAGGAAGTAACTGTATAGGCCGCTGTACTAGAGCCATCAGGTAGTTTGTAACATGAACCATCCACGGACAGTTCCCCTAGTGGGTCAGATATAGGGGTATCTGTCAGGTCTACCCGTCCCTTAGTCTCCTTCTCAGTAATAAATATGCAATCATGCTTCTCATCTTGTTGGGACTCAGAAAGGGGCAGTACAGTGGCTGAATTCAAAATGTTACATTTCAGAGTGATGTTTGGAGCAAAAAGTGTCAATTCATACCCTGTTAATATCGCACTGGTCAGGTGCTGGGTCTGAATTATTATTATTTTTTTAGATATCCACTAAATGTGGTACCATAACTGTCAAATTGTGACCTTAAATATACATTTCAAATTGCTTTATCGCAGTGGGGTCCAATGTGGAGGAGAAATATGCGCATGACCTATTCCTTCCTACATGGGACCGTGCCAAGCTACAACCATCTTTTGCATGCACAAATTTGTAATAATCAGGTTTTACCTAAAGCAGGAGCATTACATAAAGCATTTTTTAATTGCAAAAAGTTAGCTTCACACTGATTAGTCCAAGGAAGCGGCATGCATACGTGCTTTAATGTTAAAGCAAGCAGGGGTTTTGCAATTAGTGAAAAATTTGGTAATAAATGCACAGATATTAGATTGAGTCAGTGGTTTCTGCAAGTTCTGCACCAATTATATCCTATGTTGGTATAGTGTCTTACCCCCCTTTGACAGGAGGAGACCTAAATAGGTAACCTTCTGTTGACAATACTGTAATTGGAAAAAAAGATACTTTGTCCCAAGGAGGCTAAGTGATGCAATAATTTCACTGTAGTCTGTTTGCAACCTTCTGCTGCATTGCTATGTCTCCAATGAGTGGCTCGTGAGCTACAATAGATTACCAGGTACCTGTGAGTAGCTCTCCTATGTACAGTCCAACCTGTATTTTAAAAATAAAACTCACGCATTCAAGACATTTCTTTTGTATTTTCACAACTCATAAACTGATGTCTACAGAAAAATGGTTGACATTTTGAAAATTTACTTACAGCTATTACTTCAGTTGGAGATATTTATTACTCATAATTATATCTTGGCGCAAGGGAGTATTGCAGCTATTGTTTGTATCTAATACCCATGTAATATTTCAGTTCAAATTGTCAAAGCCTTTTTTTTTTTTTTTACTGCTGAAAACCCTGGCTAATGCACTAATGTGATCACTACTGATAGTCTTGGATGAGGTGGTCACTTTTTCATCACTGGTGACTTTTGTTACAGAAAATGTTTGAGACCCTTGTACTAACATTCAGTTGTTGTGAAATAGGGCTTTGAACGGGGATGCCAGAAAATCCCACAGGTGTATTAACTTTACCTGAGAAACAACAGGATATTGAGGGACTACTATCCTGTTACTTTCTCTCAAATCAATTATAAATCAATAAACTTTTATCCTGTATTCCATCCCTTCTTTTAAGGACAGGAAGAATAGGGCTATTACATACATTAGAGGAAACTTCCTCAAAGCGAGTAAAGAAATCAGGGACGGACTCGCCCTGTCTTTGCTTACAAGCAGCAAGGAGCGTCCAATATATTTTCCGTGCCAGAATTATCGTCTTTATATAAGTTGGTATGTTGCCAGAGAGGTCCAATATGAGCTGATTGGGTTTTTGTTTTTTTACCAGGCTTCCTATCAGTTTCAGCTGCTATTATGGCAGCCCAGTCTCCTCCCAAATCAACAGCATGATCCTGTTTCCGGGTAAGTCGCCACATATCTGGTGGCAGGATCATACCAAAGAAAAAAAATATCAATATCTGCTAAAGTCATGATACAGGAATCAATGGCTGCCTGTACATCATCATAAAATCCTCTAGGATTTTTCCGTATGTCTGGTAAAGAGGCTTTTAGAGTGAGTACATCCGTCCTTTTCCAGGGCGTATATATCCAATTATACAGAAAATGGGCTCTAGCATCAGCGCTAGTTGGGTCATCATTGTCTGCATTGCCTCTTCCAGGAATGAACTGTGGCGCAGCTTCCCTTATAGGTCTTATTCGGGGAGAGGAAGAGAGTTCATTACGGTATCCAATTATCGTTGCTATGGCAGTATTCATTCTATTTACAGGGAAGGCCCCTATCTGACACTGTCGATTAATAGCTCTAACATCATCTGGGCCATTTTATCCTGTAGTCATCTCCCATTGAACCATAAGTTGATGAGAAAGCTTATTTATCAGACAAAGAAGTTCGCCCTCTGAAAAATCCTGTATTTGATTATAATTTCTTCTACTTCCATTTCTAAATCACTTAACCACTTCAGTACTGTCAACCTTATTGCGTCCTGATGAAACTAAGGTACAGTAGAATGAAGAATTCGAGGGGTGGAGATAGATACAGGAAGAACGGGATCATCAGTCATTTCAGGTGCAGTGGCCTGGGATGGGGGTGCAGTGGCCTGAGATGGAGGCGCAGTGGCTTGGGATGGGGGAGATAAGGGATGTACCGGTACTGGTTGGGAAATAGGAAGCTGGGCAACCGCGGGCAAAAGAGGTGGGGCCGGGGGTGCAAGGGGGGCGACATTTGGTGGTCCAGGGGGAAGAGGTGTTAAGGGTACATATGGGGGCGGGGTCGTTTGATCAGTAATCCATCAATATCTGAATCCACATCTTCTTGGTGGACCTGAACTGCTACTGTTGGTCTAACTATATATTCCTTAGATATTAATAATCTATGCTCTCTATCTAAACATTCCTTTTTCTCCTGAACTTCCTTATCCTTCAACTCCTTATACTTCTGATACTCTGTCTTCCTTTCCTGTTTCCTTTGTACCTTCTCTGCCTTGAGCTGCCGCTCCTTCACTTCTTTCCTCCACATACGCAAACTGTCAAACATAGCTGGCCTAACTTTTTATTTTTTTAAAACAATTGTTTCTCTAGATACTCGAGTTTGTGAGGGTCCATGGTTCCCTCTATTGGCCATTGCAACTGGGGATCCCCTTTTGTATATTTGTTCCACAATGCATTATACATGATCGGACAAATACCATATTTGATGTACATCTCAAAATTCGGCGTACCTTCTGGTGGCGCCAGCTGACTTGCTTCCAAAATGCTCTGCTTATCGCAGCAGCAACAACAAAACTTCCAAAGCGTACTAAGTACAGGCATGTTATATAAGATATAAAAAAACTTATAAACAGTGAGAAATAAAAAATATTCTCACATTACCTGTAAGGAAAAAATGTTTAGTCAAAATAGCAAGCCTCAAAACAGATTCCAAATACCAAGACAACTTCTAACCGAATGAACCAGTTCAATACAGATTTACCTTATGTGTAGTCTTGAACTCCCACCTGTCGATCCTCCCTGATCCAAAAAAAATGACCGTCCGAAGGCCCCAGTCAAGGCCAGCAGCCGCCAGGAAGATCAGAGTCGGAGAGCTGAAAAATCACCTTGCACCATGAGCAACACTAGTCTCTTCAGGTGGGGCGCCCCTCAGTGAAGTTCATCTTACCGACCCGATCTCCTCTCCTGGTCCAACTGCAAGCCCTTTATGGGGCCCCACGTTGGGCGCCAATTTGTGGAACAGATTAATTAATAACCTGCTGGTGCAGGGTCACCACTTCGCCACGGGTTCTTAACAAGGAAGGAGGAATCGACACTGGAGCGGAGTCAAACCATAGGTCATTTATTAAGCATTCATGAATGGGTCTCCATCCGACAAGTACCATCAAGATACCCAAGGAGAGAGCACACTGAACGACGGTTACATGGGTTTTTATAGCAAGAGATCACAAACAAGGGACGCCCAGAGGTAAATAGAGCTTTGGGAAAAACACACAAATGAGGTAAGGCAAGAATCGACAGCCTCGGTGTCTTGTGCAATTGCTACGGTCTAAGACTGAACAACAAGAGATGTTATCTGAGTAGACTTTACTTGTGGAATAACCATTGCCTGAAAACCCTCGAGCAGATTGCTAGCTGTTTTTTTGCGCTGACTCTGCATGTTTACACAGCCTACAATGTCCCAACCTAAATCCTTTACTCATGTTTATACAGATGCGGTGTTAAGGATAGAACCAGGCTGAAAGTAGGGCAGGGGTGAAAATGGATGAAGCACAGCTTAATTAAAAAACGAAAGAATCAGATTTTACATTTCCACAGCGGTATTGTCAGTAGTCACCTCAGAGACTTATTTCCTGTGAGTTGTAAAGAAGTAATCTTTGTATGGCTCCACACACCAGCCCCGCAGGTGACCATGCTCACACACTTAGCCTTATACAGTTGTAGTATTTCTTTTATAGGTTTTTTTCCCCAGTTTGCTTGCAAACCTAAATACCGCAGAAAGGGATTTCTCAAACTGGAGTTATCTAGATCTGACAAAGTTCTTCCTTGTATCTTTAGAGTCGAATTGCACACCCAAGTACACAAATGAAGAGGGCACTCTAAGTTCTTGGTTATTCAAGAGCATAGGATGGTATCTGCCTTTTACTGGAACTCTATATATTATCAATGACTTGGAAAGGTTGACTTTTTAGTCTAGCTTAGCCATGAAACTAGAAAAGGTGTTCAGGATTTGTTGGAGGGCATTAGGAGTGTGGGCCAATAGCACAGCATCACCTGCAAACAGGAGCGCCGGGACAGGGCGGTGATCTATTTGTGGAAGATCTGTGCACACACCCAGCCGCTCCCCTTCTAGCCCATTGATATATATATTATAAATAAGACAGGTGTCGGGACACAGCCCTGTCTCACCCCTCTGCTTATACTAAAGGCCTTGGTGCCTTCACCATTCATCCCATATCTCACACTCGGGGTTACGCCCAAGTAGATCTCTCTCAGCAAGTTCAGCATGGCAGGATCAACCCCCACTCCCTCATGATAGCCCATAGTATATCATGATTTATGCAATCAAATACACTTGATAGGTCTGTGAAACCCCCATAGAGTGCTCTCTTTTTTTACCACTGTGTATTTATCATTTACAAGGCTAAGGTTTAACCATTGTTCAACTGTTCCAATACCCCTTCCGAAAGGATATCCCACTCCTCTACCCAGGATTCTAATCTTTCTGCAGGATCCTGCCTGTGACTTTGAGCAGAGAGTTCAATAAGGATATTGGACTATGGCATGTGGGATCCCCCCAGTTTCCCTTTTTAAAGATGGGGACAATGAGTGACAATGACCAAGAATCTAGCCTCCCTGTCCTGCATTTAGCTCGCAGTACGTTTGTCAAAAAGGGTACCCACAGCGCAAGCTTCTCCTTAAACTGGTCTACTGTGATCCCATCGGGTCCCGGCACTTTCTTGCTGCGACTAATAGGGATGGCTTGGGTAACGTCTTCTAGGGTTAATAGTAGTAATCCAGAACATGGAATCTGAGTTGATGGAGGAACCCTATCATCCTGGATCTCACTATCCATCCCATTCTTCAACCCTATTGGCACATATATGGAACTAAAATGGGCAGTCCAATCCTGGGGAGCTTCCACAGTATCAATGTCTACAGCATTGTGGCATTAAAAATACGGTTGGTTGATAGTCAGCCAAAGGCAGTGTTATTCCTAATAATTCGTTGACCTCAATTAGAGCCCAAACCTTAGAGTTGATCTCCTCTTTTCTGGCCAGCAATGCTTATTTATACTTACGCCTGAATTTCAGCTCCTGTACGTTATCTGCATTCGTAGCTTTCAGGGCTTTCTTTCACTTTCTATGTGCAATGTAACAATTCCTATCAAACCAACCATTGGTTTTTGGTGTTTCACTCCTGGGGTTTGCCAGTTAGCCCCTTTTTTATTATTTTCAGAGAGCGCCACAAATGCATTCTTTATACTGGACCCATCTAGACAGATCAAAAATTGATCCCAATTCTCCTTAATCAATCCAATCAGAAATCCCTTTTGGATTAACCTTACTCCATCTTGGCACAGGGCTACTCTTCCTGCACACCTCAGTGCCCTCCACTCGGTTCTTGAGGTTGAACTTCCCTTTCTTACTTCCTATGTGAATACTAATATTAAGCAAGTTAGGGTCACTCATGCAATAAATGTAGGTTTTCCAGTCTGTCACAACTTATTTTTGATTTTCTGTAACCAAAATAAAATCTTTTGTGATCCATTCCCCCCGCCAGGTATACCTAGGCTGACAAGCCATCGGAGGATCACAAACTTTGTTTTCAAACACCAAATTATTGGTCATTAAGCAATTGTTAACCGCTTAACCGCGGTGCGAATTCCAAAGCGGTGCGGCGGTTTGATTAAGTGGGCGGGGCCGCGTCGGCCAACGGACGTGCACAGCACTACGGAGGTAGTGCTCGCGACGGCCGTTGGCCGACGGGCGCAGCGAAGGGGTTAATAGTTTCCCCGTAGCCATCATGTAAGAAATGTATCTGCCCTTCCTCATTAGAGGCTACATATCCACAGACTATTTTTGCAGGTAACGGACACACACATTGGTATTGAAATCCCCTAGACATATAATGTGTATCTCGCTGAATCCTCTTTCCGCCACAAACTACAATCCTCCAGGCCAGTTTTCACACAAGTGCTATCCCTAATAAAATGGTTTTTGTCAAAATAAATTATTACTATCACAAAACCCTTGTCTAACCGAACCACTATTGTTTGGTAATGAGGTGAATCTAAGTCACTAAATACCAACAACTTACGAAACTTGAGGGAAATTAATGTTTCCTCTCCCAGCTCTGGAGGGTAATGCTTGGGTATTATAGGTGCTATAAAAGACCATGGTTCCCTCTGAGGAAGTGTAACCCTAAACTTCTTGGCCAAAATGTATTACCAACTGTCAACTTGTGAATATACAGTTAGGTTTATTCACTGTATAAACATTTCATTGTTATGCAAAATACACATTGCAGCATAATTCATGTGCGCCCATAAAATGGCGCTGTGAAAGTGAATGATGACAAAGGTGAAAAGAAGTGTGCTGGTGCAATACATGGAGCATACATACAATAATAACGGCTGGAACAAATTCAAAATAAAAAAGATACCACCCAGGGCTTATATGTGTGCTGGAAAAATCCCCCCTTGGATTTGCGGTAGATCAATGATGAAGCATTATTTAAGAAAAATCTTAAGACTTGACTCTTTATGCAGTAGCTGTCTTCTTTTCTCTCTCTCACTATACTGGGACACTCTTTTGAGTAGCTGTGTGCTGTAGAAATCTTTTTACATTAACATTATTTTACATTTCCAGCACTGTCAAATTATCGGTGGGCCGGAGGTACGGCTTCTACTGCATCGAGCTTCTGCTGGGCGGCCCTAAATAAATACGGGCTGCGGCACACCAACCATTTGACGGTGCTGGATATCAGACCTGGGTGATAGTTTTTTGTCCTTTGGACACAACCTTAATGTGTCCTGACCTAATGGGGTGCCTATAACAATAGCAGATTCAACAATGATTCACCATCAAATACTGGCTGCTACCACGGGTTTGTCCTGATGATGACCCTGTCTAAAAATATTTCCTGTAGGGTGGAAACATCGACATTTACACCAGTGGACTGATATTAATAACAATAATGCACAAACCGTACTCATGCTGTGGAAATGTGCATTTGTATCAGCCCCTAGCGTTTATATAGCACTAGCACACTTATTTTCACTTTTGTCACTATTCACTTTCACTGCACCGTTTTGTTGGATCACCTGAATTATGCTGCAATGTGTATTTTGCATAACAATGAAATGTTTATGCAAATAAATTCACCTAACTGTATATTCACAAGTCTATTGTTGGTAATATCCTTTGTCCAAGGAAGTTTAGGCTTACACCTCCTCGGAGGGCACCATTGTCTTTTGTGGCTCTGATCAGCCCAGGTTCCCAAGAATAAAAGTTTACGGTGTATTATCAGTAGCGGATCGTCGCCCCACTGCTTTCAGCAGTGGAACTAAAGGAAAAATAAAATGATAAATAATAATTTTATTTGTTCCTGCTGCGGCAGCTTGGCGGAGTGGGGTTGCTCTGCTCTCAGAGCAGTGGGAGGAGTGATGGGCACTCTGTAAAGTGCGCATGAATGTTTGGCCGGCCGTCTCATTCCGACCAAACTGTCATGCACACTTTGCATGTTCTCCACCCAGACTGCATTACAGCCTGGGTGGAGAACATGCCCGGGCTCCCATTCCCTGGCTGAGCACTGAACCACGGTGCTCAAACCAATTAGGGGAGCCTGGGTGCTTCCTGTTCAGAGCGGAGGGCCGACGACGAGGGACAATGAGGAGAGACGCAGCACGTTTTTTTTTTCTTTACCCCTTTTCTCCACCCTCTGCCCCACCACCCCGGATCCTCGACAGCCTCCACTGTGTATTATAGGTGAGATAACCATTTTAAAAAAGAGTCGCAATAGTCGAACTTTCCTGCAAGCATAAAATAGAATAATCCTCTTCAAAAGCCACTCAATCCGCATTATCCACGCTCCTCATGAGGCCAGCTGTATTCCATAAAAGGATCTTTTCCTTAATTCCTGCTATCACAGGAGCATCAGATCTATTCCTAGGCTGACAAAGCAAATCCTCTCCTATCCCCTGGGGTACTTATGACTCTGAGGTATTTATCAAAAAAGTAGCCTCCATGGCCTCGTCTCTCAGACCCTTCTGGGCATCAGGGCTGCTTTGTGTTCTCTGGCAAGTACAGCCCGCTGCATCCTAAGTTCTAGTCTGTTCGGTGGCCGACCCAACATGTTTCTTATTCAATTGGCCTAGTCACTGTGAATTTGTATTATCATTCAAAAGCAAAACATTTATTACGGACAACTAAATTAAATCCCTCTGATATTTGTTACCAGCCCCTCTCATTGTCTACCATTCTATTTGTAGCCTCCATTGACACAGGTTTGGAAAAAGCCCCAGGGAACAGCTCTTATCGTTGAATTTTACTGATGGGAGCCACCTAGCCTTTAGAGGAGATATTCAACCAGGGTGGGAGATCTAAAATTCTAAATCACACAATCCCCTCTGTGTGTTTTATTGGCCTTACCACTCCAAGGCACTCTATGGGTCATAAATATAAAGTTGGCCAGACGGTTATGTAAGCCCACCCTATGCCTCAGCCAATGAACTGCTTTATTTTTTAGATGTAACCATTTTCCTCCTGCACTTGCTGGAACAACAGAACATTAATTAGGACTATGATATAAGGTGTTGATTGCGGAGGCAGGTCCAGTTTCACTGAGCTGTTGCTGTTAGGGTTATAAGTACCCGTATCCTCTTTTGTCCCTCCTAATTTGTCCTAGGGCTGTCTTGGTCCAACCGCCCCATTATCAGTGCTGGAAACGGGCAATATAGCCAAGGGCATCTCGGGTCCTTTGTGCATTTGTGTGTTATTATTTCTCTTATTGCCTTGCTGCCTGCTGATGCATTTGCAGACAACGCTGTGTTGTTCTCTATATTTGCTTCCCTCACCCACTGTCCATTAGATAACATATTCTCCATTGTCTTTAGTTGATCTGCTTCATAACATCTGCTATCTTCTCTGTAAGGGAAGTTCAGAGTTCATTTACTTTATCTTTATTATTAGTCTCTAGGTCCTCCAGATCTTGTTTCGTTAACTGTTCTCTGTTGTCCCCCTTATGTGTAGTAATATGCTGGGATTTACCCTGATTTCTTGGTTCTTGTTGCGATCCACCCCCTTTTTTTAGGTCTCGCCTAGCGTTGCAGCACGCATGAGAAGCTCGCTCTGCAAGGCTTCTTGTAATCAAGCCAATTTCAGAAGTGGAGTCTAGGCTCCGCCCCTTCTTTCCATTGGCTTGCGTCATCGTGCATGCTCAATCCTGGCTTTCCATTGTGAGTGAGGCTTTTTAGTCCCTCCTTGTTACCGCCCTGTCTCCCTTTGGCCCCGCCCACCCGGACTGGATCTTTTACTCGAGGCGTGACACTGTGTCTTTTAATTGGCCGCTAAGCACTTTTTTCTTGTTTAAGTAAACCCAGCAGAGCACACTTTGCGTTTGGCGAGCAGATGTTTGGAGGAGAAAGGGACTTTCTCAGCCCTAACTTTCCCTTCGGCGTGCAGAGAGCGCAGGCATCGAGTTCCTGGCCCCAGCTGCATTGTTTTGAAGTGGTGTCAGCGCAAGAGATGTGGGGGACACATTTCCTGTTTGTCCTCCCCCGTGAAAATCATTGCTGATCGGTGAGAATAAAAGCATTTTATGTGTTTCATATTGTTCCCTCGGGAAACGCCATCTGTCAGAGGTTCTTGTGAAGCGTCAGTGCCCTCCCTCTTTTACATGGTGTTTGCTCATGTTTTACGGCTCGGGTGTCACAGAATGCTTGCTGCCGGATCGATAGGGCTGGGCTCGGTGTCCACTTGTGGTAAAGTGCGCTCTCCGGCGTCCTCTGCAGGCTCTTGGCTTTGCAGGGAGTACCGACCAGTGTCAGAGTCGAGGCTGCCCGCTCCCAGCACTGCCCCGGGATGCTGTTGTTTGCAAAGGTTAGCCAAGGCTCTTAAATCCCCTGTGTCGAACAGTAAAGTCTGGATACAGCTACAATATATTGCATAAACCGATGCACTTACTAACGATCAAATTCAGCCAGAGGTTTTGTTTGTAGATAGAACTCAACTTCAAAAAACAGTTCAATAGAACTTTTAACCTGAACAACAGCAGTGAATATCACAAGGGCCTGGAATACTGCAGTGCCATGACTAGGGGGGTGGGGGTGGGGGGGGTAGGGGTACTCTCGGCCTGGCCTGCTACCAATCTCTGCAGTCAACACCCACCACAAACCAAAACCAAATACGATAACCGATAACCCACCGAGAGGGTGTCACCCGCTTACTGTTGTGCCTATGGAGATTGAGACCAGACTTTGGCGAGGGGCCACCCAGCAGTTGAAGTGCATAAAAAACAAGCATTTGCAATGCAATAGGTCTCGCATTTGCGAGAGTTTAAGCTACTAGCATTGCAAATGACAATGCCTTTTATTTGTTTTAAAAACCAAAACATAAATAAAAGACATTGTAATTTACAATGCGAATAGCTCAAACTCGCGTAAATGCGAGACCTATTGCATTGCAAATGCTTGTCTTTCTTAGCAGGTGAGGGAAGAGGGCGAGGATTCAGTGATCTCCATACTCACCTCCAATACACAAAGATTATCTTTTTTTCCTTAATACACGCATTCCTGTCTGAGTGTGAGCTCCCTTGTCTTCTTTGAGGGACTCCCTGTATGTCTTGTGGCTCAAATACGGATTTCTAGACATCCATAAGTATTTCTTAAACCTCTGTAAGTTCTTTTTTAATTGCCCTCCCCCTCCTGTTCATGACAAAAAACGTGCTATTGAGTTCTGCTGGGGTCGTGCATTGCTTTCTGCAGTGATTGGAGACAGCCAAAAGAAACAGACTCTTTACCTGCTGGATGACAAAGCTTAGATGGGTCGTCCAGCCCAGCTTCTTCTAGGTTCTGACAGGCGTGGAGGGGCCCACCCTGGGCCTAGGTGCAGCCCACCAGCGTCCCCTGTGGCCTGACTCGCTGGAGTACTATATAGTGCTAGTTGGTCCTAGGCCTGCCTCCTTCTCCTCCAGGGGCTGTATTATATAAGTGCCCTGGGGGCGCAACGGGGATTTGCGCCAGCTTTGTGCGCCCCCGGGCACTTTGGTATTACAGAAGGTGCTGCAGATGCTTGTGCGCCCTCTTCTGTAATACTGAAAGCACTGGCGCATATACAGCATGGCCCATGCAAACGAGGGAATCTGTTTGCCTCTGCGCCTGCACCGTATTACAGACACGGGCGCAGAGGCAAAGAAGCTCACTGGAGGCGCACTGACAGTGCGCCCCCTGATTGCAGCCCTCTGGTGGGGTAAAGGGGGTCCGATGGATCCCCCATACTTTCCCTTGCAGTAGGGTGACCAGACGTCCCCGATTTCCCCGGAGAGTCCCGGTTTTCAGAGGACTGTCCCAACACTTTTGTTAATTTTAAATACATGTCCCGGTTTTTGGGACAAAGGTCAAGTCTTCCTACACAGCAGAATTTATAGGTATGCACTCATTTCAGGCGCCTCTGAAGTCTGACAATATGTATTTGTTTCTACCAGGCATCCCAGGAGTAGGTCGCTGCCTGCTCCCAGCAGAGACATAGACTGGGGAGGAGGGGGTAGGGCGGCACAAGGTGGAGGACCTGCGATTGCTAAAGCTATGTAAACATAGCCTTGTAAGTTTGTGTGTGTGCATACACACATTTGCGAGATTTACAGGTCTAGTACAAAATATATATATATCTTTTTTAAATTCTATATTTTTGTTAAAGGCTATGCAAAAAACGGGACAGGCGAGATATAGAAGTAAGACTAAAGGGCTTAGTCCTACTTTTATGTCGGACCTGTCCTGGTTTTCATTTCTCAAATTCTGGTCACCCTACCTACCTTGCAGGCTGGTGCAGTCACTCACTGCACCCGCCTACAAGGGGATCTCTAATCACCTTTAAAAGTGCAGGCAGGTGGTGCCTGCCCTGTGAAAATACAGAGCGGCTTCAAAGCAGCAGCTTCGTTTTTCACATGAATGTGCTGCCCCGGGGGCAGCGCATTCACTCTACTATGGCGCATTTTCCTTGATTGCACCGGGCCCACGTTTTAAAAGGTGCGTCCTGAGCAATCAAGGAAAATGCGTTGTATGTATAATATGGCCCCAGGTGGCAGACAGGCTGCAGAGGGTCCTAGAACTTTGAGTCCTCAGCAGAGGAATCTCTTCCCCGTAGGTATCTTACTTAGATTTGATCAGTTACGGTGGGACTCTCTGGAGCGCTATATAGCGCTAGTTAGTCCTGGGTCTGCCTAGATCCCCCTCCAGGTGGCAGACAAGCAGCAGAGGTTGCTTGGACTTCGAGTTCCCAACAGTGACAGTCTCTGGTATCTTATTCTTTTAGGCAATGGACAGGGATTCAGTTACATATTCTCGTATACTAGTTTACTTTCTGCCGCCCTCGTATCTAAAGGATGCTAAAAGATAGTCTTTACTCAGTTTACAGAAAAAAATGTCATTTGCAACAACCCACCACCCAAGCAACAATATGCCCTCCCAGAAAAGGTTCTATGTGCTCCCTGTAATGTCTAGGTGGGAGGGTGTCCAGTCGGGTAGACAGGTCAGGTTACTATGACTCATCCTGTTAGGCATCTGTCCAGCTCCTCAATGATGTAGCGGTTTCTTAAGTGAGATGTACTTTCTTTTTTCCTCCAGGATAACAGGGTTGGGGTAACCCCTGGTTGGTCTTGGTCTTCAAACCTAATTATCAAACTTGACTTTTCCTGCCCAGTTCAAGATGGCCCTCATACGGAAGGGTATAACATCACTTCCTGGGAAGTACTTCCTATTCCTTTTTCCTGCACCCGATTACCTTCTTGGCTACAGGTATGTTTTAGATGTTTCTTTTGTTTTTGAGCCCTCCTGTAGCGTTTTTTGTTTTGTTTTGTTAGTGTTCACACTCGTATGCAGGCCATGCAAGACCACATGGGGCATCTTCGGACTGCTGTGCAGCCTGTGCTCGCCTCAGGGGTATGTATTTTTATGTGTTTGTTTTTTCATTTAATGAATTCCCCTGATTATTTTTATGTGATTGCGGTGGCCTTCTGTGAAGTGTGCATGGCGCCTCTTAGCCTGCCCGGCCCGGTTTTCATTGAGATCGGCAGTCGCGTGGCGTCTGCCTGATCTCAATATGACGCCCCCACTTTGCCATATGTAGTGCGTCTCCTGGTTTCCGCCTGCCCTTTGCGGGCGGAGAGCAAGCAATGAGACGCAGCATTGTCATGGTGGCCTGCTGGGCCTCCGGGCTCTTTTCTTTTTTTACACATTTCTTTCCCTGGTTGTATTCGCACTTCCAGGGTTGCACGACTGTCGCATCTGGCGGTGCGTTGTTGAGTGAATTTGGCTGGCACGTGGCCTCTGCCTGATCTCAATATGGTGCATTCCCTTTCCAGTGTGGCACATCTTGTTTCCTCTGCCTGGTCTTTGGGGGGGGGTGGGGGGGGGCTCTTGGTCGGTGGTACCCTGGCAACAGCCAGCTTTCAGGAAGGGTTCTCCTGTGCAGGTCTGGTTGCCGGTTCCTTCCATTTCCTTCCTTGGCGATCACGAGTTCTGATTTGCTAATGGCTAGGTGCTGCGGGGACCTTCAGTTTTCTGGCTGCATTCAGGGGTTCTGGAGATCCTGCAGTGATGGCTGGGCCATCTACTGGTGTTGCGGTGGCCTCTGTTTTTCAGTGTCTCCTTGCGGCTGCTGTGGGGGCTGCATTTTCAGGACTTGGAAAGTGGGCCACCTGCTTGAGTTTCTATGATTTTGTTTTTTTCCTATTCCCCTGGTCTCAATTTACACGGTGGGCGTGTGGCGTCTCTGCCGTTGTGTTCTTACGGGCCCGCTTCATTGCTGAGCTGAATTTTGGTTTTGTCTGTCACAAGACTGCTGCCTGGTTTCCTCTTGTTGACTCCGCTTTCTCAAAGCTGTGCGTTCTTGTTCTTTTGCCTGTCCTGTTCCACGTTGTTCCAAGCACATGGGGTGCGTGCTCCTGGTTTGCATTGCCCTGGCACCCAGGGTGGCCTGTGGTGGCCTCAGGGGCCTGTTTGTGTTGCTTTCTTTTAAATTTCCCCATTTATGTGGCTTTTGGTTGCAGGGCACTTTTGCCATATCAGTTCTCTTCTTGTGTGCTCTCAATGGACGCCCTGTCTGCCTGGCATGGTTATGGTGCCTCTGTGCGTTTTGCTCAGCGCATACGGGCACCTCTACCTGTCTCAGTGCAACCAGGAGTGTGCTCCGGCTAGGGTGGCATTGACTGTACCACCAGCCGGCATTCTCCGGCTCTGCCTTTTTCGGTGCCAAGCTGGTTGCGGTTTTTAGTTTGCTTCGATGCTTTCTGCATTGGGGGTATCTTGGTGCAGAGTCACTTTGGTATCATGGTTATGGCCTTAAGCTCTTCCGCTGCAGGTTTGGTGTACGATTCCTGGTGTTTTCGTTGTTTCTCAGTTCCCTGGATGAGCCTTCTTCTACCGCTTGGGATCCCCTTGCAGGCGGGTGCAGGATGTGTCCCCTTTTTCGGGGATTTTGCTGCTGGGGCGTTTCCCATCTCCTGGCTTCCTGCTGCCTCTCTTCCGGGGGTTTTGTCTATTACCCCTGTGGCGACTTGCTTCCTGGGGAATTGTTTTCTTCAGCATCTTGTTGTCCCTTCCCCAGTGCCGTTTTGGGCCTTGCTTCTGGTTCTGCTGGTGTTGCCGGATGCTCCGTTTGAGCCTTTGGGGTCTGCTGTCTTCGGCTTTGTTTCTGCCCCGGTTGTCCTGGTGGCCTTTTCTTCTAGGTGCCAGGTTGGGGAGATTGCAGCATTGTTTGTTCTCTCCTCCATTCCTTTTGTATTTTCCGGACATTGTGGTGCTTTGTCCTGGTCCGGCATTTCTCCCTGCGGGTGGGAGTCCTCTTTTCCTTTAGATTCTGCTGCTGTTTTACCTA
Organism: Calotriton arnoldi; assembly: GCA_963921515.1. Taxonomy (NCBI): domain Eukaryota; kingdom Metazoa; phylum Chordata; class Amphibia; order Caudata; family Salamandridae; genus Calotriton; species Calotriton arnoldi. Next base: position 946,547 of record CAWUFW010006621.1, read on the forward strand.
CTTTTTTGTCCGTCTCCTGTGTCGGCTTCATGGTGGTTCATTTCCCTTCCCTGGATGTGCTTCGTGCCCTTGCGATGTGCTTCGTGCCCTTGCGATGTGCTTCGTGCCCTTGCGATGTGCTTCGTGCCCTGTCTTTGCGAAGCGCTGCTGGTCTTCGCATGTCAGAGGCCTTGTTTGTCTCCCTGGGTCTGGCGATGGGAGGTTCCCTGCTTTTCTCTCTCCCATGTCCCATTGGTTGTGTTGGAAGTTTTCTCATTTCTTTTCCTTGGCTGGCAAGCCTGTTCCGGAGTGTTTCCGTGGGAGGTCTCCTAGGGGTGTCCTGCCTCCTGGGGGTGTTTGACAGGGCTTCATGTCAGGGTGTTTGTTTTGCGGCTGCTATGGCTCTGCCCCATGTTTGGTCCCATTTCCGTTTGCTTCTGGGTGGTGCTGTTATTATTTTTATTTCCCACTTGGAGAGTGCACAGCCACCCAACCGTAGAGATGTCACTTGGTCCTAATTGGGGGAAAAAAAATAACCAAGTATTAAGGTGCTTGCTAAATAGCAGCAGAGAGGTACAGTGTCTTTAAGAATTGCGGTAGGGCATTCCAAAGTTTAGGACATAGGTATGCGAAGGAGCGACCTCCTGTGCTTGCCAAGTGAATTCTGGGCATGCAGCATAAAGCCTGATTCTTAGACCTCAGTATCAGGTTGGGTTGATAAGGAGACACCAGGTCCTGTACATAGCGAGGGCCAAGCCCAGCTACAGCTTTAAACGTAAAACATAGAGTTTTGAATTTCACTCTCTTTTCAATTGGAATTCAGTGCAGTACACGAAGAATAGGAGAAGCCGGGGAATACTTGGGAAGCCGAGAAAGGAGTCTTGCAGGTGAGTTCTGCACAGCATGCTGACTGCGAATGTAGGCCTTGTCAACTCCGAGGTAGAGAACGTTACTGTAATTCACTCGTGACAGTATCAAGGCCTGAATCAGTGTTCTTTGTGCCAAGTGAGGAATGATCCAAATAATCTTCCTCACCCACTTCATCACTGCAAAACAGGTGGATGCCACGTTGGCCACTTGGAGATGCATAGACAGAGTTTCATCAAGCCAAAATCCCAAACTTTTTACTTTGAGTAAAGTTGGAAGAGCCCCCAGAGATTCAGGCCAATGCTGTGGACCCCAGAGCTGTGGGTTCCTCCCTAAAACCATAACCTCGGTTTTATCACCGTTAAGTTAAAGCAAGTTGCTTTCTATCCAGGAAGCAACTTGTCTTAGACCGAGATTAAGGGCATCAGGGTTGTGCCCCTGTGAGGACGACAAAGAGAAAATTATTTGTGTGTCTGCGTAGGAAACCAATGTCAAGCCGCAGTTCTCTACCACATCCACAAGAGGGCGAACATAAATGTGGAACAGCATAGGGCTCAACGCAGAACCTTGGGGTACACCTGAGGTCAGGGCACAAATCCCTGACCTTGCATCTGCTTTTTGTGCTGCTGGTTTGAGTTCTGTGGGTCCTCCTGCAGTGCCATGTTGTTTGGGTCGTGACATTCATGTCCCTAGTTTTTCTTTGTGTCGTATCTTTGGTCGAAATCAGTTTCTGGCTTGGGTACATACTCGTACGTGAGAACTGTGAGAGGAAGACGGATGAGGAGGTAATGCCTGGTTACTTACCGGTAATATTCATGTCTTCCTCATCACAGTCCTGAGTTCCCCCCCCACCTCTCCCTGTTGTTCAACGGATTTCTTTCTAGGCTTTATTTCAGGAAGTCCTTCCCAGGAAGGTGGTATATTTGTACCCTTTTGGTATGGGGCCATCCTGGACTGGGAAGGAAAAGTCAAGTTTGATAATTAGGTTCTGCATGAATGGAGATTAACTCAAACGTGAGGACTGTGACTTGGAAGACATGGACTCGGAGTAAAGACTATTACCGGTAAGTAACCGGGCATTCTCCAGGACTCAAGGAATGCAACTCTGCAAGCTGCAGCACACTTTGGAGAGAGGGTAAGAATACAGCAGAGAATGTACTCCTGGATCTGCTCAGATCTCCTACACAGTAATGCATCCCTCCTTGGAGTGGATGCAGTGGCCTTGTTGAATATACTACTGGTTGAGGAGTCAAGTACTTATGCCCCCTGGTGGTCAAGGTGAACTCCCTGAGCTAACCATAGAGGTTATCATCACCAAAGGTTGGAGGGATCCTGCAGCCCTGGAGAGGCATTGTGTTCTTGTCGCTGGACAGCTTTGCTTCAGAGTGTTCAAAGTCAGACCAGTTCTGACTATCCAAGGCGAGATGTTCGTTTTCCTTCTTCTGTTGCTGTTGGAGATGGTCACAATACAGTACACTGGATGGATGAATTTCACCCAGGTATGGGAAACCTACACTGGGATAAAAACCTGAAAACCTCCCCCATGCACAAGATAAACCGGTTTCACAAGGAGGGCATGAGACCTGTACAAGCCGATTGTGCTGGTCCCAGTTTGACATCTCAGCTCAACACAAAAGGATGCATTATACACTTGCAAGCCTCAGTGGACCTTGCTGCTTACCGGTCCACGCTTAAACCACACATCCACATACATACGACAAGCTTCCTTTATACACGTCCCAGGCTCACTGAAGGTAATGGACCCAACCAAGTTAGGGCAAGTTATACATATCTTTTACTAAGCCTCGCTGCCACAAGCTTCAGTCACCATCTAGCCAGGGTTGAGAGGCGGTAGCCAAAGAGAATTGAGGAATTCATTGGGAGTCCCCCTGATATCAAAGCATAACTCGATATCAACAAAAACTTAAAACACAAGGAGCCCTTCCAGGTGGATTGCAGCATTGTCCCTCACATTATGTTGTTCACTGATAATTGATGATAGAGGAAGCCTAATCTCTGTGAATCACTAGGTATACAGGTTATGGGAGGTGGTGATGATGCAAGGTGCATGCAGTCCTGCAGGGCGAGTTTAAGTTGGCATGAGGAGAATTGCTTTGTTGAGATGGGGGTGTTTGCTTGTGGAAAGTGTCAAGCAAATTGGAACGTAAAACAGGTCTGGCGTTAGTGAGTGTGGTATTTTATTTATTGAATTTTTGCAAACATAAGCAGCATAGAATTAAATTGGCAAAAATATAAAAAACAAATGAGTGGCCCAGGCACACAAGCCTTGGCACTAAAGTACTACAGCAGAACTCCTTCAACAATTACAGGTTTCCTGGCTCACCTCAGGTTTTCGGGAGTAGAAACATTTGTCTAGCTTTGAGAGGGCATACAGTTGGCTTCCCTTAGACACTCCCATTGGCACTATGTCAACCTCTCCTGCTAGAAGAATCTGCCTGGTGTAGGGAGCACGTTCTAAGTAGGGGTGGGTGGAACTCACAGAGTTTTACTCCGTGGAGTTCCGCGGAGTTACATAAAAACTCCATGAGAGTCCACGGACTTCTGCGAGCGGGAGAAATTCTGCACGTTGCGGTGATTTTTAGCACCGAGAGCTTGTTATACGCTGTAAAAGCTGCGCAAATGGCACCACGTGACCCGCCAGAGGGCGCTGCTTCTTTCTGCCACTCAAGTAGATTTTTTACTCGAGTGCCAGCTTTCTCAAAGCAAATGGTCACAACCTGCTGCGAACGAACCCTAGCATTGAGAAATCTTGCTGGGAGGCACTCTAGCACCTGAAAATCGCGGTAGGGGACGCAAATTCTCGCTTGACAACTTAATGTTGGCGAGCCGCGTGCGAGAAAAAATTTCGGCACGCGGCGGTTGGCAGACTTTTGCCGGAACTCTGCGTTCCAAGCGGAACGCCGCAAACTCCGCCGGTGGAGCGGAGTTCATTGCCCACCCCTAGTTGTAAGTGCTATTACTAACAAACTCTACTTCTCATGATGCTGTGCACTTGTGATCAGACAAAATGCTGCTATTCACAATGTAAGACCGCTTATGAATGAAATGCTGTAATGTGTTAGTGGTAAACAGACCAAAGAATGATGAGGGCTGATTGAAAGCCCCAATATGTATGTGTGTGTATATGTGTTCTTATTTGGGAGAAAATTAGGCTGGTGAGACAGTCTCCATACTGTACTTAAAAATTGTAGCATCCTCCCCAGCCTAGGTACCCGCCAATGGCTATGCCACACACATAGCTTAGTATAAATACGTCTTTATTTTCCTCCGTGCAACCGTGAACTCAACATTCTATACCTGCATTCACATCGCTATGCTCTAACACTTACGTCACAGTTCTATGTAGTCCATCAAGAGCCAACACGGTTCCCTCATTACTAACTCACACGACACTACATCTCCCCCTCTGTTAAATAAAAAATGATTATTTTTTTTACAAATATATACAATTTGTTCTGCGTTGGCGATGGAGGAGCAACAGCAGTCAGGGAGTTCTCAATTGTCCTTTCAGACCCAGTCTCAATATTGACATGAGTGCCTGATTAGCGATGAACCACATATGGGAGATGCGAGAAATCTCGCGCAATGGACTTCCCAAGACGTTGGGCAGTCACAGTGTGTCTTTTGCTCGTCACAACATGAAATGGCTCGGCATCAAAGGGAGCATCAAATTTCCGTTTTCAAGGCTGACAGACAAGCACTCTATATCCTCTAGTGAACCTAACTTCTTTTGCATGTCAGCGCTTGTCTGCAAAGGCCTTCATTTTCCATTAATGATGAGTCTTTCATTCGGGTTTCTTCCTCAGTACTTGATCTTCTGTTAGTCCATTGAGGTTACTTGGACGTCATGGCTCTCCCGAACATCAAGGTTGCAGGGCTTTCACCTGTGGTCGAGTGAGGAGTCGAACGGCAAGCTTGAAGAGTAGAATTCAAGACAGTCTTAAGGTTGAGCTTTTCCAGTACAGCATACTGAACAGCTTTCTTAAGAGTAATCATGAAACGTTCAACAAGGCCATTCTGAAGCTTCACATTAAGATGACTGAGAAAGCCTCTGAATTCTCAACTGTTGAAAGGTCGGCCATTGTCAGATTTTAAGATCGTAGGAGTGGCAGCTGCTGCTTAACGGTGGTGTCGGAGGCGGCGGGAAAATGAAAAAAACAAATCGCCGCCGCCGCCTCTCGGTCCTCGACGCAGGAAGCACACAGGTTCCTCTTGCCAATCACGATGTTGCTGTCACCAGCATGACAGCAGCGACGTGATTGGTCTGAGCGCCGTGGTTCCGCCCTCCGACAGGGACTGTGAGCCTGTGCATGTTCGCCTAGGCTGTGCAATACAGCCGGGTGGAGAATATGCAAAGTGAGTATGACTGTTTGTTTGGCCGGCGCAAGACGGTCGGCCAAACCGTCATGCGCACTTAGAGAGTGCCCACCACTCCTCCTTCTGGCCCCTGCTCTGGCCAGCCCAGCTCTGCCCCTAAGCCACTATGGAAAAATAAAATGATAATAACATTGCGTAATCATTTTTTTTCCTTTTTGAACTGCTCACAGAGGCATCGCTCGTTCGCCTTAGTGGAGGAGCCGCCACTGGATCGCAGGAACACCCCATGTCGCCAAGATTCCGTCTAATCTCTTGATGACTCTTTCTTGAGTGTTAGATGAGCAAACGTCTTTCGATGGAAAACAGGAGTATTCATCAACAATCACCATCAGGTGATGTCCATTGTCAAGAGGACCGAAGAAGTCAACGGGTGTCCGTTGTGCAAGGATTGATTGCGCCTAACCCGACGGGCATGTCAACAACAACCTCGGTATGAAGCTTTGGATTAAAGTATGCCATTTCAGTAGAATTCTGCATAGCTTGTTTGATTCTGTTGGAGCTTTGCTCGCATTCATGTCACCAACGAAATGAGACATTCTTTTTCATCAAGTCTCATGTGTATATCTAGAACAGTAGCAGGCCATAGAATGAACGTAACATGGAAACATCTTGTGGGGGGCTGGCAGTTGACAACGCTTGCACTTTAGCTGGATCAGGTGTCATACCCCCATGAATGAATGAATGAGTAGCTTGTAAGTAGTAGTTTTCCATTGAATCACCCCTGAAGGGGTATATCCGCGTTAGTGAGCAACAACCCAGGTTAACAGTTGCAGAACAGTTCGGTTTTCAAAGGTTTCCTAAAGTTCGGGAAATTGTTGCATTGACGGAGACCAAGAGGTAGGTGATTCCAATTTAGGGGAGCTAGATGGGAGAAGGATTTGCCCCTAGAACGGGACTTCATAATATGAGGGATGATTAGGAGAGATTTTTCCCCTGACCGTAAGGATCTACTTGACCGATAATGGAGAAGTTTATCTGTTAGGTAACTGGGTCCTTTGCCGTTGAGCGCCTTATGTACTATACAGCAGATCTTCAATTTAATTCTCTGTCTAATGGGTAGCAAGTGTAGCTGTCGCCAAAGAGGTGAGGCAGTGGTTCTGGATGGCATATTCTGCACCAGGCAGGCTGCAGTGTTCTGAACCACTTGCAGATTATTCAATAAGGCTTCATTTGTGGCAGCCGGAAGAGCATTGCAGTAGTCTAGGCGGCTAATCACAAGCGCCTGGATCAAAGTTTTACGTACCTCGAGTGGGAGGAATTGGAATACACTACGCAAGAGACTCAGCATGGTGAAACAGGTACCGGTGGTAGTTCTTACTTAATCCCTCATAGAAAGGGACTGATCCAACCTAATGCCCAAATTCTTTACCACTGCATTGGGGGCTGGAGCTATGCCCACGTTTGAAGGCCACCACTCTGCAGTCCAGAGCTTTTGGGCAATTCCAAAGAGCATGATATCCGTTTTTTCGGAATTCAACTGGAGAATTTTCTGTCATCCAGGCTGAAAACTCTTTGATGCCTGCCAAGAAACGCAGTTTAGAGGTAGCATCATTGTTGTCAAAAGATAGGAGAAGTTGGGTATCATCTGCATAAGAGAAAATGGGGGGAACCGAAATTATCTAACAATATTGGCCACGGGAGCCACATACACATTGAACAAGATGGGGCTAAGCAGGAACCCTGAGGTACTTCCTTGGTGAATTCAATGATACGCGAGTGAAAAGGACCTAAATTAATGGTCTGCATACGTTGACTTAGAAAACTGGAGAACCATTGTAGGGCACGCCCCACCGATTCCGATTTCCTCTAGTCTGTGAAGCAATCTATGGTGTGACACAGTGTCAAACGCCTCTGATAGCTCTAGGAGCACCAATAGTACAGCCTGATTATTATCCAAAGAAATCCTATTAAAGTCTGTGACCGCAATCAGTGCAGATTCCGTATTGTGCCTGGGTCTAAAACCGGACTGAGAGAAATCTAGGCAGCCTCGGGACTCTATATATACACACCATGAGTGTTTTGCTTATATACCCTTCTAGGATTTACTCATTAACGGGAGGAGAGAAATAGGACGATAGTTCAATAGATCTGAAGAGGGAAGACCTGCCTTTTTACAAATAGGAAGTACGTGTGCCATTTTCAATGCCTGTGGCAGGATTCCATCATTCAAAGATGAATTTAATATTGTGCAGATGGAAGGGGCTGCGTAGCTAGTAATGCGAAGATCTTTGCTGGTAGGATATCAAGAGATGATCCGGATTTATCCCCCTTTAACATTTCCGTCAGGGTATGCAGCTGGATGGGGATAACATTTTCTAAGAGGGCAACATTCTCTGTAGGAGATAGAATGAGAGTGGGAGTGATTTCCAGAATGTCCGCGATATCTGTGGCAATAGACACATTATCATATATGTTATTGAATATTTTTTCTTCAAAATGATCATCAATATTGTCGCATAATGCTTGCGAAGGGGAGCTAGTGGTGGCACAGATGGAGGGACTGGTAAAGGACTCAAGGACTTTGTAAAGATCTTTGGTCGAGCCTGGATCAATTTGACGGCTATGTGAGCTTTCCGGGCTCTTTTTATATTCTTGTGGTAGAGAGCTAAAGCATTTTTGAAGGATTCCTTCTCATCCACTGTATTAGACTGACGCCATAGTCTCTCAAGTTTTTTACACCTTGTCTTCTCCTGATGTAATTCGAGTGAAAACCAGGCCGCGTGTTGTCTTGGAGAGACTTTATAATGAAGTTTTAGAGGGGCTATGGTATCGAAAACTGTTTTTATAGTTCCTTGCAGGTCCTCTAATTTAGAATTGATATCACTCAACTCTACAAATATGGGGGCCTTAAATTCCTGCATGAAAGTATCTTGGGTGATTTTGTGCCATTGTCTCCTATAACTATGTGTGGGTTTATTAAAAGTAGGAACTGCTTGCGCATCCAAAATATGAAAATGAATCACGGATTGATCAGACCATACCACCGTACGGGGAGCTTCCGTATATATATGGGGAGAATTGGTCCGAATAAGGTCAAGTGTATGGCCTGCCGAGTGGGTAGGTCCAGTGTTAGTCTTATTTAAACCTAAAGAAGCCAGATCAGTGAGAAACTGAGCGGCATCTATATTGGAGCTGTTTTCACAATGGATGTAAAATAAGACGTTTAGTAGAAATAACATGAATAGCAATTCGTCCTCATTAATGTGTAAATGTACTTTCATAGTCTTGAGTTCGCCCAGCCCATGAAACAACAAAGGGAACTGACTTACTATTTAGTGATGAGCGCTCATGTTGTAGTTCACTCATATCAGTCCCATATCAGCAGCTGTGCTGAAGCTGAGCAAACAGGAACTTGACGCCGTACCTTGAAGTACATGAATGGGTGCTTGTACTTTTGTTTTCTTGTGTTTTTTGGTTGTCAGAAATGAACCTTGACTTTTAAATGGCATTGTTGCATCCCATGTATACACTTTAGTTTTGATGGCGTAATTCTTGGCAATGGAGAGAGTTCACTGTATTTCTCCTCGGACATAATGTTTATTGACGCTCCACTGTCGATAATAAAAGGTATTGAGCAATCATTTACTTTTAGTGTAATCTTCGGACAATGTTTGAATGTCTTTGGTGCTTTTTCATGTCGAATTTTCTTTGACTTGCATTTCTCTTCACATGCGGCCAGTCCAACATGCGCATGTTTTTCTGAGGTAAACATCGACATTGCACAATCATCTTCTTCACTTTCACTTGACAATGATATTGAAGAATTGTTTGACGATGATTTAGATGACGATCAACTTCGTTTGGTGTCGACTTGCCTCAATTGGCCTTGTGGGAGTGTGCCTAACATCTCTTCTGGAACATTCAGGTGGCCATTTTGTCTTTGCGCCGTGATGCACTTACTTTCTCCTTCACCTTGCAAACTGTTACAAAATGGTTCTCCTTCCCACAGCCTTTGTAGACTTGTCCAATGGCGGGACATTTACCTTTGTGTGGAAACGAAAATACACACCTGAAGCACAACTTCTTTTTCCGTGGAGATATTACTCTGTGTCCTTCTGCCTTGTATTTTGACTTACTTTTCATGTTCATGACTGACTCACTCTGGGCACCTCCGGCCTCCATGTCTGAATGAATCGCAGGCATCCTTCAAGAACTCTGAGACGTATATCATCCTTATCTTTAAATTCATTACAATTACAGTGTTTGAGCGTATCCAGTCTCTCAACAAATCTGTCGATGGCTTCACCAACTGTCTGTCATTCTTTACTGAAAATGTATCTTTCGTAATCTACATTTGGCATTGATTGAATTTGAGATTCAAGGATGCTTTGATTTGAGAGTATGTAATTTCCTCACCTCGCAGCATTTTCTTTATGGCTTTTTTTTTTTACACCTTCACCTGCAAGATTCTTAAGATATTTCATAATCTTCTTGTTCTCTTCTTCTTCTATTACAGCATTGAAATAATCAAATGTCTCTATCCAAGTAGTCCATCTGTCGCCAATATTCAGCTTTTTGGCGGTATCGAATGGTGGTGGTTTCAGGATGGTGGCGGCATTGTAACCATTTATGAGGATGGCCGACACGGAGAGTGGAGTTTTCTCCGACATGGCCTTCTGTCTGCTAGGACCTGCATCATTCATACCATCTCTAAGGGCCTGTGCTGTGCTGGCCTCAGGGTCATGTTGGCTAGTCTGTGGAACCTTCACCTCCTCTTGTTCTCCATCCCAGCCCTACCCTTTTCTGGAGACCTTTAGAGTTGTTCTGAGCTGCCACCTGGCAGCTTAGGTGGCGTGCTGCTTCGTGGATTGACGGCTCTGTAAACACAACCCCGGGCACTTCTTCTGGGGCCACTTCCCCCGACGCTGTGCTATGAAGACTCTCTTTACTCTGTTCTGGAAAGCAGATGACCATTTCTTGTAGTTGAGTTGCTTTGCCTTTAGGCATCTCTTTATACTGACTGACACCTGGTTGATCTCTTCTTCGCAGCACTTCTGATGGCAGCATTATCTTGCAATTTACTATCGTGATTTGCTGCCCTTTCAAAACCTGGTTGTATCCACCTTTAACGTTATCAGCCGTATGATGTATAGCTTTAAGTTGCATAGTAGTGCGGTACCTCTTTTTACGGCCTTCCCAGCAGGTTCTTGGCCAACGATGTGTAGACTTCTCATTGAAGCTTTCGTTATCTTCAAATGCTTTACACTAGCTGGAGTTGCGTTTTGACTCCACATACGGCAAACAACGATTCTGCACTTCGACTGAGACATACGTGGCACGCACGAGCAATTTGCTAGACCACTGCAAACTCTCTGGGAGAGCACTGTCTCTCATCGGGTTACTTATCCCCTATGTTGTTGCCAGTTGTAGTGTCCTTCCCAGCCTGGGTACCCGCTAATGACTACACCACACATGGAGCTTGGTATAACTTGTATTTGTTCTCCTGCGTGAAACCACAAACTGAACATTCTAAACCTGCATTCACTTCACTACACTCAAACAATTACGTCACAGTTCTATGGAGTCCATCAGGAGCTAAAAGGGTTCTGTCTTTGCTAACTCACACAATACTACAAAAATGAATTTGAAAACCTAATAATCCGTGTTTTGCACTCTAACTAACAAATGTTAGCGTAAATCGAGAATTGCAAATGAGTAGAACAAGTCGCAGAGCCGTCTCTCAACATGGTGACAAAGGCAACGTTTGTCAGCTTTCAGTAAACTATTCACAATATGGTCCGTCATCATTCCTGAAATTATCGTAAAGGTTTCGTTTTCCATGTGGTCAAGATGCAGATAACGCAACAAAATGTCAAAGCGCCCAGGACTGGTTACTGGGAAACTGGTTGGATGAAAATACGCCATTTTGGAATGGGTAGTGAAAAGAGTTACAGCACTTAGTATTGGTACTTTTTGCACATTGTTTTTGTTTAGGGGGAGTCTAAATGTAATTCTAAGCCATGAATTCCAACAGAAATGTAAGTTAATGTTTGGGATAATGTGCTTAGGACACTTATTTTATATTTATTATTCAAATAAGAGTTTCCGAAAAACGTGGATAGCGTTCACAGCTCCAGGTGTAAGTATAATAAAAATGAACATGTTTTCTTACATTTGCAAGGTCACAACAGATACAGGGGTAGAACCCGCCCGCCAAATTTCTAAATTAACAAAACTGATATTGTGCTGCTTGCAGGACGTAGTCCTAGAACGCCCTGACTCACTTATCTGAAGAAAATTATGTTTGAGCATTTGCCTCTGTTATTTCCCATGAAGACCATTGTTCAACCATTGAATTCATTTTCAAGTTTGGCAAGAGTGCTAATATTATCATACGTTGTATAAGGAGACACTGAAGTTATGGCATTTTCCTCACAGTGGGGGAAGAACGGAAATAGGTCGAAAGTTTGAAGGGATATTGGGGTCTGAAGTACTTTTTTAAGAGTGGGTGACTTCTGCAGTTTTGCAAAAGAAGGGAACAATGCTACTCGCCAGGCAATTGTTACAGATCTTTGTAATTAGTGGAGTAAATGTGACGTCTAAATCTTTAAAAATGTTGATAGGACTGGGATCAAGTGATGATCCAGAATTAATAGTCAAGATTTTGGATGCAACATCCTTGTCCGTTATAGGTCAAAAATCTGACCAAAATGAAAGATGCCGGGCCGCTTGATCACACCTTTTGGCAGTTGCTGATGCTGGCGTAAAATATGACAAAAGAGTTGAAATCTTATTCTGACACAACTCGGTCAACTCTGAGCAAAGCATTCGAGTTGGAAGAATCTTAGGCAGATATTTCTTGTTTTTTGCCAAGGATTTGTAAAATGAAGAGTTCCTTAGTCAGGTTCTTTGCTGATAAATTTTTATTTGGATAATTATTGCACCTGGTAGATTTCAGGTGTGCTTTGTATGCTTTAAGTTCTTGTTCACAAGCTTCCTTTTCTGTGTCAGCATACGAAAGTCTCTATGTCCTCCCTAATTTTTTTTTTTTTTACAGTTTCTTTTAGCCAGTGTTTGCCACCTTTTGTAGCATGCCTGTGCTACAGTTGTTGCGTGAGAGGTGTTTTGTCTAAGACGTTCTGTTTGAATAAATGTATTGTGAAAAGGTGCCTTTGGAAGACCGTGTATTCCTGCTATACCAGGTGTACGATAGATGTTCTATCTAATATGTTGGCAAATTGTGTGCTGCGCTTATTGGTGAAAAGTGCTGTTCTGAGTCACTTGATAGCTTGCTGAATGGCTACCCAGGTGTTATTGAGTGAATAATAACCTGTCTTGCTGCAAGTTTGTATGTCTGGTTTCTGAGCGAGTAGTGCTTTTTGGTGCTAGATGACATCTGACTATGAGGCTTGTCGGTGCCTTGTTGGATGCATGTATTGTGTTCTGTCTAATGTTTTTAGTTAGGTTTAGGGCTGTCCTGTGGGAGCCTGTTCTAACCCTTCAAACAGTGCAAGCCTTGCTTTCCTTAGTTCAGATAGCAACTGGTAAGACATGCAAAGACCTCAATACAAATAATGTTATTGAATGATCTTGCCCAAAAATGTCAGCTACAAAGATCCCACCACAGCATTCATCTCTTGTAAAATTATAGCTTTCCTTAAAATTCTTGGAGCCCCTCACATTTTCCTCGTCTCCATTCCCGTAAGTAGACCCTGTTTCTAGAGTGGGTGTATAATAAAGCCAATTAAATAAAGCAACAAGCAAATATGGAGAAGAAAGAATTGAGTGAAGCTGCCTTTGGGATCAATGTGAAATGAAATGAAATTTGTACTTGTAAAGCGCACCCATACCCCCAAAGGGGTGTCCAGGCGCTGTACGCATACCGCTGTGGAACCCTTCCTGGCTTTTCCCTGTGAAATGTCCACTCCTGGGCACCCCCAGGGTGAAGCCAGGCATCCAAGCGCTGTTGGGGCCGTTGTGGAGATTAAGCAAGCTATTGCCCAGAGTTGCAGAGTGGGACCCATGATTAGAATAGGCACCGAGGCGAGAATTATCAGGTCCGAGGAAATTGAGCCCAAGACCCGCCGAGGCGGGAATTGAACCCTGGTCCCGGGCCAGGTCTCTGCATCAGGGTCTGCCGCTCTAACCATTGAGCCACACTTCTCCACTGTAAATATCTTCTTGAAAACTTGAACCCTTTTCTGGTGGACACAGGTTAAATATGTGTGACACTGCACACAACATCACATTCCATAAAATAGCATAAACAAAGGGGTAAAGAAAGGCACAGTAATTGCAATATTGAGGGCTATTAAAGTCCTCTAGTGTCGACATTATGCATTGGCATGGTGGATCCTTGGTGCTTTGTTCGAGTCTGGATCAATGAATGGAAAAGGTATGAGGCAGGCATGCAAGATGCTTCATGGAGACGTGAGGGACGAGCTTCTTAGCATGTGGGGCGCTTGATCACAGCATTTATGCCCAGTGCAAAACAATGGGCCCGCCAGTTCTTCTTGGTTTTTCGATGAAAAGAGTGTAGAAGAAGAGAAACGCAAGTAGGTATGAGAGGGTAAATTCAGGAAATCTCTTATTTCTTTGGGGGCTAATAAAAGACTAAGGGTCTGATTTAGAAGTCGGTGGAGGGGAACACTCCGACACAAATGTGATGGATATCTCGTCAGCCAAATTACGAACACATTCTATCTTATGGGATGGTAGTATGGCGGACGGGATATCCGTCACGTTTGTGACGCAGTATTACCGCTGCAGACTTTTAAATCAGGCCCTAAGTCCCCGATGAAGAGTTGCATTGTACTGCAGAGTGCAAACTCTGCAGCTGTAAACACCAGTATTGTGGTGCAGTATTACCCTACCAGTACAATGCAATTGCAAGGTAATCTCCATACTGTATAGAATAACCATGCATACGTGGCTTTTTCCAGGTCATACTGCACACGATGTTCACTGTTCTGTGCAGATGAATGCTGTTGTTTAGTGCCTACTCTGAGTAGGTGGTAAATGGGAGCAGGGGGAAGTCCATTGGCAGGGGGCGGTCCATTGGCAGGGGGCGGTCCATTGGCAGGGGGCGGTCCATTGGCTGGGGGACGTCCATTGGCAGGGGAGGCTAAGGCTGGCAGGTGAAGTCTTGCATACTCCCCTCGAGCCAAAGGAGTGGGTGGGTCGGGCGGATGCTGGATGGGGCCAGGCTGTGCTTGCATACCGGTCTGTATGTAATTTTAGTGGCATGGCAACAAAAGTAAATTTAAATAAGGATTGGTAACGACAGTAGGTCTCTCCTTTTGCACCTGTTGCAGCCTGGAACATCTGTCATTAGCCTGATTGAGTGATTGGTCAGCCTGTCCCTGACCAGCATGTTGAACCTGAGGGGTGGATTTTGGTGTATGCGCTTTATGGTTAATGTTGATATTATGTTCGCTTACACAACTTTACAAAGAGAAAGCCAAAGGACTTGGGGGCACAGAAGTAGGAAGAACTCTGAAGAATATTAAATTTGTATAAATATAAAATAATAGAGACAATTTTTCAAGAACCAAAAATTCAAAGACCATTTACTGGAAAAACAAATTAATAGAAATATAATTTGGTCAAAAATAACTGAAAAGTTCTCAAGAATTGTTAAAAAATATGAATTGAAAACGGTTATTAAAGAGAAAAATATGATGGTCCCCCACCTGCACTGCACATCCCAATTAAGGAACATAGCTTTAATATTCATGAAATAAAAAGAGGTAAGGAGACAAAGGCAGAGGAAGGCAAGAGGAGAACCGAGGACAGAGGGAGCTCCCACAAAAAGTTCGTTTTAAAAGTGGGGAAGATGGAATGTAGGAGACGTAGACGGAGAGGAATCAGAGGAAAGTGTTCTGAGGGGGGTAGTAGGCACAAATGTGTAACATCACACGATAACAGGCGTTTTTCCTTTCTGTAGCCAGGAGGCATGTTCTTCTGTCACTTCGGTCGCCAGTGGTTTTGTTTTTATTTCTGATCCATCTTTCCTATAGAGTTCTGTCTGAAACATTTTATAAAATGTTTAACGGTCACATTTGACCTGTAATTTGCTGATAGTTGAAGGTGGTTAGGAATGGTCTGCTGACATGTAAAAACGTGACACATATCTTACGTCACGGCCCAGTTCTGCACTCTATGTGCAGATGCCGCTTTTACTTGGGCTAAAGTGTTACCAAAATGCTGTGGTGAAACTTTTCATTCATGGCAACCGAGCGACTTGTGATCAAAAATGTATTTTGAATCGTGCAGTGCCCTGGGCGCGTGAGGGAGGGAGTTAGAAAGTTGCAAACTTTGGCTGACCTTGTCTCTTCAGACAGTCCCAGCACGCCCTGCGTCAGACACTTCCTGTCCTTCCTTCCTGTCTGTGACATTTCTGGTCAGGCTCTCGTGTCGGATGCAGCATGGTGGAAGGGGCTGGGTGGGCGGAAGTGAAAGCTGGTGCCAGGCTCCGTGTGGGGCGGCTGCTCGCTGGCACATCTTCCCCATAAATACTGTCCCAGGAAGGACCTCGCTTCATGCCCTCTCTTGTGCCAGAAGGGGTCACTGATCAAATGTACCCTATGCCCATGGTAGAAAATGACATTAAATTATAGTCCTATTTGTTCTGATTTCCTTTTATTTTTATTTATCAAGAAGAGAAATGCAAGTGTTTATCAGGACTAAGATGTGAGACAATAATTACCTATTTTTGATTATTTTCGTGTACGCTCCAGCTGCTGAATTGCTATAGGATGTCTTTGGTGTATACTGTTTTGTCCATGTCTAGATCTTTAGGTCGAGCCTGGGCAGCGCATGCGCTGCTCTGCGAGGCATGCTGTATTCGAGTATGGAGTTGAAGCTCCGCTGACTCTCCGCCCATATTTGTCATTGGCTTGTGTCATTGTCCTTTTGTAAATGCTGGCTTCTGATTCGTCAATAGGCTTGTTAGTCCCTTCTTAATACCACCTTATCTTCATTTGTAACCTCCCATGAGGACTGGCCAAGGCACGAGTCGGGAGTACAAGCGGGTGGACGGTGTCCACCCACTATTTTCACAGGATTAACGCCGTCCACCCTGCCAAGAATTTGGGCCCCACTGAATAATGTGCTGAACTCGTCCCGGTGTAGTTTCCAAACACCGGGACACTTTCAGCCGCGCCTGCACGTTGTCTGCTTTCCATCTGCAACAAGCTACAAAGTGCAGGCTGGGACGGGGCTTTCTTATTTTAGACTCCTGCTGGGCCCATAACAAAGGCCGAATTTGAGGGGTCATCAGGCCTCCTTTTGTTCGAGTCTCTTGGCTGGGAGCAGTCAGGAGCCTCACACCTGATGCAAATGAAACGGAGGGGAAACAAAGGCTCACACCTTGTTAGCACTTCACACATACTTAAGAGAGGCAGCTTTTCGCTTTGTTCAGTCCCTGTTTAGGAGATATGCATGCACTGTAAGAATGTCAGATGTGTTGGTCTTTCTCAGTATTCACACAAAACAAATTGCATTTATATAGATCTTACTTCCACTGAGGAGGCGTTGAAATAATTTAGGTACCGCTATTTTTTCTTGTATAGCCCTACTTATCCCAATGCAGGGTGTCAGAGCGCTTTACATCAACACATGCATATTACATGTACAATAAATTATATAAGTTTGTAAATGAATGTACAGGATGTGTTACATAAAACTGGGGGTTGCAAGGGGTAGAAGTTGCATATCATCTTCCATAGCTCACTGTGCTATTCTCCTCGCAATGCGCTCAAAGGTACACATGATAGAACCGCTAAACATATATGTGAGGGCTTTAGATCTGATGTCACTTCTTGTGATGCCACTTCCTGTAAAGTCGTGGCTTGTGATGCCACTTTCTGTGATGTCAATTCCTGTGTTGCCATGTGTGATGTCATGTGCGGTGATGTCGCGCGCCGTGATGTCACTTGCATACTGCCTAATTAGGTTAGTCCCACCCACTTCTTTTTTTAGGACTTGTGGCCTGGGACTGGCCCTTTTACTTTGGTTGTTACACAGTACGTCTTATTTAGTCTGTAAGCACTATTTTTTTTAATGAGTTTCTCCTCCTGCAGGCAGACATGCTTTCCTGCAACATTCAGCGCGCAATGCGCGCTTTCACTTTCCAAGCAGCCTGGAACAATGACGGCCGCTTCTTTGAAAATAAATAGGTCTCGTATTTACAAAAGTTTCAACTATTGGCATTGTAAATGACAATGCCTTTTATTTATGTGTTACTTATCAAAACAGATAAATAAAAGGCATTGTCATTTACAGTGCCAATAGCTTAAACTCTCGCAAATGTGAGACCTATTGCATTGCAAATGCTTGTTTTTATTTATATACATGTACAATAAAACTGGGAATACTTTTTTTTTCTCCTCTAGCGATGGGAGAATCTGGGTGATGGAAAGGCTAACACAACCCACTAAAAAGAAAGCCCATCATCCCCTCTAATTTGAAAAATTTGTGTACGTCATTTAGCGCGAGCAGACACACTGATTATCCCTCAGCAATAATCGAATCACAACATTCCTAGGTAGCTGATAGCACACTTTTTGAGACACGTGTGGTAAAGTTGTTGAAAGAATTCAGCAACAGAGGTGCTGCAAAGAGACTATGCTCCAGATTCTGTGTTTAAAGGCAAGTTAGGCTGCCCATTTGTGTTGTTATCTATCTTAATTCATTATACGTTGATACAAAAGGGTACCTTTGTCGTGTCGCGTATATGCGCGTACTGGTTGAATATATGTGCTCATGGAATCTTGTCTTTGCATATTCCAAAGTTCTGAGAAGTTAGTTGAAAGTTTCTGAAGGATTGGGTGGAAGTTGTGCCCAGTCCTGCTGGACTGTCTATCGCCTGAAATATACATTCTGCCTATTTCAGCACACTCCTACTAAAGATTTATTTGTGTATTTGTTTTTGCAGCATTACTAGCTCAGGTGGTGCTCTAATGAGTGTACTACAGAAGAAGGTCCAATTTACTAAAATGAGGATAACCTGTCTAGCTTAGGCCTCATGACGTCTAACTTTTTAATGATGAAAGATGGTTTTGAAGTGGAGAGGTTCCTGGATGATATAGAACCAGTAGCTGCCAGGACGCTCCATCTGCAAATTCAGGTATGGAACTCTGCCGCTCCTTTCCTTTACAGAGAGTTGAGGGCGGTGACCTGGGCCAAGTGACAGAAGGTGCCCTTTTTGTATCCATTCGAAAGAATAATTAGAACATGTTATGCTCTTCTGCCCCACTTAACAGAGTATTAGGAAAAAATGGATTCTACCACTCAGTCGGAACATAGGGGTCAGGGACTATAGAGAGGCTTGGCTAATTTTAAAAACTGATACAAGTCAGTGTGTAGTATTTGTGGTCTCTCGATTCTTGCTGGCTATGCGGAGGATCAGGGGGAGAAATATGTCCTAATGTGTGCCGTAAGGATTCTTTAAGTATACAATAACCTGAGCTCATTTTTATGCCTTTTAATCTCTCATATGTAGTATTTTAGAACAGTGTACCGACCTGATTGGCACGTCTTGAGGTAATTTTTGTGTGCTTCATTTTCAGTGACACACACACCAGACTCTGGGTGTACAGTGCGTGCCGAGCCGTTTATTCAGAGCCTGACGAGGTGTGATGGTGTGAAAGTGATAGAAGAAATCTAGAGAGTTAACTAGTATTGTGCCTGTGTTGAGAGTTTGGTGTGGGAAAGTGGTCTGTTGAGTGTTTACATTTGAGTGTGCTCCCTGTGTCACAATTGGAGGAAATCAAGCAGTCTTACACTGCCAGTTTGTTCTTAAACGTGCTGAGTGATCCTTCAATCAAATGGACCAAACTGAGGAAGATTTTTTGTGACCTTCATGAGGGTCAGTGGGCAGATATGGATGTGGAGAAGAAAGTAGCTCTACAGCACTGTATGGTGACTGAAGGGCAGGAAATTTTGGAGGCTCTTCCACTCTTGAGGCAAGAGGAGAACAGGGGGTTGAATGAGTTTCAAATTTCTTGGAAGAAGCTGGATATAAACTTTCGTCCAAAGGTCCGCACAATATTTAAGAGGTATCACTTCAGAAAAAGGATTCAAGAGGAAGGCGAAACAGTGGATTACTATGTCACGGCCTTAAGGAAATTGGCCTGACGTGCAAGTTTGGGACATTGATTGAAGAAAGGAGTAGAGATCGATTTTTACTACATTGCAGCACTGGCAAAGTCCGGGAGGACCTTTTTCTGAAGGATGAGCCCCCGTAGAGTGAGGTGTTGGTTGTAGTGAAGGGGGTCGCCATATAATTCGGTGTCTAAGCGAGATTCAAAAAGGAGAGAAAAGTTGCTCCTGAGGTCAATGCAGAGGGGAATGCTAAAGTGGATCCAAAGTTCATATTTACTCTCCCACTAGGAAGCTACACTCTTCTCAGTTGGCTGTGGTGGAGGTTCCAAGGATTATGTTCACTAGGAAAGGCGGTCACACTGTCTCCTTTTTGGCAGCCATTTCCTGGAGTAGACTTCCTCTTGAGCTTCGTTTAGAAGCTTCAGACTTCCTATTTAAGAAAAAGCTCTCTTTAATCGTAGCGCCTGGACATTCCTTGGAGCATCTGTTGCACTTTTTACATTCTTGTTCATTCATTCAAGTTTTGTAAGTGGAGGGATGTCGATAGGAAGACTTCTTGAGTGCAAGAAGTGGTAGAGGAGTTTGTTCTGCAGTGGGAAGGTGAGTATGCAAGGACAGGAAATTGTTATGAGGAGATGAAATGGAAATGAGAGGACTTTTCTCAGCTAATGTCAAATTTGCTGGCAGTTGTACATGTGAAGATGTACATATTGTGGGGGGGGGGCGGAGCTTGCCGAGGCACAAGATGGCCGCGGTCTGAGCGAGCTCCGCGAGCCATCGTAACAATCCGTAATTATCCTGACATCCGTGCACTTTCTGTGCGCCCTGACCTGCGGAACGCAAAGCGCTGGTGTTGCGCTCCCGATTGATGTGCCCGTAGCTGGAATTTGGGCACCTAGAGGATCGGACGCTGGTGTGGCCTACTCCTGAGGCCTACACACCGAGCTGACGTGACCGCCACAGCCGCCTTTTACTGTGAGGAGCCGCCCCCGGAGGTCGCGAGGGCTCTCAACGATTATCCGGCCCGGGCGCGGCTTCTGAGGCGACGACTGCTCCTCAGCATTGAACCAGGCCAGCGGGGGGCATGAGAAGCTGGAGGGAGTGCGCCGGACCGGCCAGACATAAGGTATGCCGGGCCGACTGGGATGCGATTGCTGCGGAAGGCGGAGGCGGGTTTCTGGAGGCCCCGCTATTGGACTTGGGCGGCCTGTGCGATGGCGCGGTCCGCCGATTGCGGGCCGTGCTGTCAAGCGCAGGTCGCGGATTAATCCGCGCCACCATAGCCCTCAGCCCTGGAGTCGGGACGCACGGTACCGCGGTGCCTGGGGGAGACGCGCCCAGCCTGCCACCGGGGATCCACTCGCACTGCTCCTGCTCCCAGTTTTTGGTGGTATTGATCGATCGGGACCGGTGTATCTCCGGGTGCGGCACTCCTGGGGCCTGGTCTGTGGTGTCGCACGCCTGTTAAGCCCGTCCGTGGCGAGGCCGCGGCGGTGAAGATAGCCGCACAGTTCGGAGGGCATTGGACTTCCCAGCACAGCCCTCCAGATGCGGGTGAGTTGGCAGCGCAAGGCCTTGGGCGGTGAATAGAACAGAGTGGAGCCCAGAGGCTGGAGAGTTCCACAAAGAGACCACGTATACACTGGCTGACATTGCTGATCCGCAGCGCCCTGTCTGTGCCTGGGAGGGGTCCTCTCAACCCAACTTGCACTCAGCGCGATCCACCACAAAGAGTCCACAAGAGTAGTGGCTGGAATTGTGGCTGTGCGGTTCCCTGTCTGTGCCCCGAAGAAGCCCTCTCACACCAATACACGGTTAGCGAGTCCTGCTACTGGGATATTGGTGTACCCACTTAGCCCGAATCCTCTGCTCCAGCACTGGGCTTGAGCTGATACTGTGCGGTGACTGCTAGTACCCCTGGCTCTACGGACAGCGCTTGGGGCAACAGGGATCCGGAGGTTGGTGGTGCTCGCGCCCCCCCCCCCCTTCCCACCAGAATGGGCAAGGTGGACAAATCTCAACCTAGGCTACAGTTCAAACAGCGAAAATCGAGGAATAGGGAGGCGAACCGAGCTCGATCTCCCGAGGGGCAGACTGACACGACCGATGAGGCGGCTGGCGATATTAGACAGATCCTGGCAGCGATGCAGAAAAGCTGATCAACTATTGATGGGAAAATAGACACCTTGGCATACCGCATAGACAGAATGTCGGACCGCCTCGACAAGCAAGCTGAACGCATCGACATGACTGAAAGGCGGGTGTCGGAGGTGGAGGAGGCGCAATCAGATGCTGACATTGTCCAGAAACATCTGGCGAAAACTCTCACTGCGTTGCAGGACAAGGCAGAAGATTTGGAGGTGAGGTCCAGGAGGAGTAATATACGTATTACGGGCCTGCCGGAATCTACCACAATGGGCAGTATGGAAGTGTTCATAGAGAAACTCCTTGTCACACTACTGGGCCGAGAAATCTTCTTGGAAATATTTGTGGTGGAACGTGCTCACCGCTCGCTTGGCCCTAAGCCTCCCCCAGGAGCCCCGCCGCGCCCGGTAATCGCAAAACTGTTAAATTATAGGGACAGGGAAGCGGCCTTGACACAAGCTAGAGAAAAAAGAGACCTTCAATACGAGGGTTCCACGATATCATTGTATCCGGACTTTACCATGCAGGTGCAGGAGGCCAGACGACAGTTTGCTCCACTGAAGCGACGCCTACAGGAGCATAATATGGACTATGCCATGCTATATCCGGCAAGGCTCAGAGTCATTATGAATGGTAAATCAAAGATTTTCTTAGATCTAAAATCTCTGCAGAAATTCCTTAAAGAATATTCCAAGGCTGAAGAGCGGAACAGAGAGGCGGAGAGACTCGATGAGGCGGCTGGTGGTGGCATGGAGGAACAAGACTAGAGAAGACACTGATCGGTAGCTCCACACTCTAGAACTGAGGTTTAATGAATGAATGAATGAATTCCTTTATAGAGCGCAACTTTCACTTCGAGGCGCATCTTGGCGCTAGGAAGTGAGTGGATTGAGGTATGAAGGAGAGTAGTCTCAGTCGGGAAGACATCAAATAAGTGATAGTACCAGATTATCTGGGGCTGCAAAAATCCAGGTTTTCAAAAGTTTCTTAAACATGGGTTCTGACTGCGTAAGTCCTAAATGGGTGGGCAAGCTATTCCAAGCTTTGTTCCCAGGACTGCCATTGACTTTCCCCCTCTGGACGTCAGGTGAAAGTGGGGAGGTGCTAGGAAAGTTTCAGAGGAGGATCTCAGAGGACGTTGGGTAACATAAGGTTTGATTCTCGTCCTGAGGTATTTGGGTCCAGTTGACCTGGCCGTTCTAAAGGTGATTACTAGCATCTTGAAGAGGATCCTTTTGTGTATGGGCAGCCAATGGAGGGTTTTGAGTGCTTCTAAGGCTGAGGACCCCCTTGGCAGTTTCAATACCAGTCGGGCCGCTGCATTTTGGACTATCTGTAGCTTTTTCAGAGCTATTTCTTTGCTCCTGCGTATAGGCTGTTACAGTAGTCCAATTAAAGATAAAGCGCGGCCTCGGGCATGCCCTGATGGAAGTGCTTTGTGTGTCAGTGAGCGTGTCCTGCTTGCAACAGCAGGCAAAAGAAAACCATTTAAGAAAATAGCGCTTGGAGGCTGTAATTAAAACCTACAGAGTAACAACACATGTAACAGGGGGTGTCCTCATGGGAGGTTACAATTTGAGAAAAGGCGGTACTAAGGAGAGACTACCAAGCCTATTGACCAAATAAAAAGCGACCATTTACACAGGACAGTGACGGGAGCCAATTGAAAAGACGGGCAGAAAGTAGGCAGAGCTTCATGTCCATTTCCTGAATACAGCATGTCTCAAAGAGACAGCACAAGCACGGCCTCGAGACCTAACCCCACTTAACCCCACCTAACCCCACTTTTGAGTGGGAAAATTCTGTATAAAGCACATGGTGCGAATTCTGCTTAATGTTCTTTTCCGTTTGAATCTCTTTACCAGACACGAGACCGCATGACAAGGTAGAGACTGAAATATTGTACAGTAAACCGCTTTAATAATGGATTAAAAAAGTTTACAAGTTGCTACAATTTAAGTAGTGTCCTGCAACATTATGCTATTAAACATATGATGTGCACACACTGGGACTACCAGGCGCACAACTCTAAACTTTTCAGAGCACACTACCTTCACGCTTCCAATGCACCCTCACCCCAACCCCTTTCCCTCAAGTCCAGAGACCCCAGAAAATAGAAACTATTGCACAAAACCAACCAGCTGGAGGGGCAGTGGGTTGCTTGGGGATGTTAAACATATTTGATGGGATTGTCCCATTATTACACCATACTGGTCTTAGATACTAGTCCAAATTAAAGAGATCTTGGGATATCCTCTTCTGAATACTCCGGAGTTTGCTCTCTTGGGGCTTCGTAATGAGACCCTCAAACACCAGACCTCTAGCGATCGCTCCATCCTGTGGCTGTGTATGAGGGTGGCTAAGACAGCCTAACCGTTGCAAGGAAGAAAACCGCACTTTGCGGTGTCGAGGTAACATCCGCCCCTGTGTGTTACTCACCACATGGCTTTTTGCCTTACGATTTTTGTGTTGAAGGGAGGGGGGTGTCTTCGACTATGCTGAGTTGGGGTCTGCAAGGCTTGGGAGGAGGGGGGTAATCTCTATGAGGGTGTTGTTATTGTATTGTCTTGTTATGGTCACAGTGTGCGCAGCGTGTTCATTAATTCCAGTAGGGGTGCCTTGACATAGGAAAGAGTCCTGGGGTGCTCGTTTGGACAGAAATAGGGGAGGCATTGCTAAAGATAGGATCTCTTACTCAGAATCTGGGGGATAAATTGCGGCTGCTCACCTGTAACGTTAGGGGCCTAAAAGATTTTAGGAAAACTAGAAAAGTGATTGCTTATCTCACTAGACATAGTATAGACGTAGCCCTCTTACAGGAGACCCATTTGCCCCTAGACAGCCAGATGCTAACTCGTAGACGATTGCATGGTATATTTCACGCCGCAGGTTTCTCTACCCACGCGAGAGGGGTACTCACCTGGGTTAATCCTAGAACCGGCATCTCTCTCGAGGCTATCGAGACAGACAGGGAGGGCTGGTACCCCATTTCCAAATGTAAGGGGAAAGGAATGGAGTTCATCATTGTCAATGTCTATGGCCCAAATTTTGATCACCCGCAATTCTATCGAGAGCTCCTTGGGCGTTTACGACAACTGGCACCGCTCCCACAGGTATGGGGCGGCGATTTTAACTGTGTCCTTGACTTGGCTCTGGACCGCTCCGGGGGCCCTGCTCAGCGTCAATCGTTAGCTGCTAAGGCTATAGAGGATGCCACTGCAGAGTTGGGCTTGGTGGACGTTTGGCGCTCGTGATCTCGCGGGGTGTGGGGCTTCACGCACTATTCAGCCCCACATGACTTGTATACCAGGATCGATTTATTGGTTCACTTCTAGCTCCTTGGGTCCTGCGATTCGCGGCTGTAAGGTGCATCCACGCTCATACTCTGACCACTCACCTATCCAATTAGACTTTGAGAGCCCACTGAAAAGGCCAGCCCCATTCACCTGGAAGTTCCCGCCCTATGCACTCCTAGATAATGTATTCAAGACTGAGATGACAGAAGCTATTGAGACCTTCTTTGTCACAAATATAGGATCCGTAACCCAGTTTGTTACGATATGGGAGACCTTTAAGGTCTACTTCAGAGGGATAGCTATGGCCGTTGGGAGTGCTCCGTTCAATTAGATGGCAATTGGAAGCACTTGAAAAAAATTGGCTGCTTTTGAGCGCGAGGCTTTGGACGGGGGAAACGAGCCGGTCATGGAGGAGCTAAAAAAAACCTTTGGAGGAGTATCAGGATGCTGCCGACAGAGAGGTCAAGTACTTAGGGAAGTATGCCGTAGCTAAATCATACGGGGAGTGAGAGTGCCTGGGTGCAACATTGGCGGCCATATTGAGGGGCAGACGGGAGACTGCTGGAGTCACAGAACTCCGTGCAGCAACGGGTGAGACGTTACGAGATTCTGATGCCATAGCAGACAGATTCAGTAAATACTATTCAGATCTACATCGAACTAGGACTGCTGGAGAGTATGCAGCAGTCCTAGATTATCTGGAACACATTAAACTTTTGTGGTTAGCTGATGAACACAGAGAATACCTTATGAGGCCTCTGGAGGCCTGGGAGGTCCAAGAGGCTTTAAAATCCATGCGCGCTGGGAGCGCCCCGGGACAGGACGGCTTAACCGTTGCTTTCTATAAAGAGTTCAAAGAGCTCCTAGTCCCTCACTTGATCACCCTGTTCGAGGAGATGGGAGAGAGTGGAGTGATGTCCCCGTACATGCGAGAGGCTCTGCTAGTCACCCTCTTGAAACCAGGCAAGCCACCCTACGAATGTTCATCATATAGACCGTTGTCATTACTGAATGTCGACACTAAACTATTCGCCAAAGTTTTGGCAAACCGCATGGCCCTATTAGTACCGACATTGGTTAGACCTGAGCAAGCAGGGTTCGTCCCTGGGCGCACCCTAACACATAACCCGCGCAAAGTATTTGGCACTATCCAACACACTAAGCCAGAGATCAAGGCTGCTGCGATATTTCTAGAAGCAGAAAAGGCCTTCGATTCTGTTGAATGGAACTTCATGATGTTAGTATTAAGGCGGATGGGTGTTGGCGACCTCTTCTCTCAGGTGACAGTCTTATATAATTTCCCCAACTGCCAGGGTCAGGGTGGGCAATCTGGTAACCTCTCCTATCAAAAATACCAGGGTTACTCGTCAAGGGTGCCCGTTATCACCTCTACTTTACGCTATTGTGGTGAAGCCCCTGGCATGCGCCCTCGGAGAGCACCACAGCCATAGAGGGATACGCTTCCCCGGATACAACTTAATAATTTCCACTTATGCTGACGACACTCTCTTATACATAAGAGATCCCTTAACTATCCCTGGTGTTAAGGGAAGTGGTACGATATGGTGAATTCTCTGGCCTTAAAATTAACTGGACTAAATCCACCATCTTTCCCCTTACCACAGCCAAGGGGCCGATAGAACTGGAATTCCCTTTGAGCTGGTCCACTGATTCTGTGCGTTAATTGGGTATTCAAGTACACAGGAACTCCGAGTTAGTATTCAATGAGAACTATGGCAGGGCGATTGCTAAACTAGAAGATGACGTTAGCAGATGGGCTCGGCTGCCATTGTCCCTCCTTGGTCGTATCTCTTTGATGAAAATGGTAGTGCTACCTAGATTCCTGTTTTTGTTTTTAAACATACCTATGGTCCTTCCAGGCCACTTCTTTAAATGTATCAAGTCTTTATTGGTTAGATTGGCTTGGGCTGGTAAACAGCCTTGCGTCAATTGGGATATCCTAACACTCCCTTATTCTATGGGAGGACTCGGAGCTCCAGACCTGGAGCTGTACTATCGAGTGGCGCAATGTTCACACGCCTTTCACTAGCCAGGGTCGCGGCTGCGTCCTCTCCCCTCCCTACGTCCCTGTTCCGGGCGGCGTCCCAGCGCGCAGGTATTCAGGATTCTATAAATGCCACCATACACGCAAGGCAGAATCTAATGAAACGACAAGCTGCCTCTATCTTGTATTCCCCACACACACCAGTTGAATGGTGTCAATGGCTGCCGGTGACTAATGAGCCGGAAGTATTGCATGCCCTAGCGCTTCTTGATATTTCCAAAATAGGAGACGTATTTGAGGATGGAATGGGACGAGATAGTCTCAGAAAGGCAAGATATCACCCCACTTACAATATTTCATTTCTATAGGGTTAGGCATGCGCTCCGCGAAATGCTTGGAGAGGAAATGATGGAACCGCCGTAAGTGGCTCCCTTCTCTCTAAAGCTACGCGCAGAGTCCCCCTGTAAAATAGTCTCCAGTATTTATAGCATGGCGCAAGGTTACCGAAAGAATTTTTTCATTAAAGCCAGGTTGGAGTGGTAGACTGACTTGGGGGGTCACACTAGATGACGACACATGGCGCTATTGTTGCGAAGCCACACAACATGACTCCCTGAATGGACGACATCCAGTCATTCATTTTAAATTTCTTAATAGAGTCTACTATACTCCAACCCTATTGCACAGATATGGTCTTCGTGACACAGCGAGATGTGACCGATGTGGTGCTGAACCGGCATAGCCAAATGCCGTCCCGACATAGCCAAATGCTGTCCCGACATAGCCAAATACTGGATCTTAATCTTCGAAAAAGTAAGCGATATTACAGGAGTGTCTCTGGAACCGGACCCCTTGCTAGCTCTCCTTGGTTATTCTAGGCGTGTACGGAAAGAGGTACGAGGTTTGGTTGATATGGTATTGTTGATAGCAAAGTGGGGAGTTGCTCGGATCTGGGCTCGAGGGTATCAGAGTTACCGAGCTGGAAATGAGTGAAAAATCATCTTGAATCCCGCTTCTTTCTCGAAGTAGGAGGTGCGCTGCGAGTGATGCTTTGGAGCTGTAGGCATCCCTTTTGGGCTTCTACTCCAGGTTCCAACTACGTAAAATACGCCTACAAGCTGTTTCAGGGGTATTGTTCTTGTACTGTTCCCATTAGATAATCTGAAAGCAATGGAAGCCAAGACATGGTTGTATAGCGAATCGCATGACTGGTATATTGCACCCTTGAATGTATAACCCTATGGATCTGTTTTCTAATATCCGATATGCTGCCTGATCTATATGTATGTACACTGTGACTGTTTTTGTTTTCAATTTATTTTGCCTGATTTATATTGTCTACTTTTTGCAAAAATAAAGAAAGAAAGAAAGAGAATGTACATATTGTGTTAGGGTGATTTCATTGTATTGTAATGGAGTGGCCCCCTTCAGAGGGATCTTCTATTATGCTTGGATCTCAGTGCCACACCTCAAGTTTGTGTGAGTAAGGTTAAGAATGTAGGAGTTGACTTCCAGGTTTGCTTCCCTGAGATTTATAGTAATTCCCTTTGATGTTTGTAGGGGTATGTGCACTAGATCAAGTTGAGACAGGGTGCTAATCCTTTAATTGCAAGAGTTAGAAGGCTACCCTTGGAAGTTTATGCAAGTGAAGAGCGAGTTGGAACCCTGTGCTAAATGAGGTGATTGAGCTAGTGGAAGCTATCAAACGGTTGCCACTTATAGCTGTGGCCTAGAAGGCTAGTGCGGACATACATTTGTGTATTAATTTGAGGCTGTTAATAGGAAGGTTGTGGTAGAAAAGTACCCCCCTCCTAATGTCACAGAAATTATGTTGTATCTCTGGGGGTAGGTACTCCACTATGCTTTATCTAGCCTCAGCTGCGTTGTTGAGCATTTCAACAGGGCTCTTAAAGAGTATTCAGCTAGCCAGGGTCAACGGCCTTAATTAGAGGGAATGTGTGTAGGAGTTTGTGTTTGGCTACAAATGTCTCCCCATGCCACTATGCACAGGTCACCTTTTGAAATGTTTAGGGGAAAGATGCCCAATGACCGTTTGGTCCCAGGTTGGATGTGCTAGAATAAAGGATGAGTGCATTTGTCTGTTGAGGGTGAATAGAGGAAAAACGCTGATGAGGTGTTGATATTGTAAGAACTATTTAGGCAAAAGGCATGCCACGTGCGAGTCAAAGGTGAAGGTGGGTGATTGGGTGCGGATCTGAGAACAGGTAGAGTGTGTTGTGTAGCCTAGATTCACCAGATCTAGCAAAGGTGTAATGCCATCAAGGGTGTGACAGCCAAGTTTGGAATTTGAGTCATGTGTCCCAATTTGGTAAGGTGGCAGAGGTGAATGAATGCATCCAGGTCGTCGGAGAGGCCTGTAGGAATCATAGTTGCAAGTGAGTCTGTATGGGGTGGATGTTGGATAGAGTCCCAATGGAAAGGGTTTCTGAGAAGAACTGGTTACCTGGAAGACTGTGTTGTAGTGTGTGTAAGAAACTGGCTCTATATATACTACACCAAAATGAGGTATAGTGTGTATAGGGTCCAGGTGACTCCAAAGGTAGGCAGAGGTTAAAGTTAGATAGAACCTTACTCTCTACTTGTGGTAGCTTGGTCGAGCAGTAAGGCAGTATCAGAGGACAGTGTTAAGCATTTGATGTACACACTCAGTAAGCAAATGAATTCACACACTCAAGAACTGAACTCTAGGCCAATTGTTTTTGTATAAAAATATATTGTTGTTTTATTTTAGAACCAAGCAAGCCTGGCACAGGTAAGCATAAAATACTTTGCAGTAATAAGTTATTGATTGTAGAACAGTTTGAAAATGCAATCGAATTTGTACTTTGTTTGATTTACAGGGAATGCAGTAGGTTGCAACACTTAGCAAATACAGTACATTGGAATGAATAGGCTTTTTCAGTAAATTGCAGGTAAGTTACTTTTTACGTTACTTTTCTAACTCAGGGCTGGATACCTAGATTCAGCACTGGGACATTTCCTGCAAACAGGCAAGTAAATACGTTTTGCTTATTCGTGCGATTTTTAAAGAATATTTTCAGATTTCAAAACTCCACACAGAAACTTTTTGGAGCAGTACATTGAAATGAATAGGCTTTTACAGTAAATTGCAGGTAAGTTACTTTTCACGTTACTTTTCTAACTCAGTGCTGGATACCTAGATTCAGCACTGGGACATTTCCTGCAAACAGGTAAGTAAACACGTTTTGGTTATTTGTGCGATTTTTAAAGAATATTTTTAGATTTCAAAACTCCACACTTAGAAATTTTTTGGAGAAAAAGTGTCAATGTTATCCTACGGAGGAAAAACAGGTTACCGGTTTGTAGGTAAGTAATCGACTGTGGGAGTTAAGGTTCTGGGGTTAGACGCAGGGGTCCCCCAGGGTCAGAGATGCACTGTTGTTGCACCCTCAGCGGCACTAGGGCGGCCGGGTGCAGAGTGTTGAGGCCCAATGTTATCCTATGGAGGATAGGGGGTCTCCGGTTGGTGGCTGCTGGCAAGCAGGCCACTGGGTTGTGGGAGCAAAGCTCCTAGGGTTTAGGTCAGGGCAAATTGGGAACCAAATTAGCACCAAAGGTGCACCCTCAGCAGCACTAGGGCGGCCGGGTGCAGGGTGCTGTTTTGAGGTCGGGTGCCCTGTTGTTTTCAATGGAGCGCCTCCGGTTAGAAGAAAAACTGCAGGCTCGGGGACGATGATCTTCTGGGTGCGACCACCACTTCGAGGGGTAAGTTGGGATGTCTTGGGTTGGTTAGGCACCGTTTGTTTGGGCACACAAGGCCGTGGGGCATCGGGTGCAGG
This sequence comes from Calotriton arnoldi, assembly GCA_963921515.1. NCBI lineage: Eukaryota > Metazoa > Chordata > Amphibia > Caudata > Salamandridae > Calotriton > Calotriton arnoldi. Next base: position 977,104 of record CAWUFW010006621.1, read on the forward strand.
GGTGCCTTGGGACGTCGGAAAGTCTTACCCGCTCCGGTCGCGGTAGAGGGGATCCTCTGGATTGAGGCTGCAGGCGTCATCTGGAGGCTTGAGGTAGGTCAGGAGTCGCCGGATCTCGGGTCAGGATCGCCGGGGTGACCTCCTCGTGGTGTTTTTCCACTCTAGCTCGGACCGGGTTCGGCGGGTGCAGAGTGGGCTGGATTCGCGGTATCCGGCCGAGGCCAGAAGCTGCAGTTTGAACAAGTCCGGTGTTCACGGGAGAAGCAGGCTTGGAAGTGAAGGCAGGCAGGTCCTCCGGGGTTTTTGAGGTTGCTGGCTGCAGGACACACCGGGATTTCGCAGGAGCAGGTTCGAGGGGAGACAGGCCTGTAGGGCTGGGGCCAAGTCAGTGGGCGTCGTCCTCTTGTTAGCTCTGCACGGCTTTTCGCTCTTCTTTTCTTCTTCTTGTCAGGCTGGATCTGAGGAAGCAAGGTTCAGGGTGTCCCCTAAATACTAGATTTAGGGGCGTTACAGGTAGGTAAAGGGCAGGGACCAATTGGTCCCTTCCCTGGGGTGGGTACACCCCCTATCATGCCACTCTCCAGTGGGAGGGGGCAGGAGCCTGTGCCTGGTTGGCTAGGTCCCCCCATCCTCAAGATGGCGGGGACTCAGAGTTGTGCTTCACCTCGCCTCCCCCACCTGAGGGGTGGAGTTGGCAGAGGTGGGCACGCCTCTTTCCCTCACTTGTTTTTCCCGCCGGTTCTCCTGCCCAAAGTGGGGGGTAGAACCAGTGGGGACCAGTTGCTGAAAGCAGCAATGGGTCTGGGGAGGCTCACAAAGGCGGCATGCCTTTGAAACTTCCCCTTCGTGAACCCTGCCCATCCTGGGGGAGGAGGCTTGGCACCTCGTCCCAGGATGTGCATTGTTTCAGGCCCCCGAGAGCAGCAGGCTCTCGACCCAGGGGTCCAGAAACATGTCTGTTGGTGGCAGCCTAAGCAGCCACTCACTCAGGTCACTAGAAGTTGGTCGAGTTTCAGGGGGCATCTCTAAGATGCCCTCTGTTGTGCATTTTACATTAAACCCCACACTGGCATCAGTGTGGGTTTAATGTGCTGAGAAGTTTGATACCAAACTTCCCAGTCTTCAGTGTAGCCATTATGGTGTTGTGGAGTTCGTAATGACGACCTCCCAGCACCATATACTCTTAATGGCAGCACTGCACATACAGTGCCCAGGAATGGACTTGGGCACTGTAGGGGTACATGGCTCATGCACCTGTACCCTCACCACCGGCATAGGGCACCCAGCTAGAGGGGTGACTGATGTATGCCAGGGCAGTGGTTTGTGGGCATGGCACACAGGGATGTGTGTCATGTCGACTCTTCACTTTGTTCTGCACCAAGACACGCAGCCTGCAAAGGCAGTGTGTGTGGGAAAAGGTGCAGGGCCTCTAAGGGTGGCACAATACGTGCTGCAGCCCTTAGGGGCCTTCCCTGGTCACAGTGCCCTGGGTACCTGTGGAACCTTTTACCAGGGGCCTACCTGTGGCCAGGGATGCCAATTAGGTTTAGGCTTTAATGCAGTTTTTAGGGAAGGAACATAGGCCCTGGGTACCTGATTAGCAGGAGCCCAGGGCACACTCAGTCAAAGAACATCAGCAATTCAGCAAAAAGTGGGGGCATACCATGCAGAAAGAGGGCACTTTCTCACACAACCCCTCCCCCCCCAAACGAAAGATGATGAGACTAACCTTTCCCTAGAGAGTCTTCATTGTCTAAGTGGAAGAACGTGGAAAGTTCATCTGCATTGGCAGTCCCAGGTCTGTGTTCCACTTCAAAGTCCATTCCCTGTAGGGAGATGGACCACCTCAACAGTTTAGGATTTTCCCCTTTCATTTGCATTAGCCATCTGAGAGGTCTGTGATCAGTTGGAACCGTGAAGTGAATACCAAACGGGTATGGTCTCAACTTCTTCAGGGACCAAACCACAGCAAAGGCCTCCCTCTCAATGGCACTCAAACGCTGCTCCCTGGGGAGAAGCCTTCTGCTTATAAAAGCAACAGGTTGGTCTTGGCCTTCCTCATTGGTCTGGGATAGGACCGCTCCTATCCCTAGCTCAGAGGCATCAGTCTGCACTATGAACTGCTTGGCATAATCTGGAGCCTTCAGAATTGGTGCTGAGCACATTGCTTCTTTCAGGGTGTCAAAAGCCTTTTGGCAACTAACTGTCCAGTTAACCTTCTTGGGCATTTTCTTGGAGGTGAGTTCTGTGAGGGGAGTCAGAATGGACCCATATCCCTTCACAAACCTCCTGTAGTACCCAGTCAAGCCAAGGAATGCCCTGACTTGGGTCTGGGTTGTTGGAGCTGCCCAGTCCAGGATGGCCTGGATCTTGGGCTGTACCTGGCCTCCACCAACAAGGTGGCCCAAGTACACCACAGTGCCCTGCCCTATCTGGCATTTGGATGCCTTGATAGTTAGGCCTGCAGTTTGCAGGGCTTTTAAAACCTTCCCAAGGTGGATCAGGTGATCCTGCCAGGTGGAAATAAAGACCGCAATATCATCAAGGTAAGCTGCACTAAAGGACTCCAACCCAGCAAGGACTTGATTCACCAACCTCTGGAAGGTGGCAGGGGCATTCTTTAAACCAAAGGGCATAACAGTAAACTGATAATGCCCATCAGGTGTGGAGAATGCTGTTTTTTCTTTTGCTCCTGGGGCCATGCCAATCTGCCAGTACCCTGCAGTTAAGTCAAAGGTACTTAAGAATTTGGCTGCACCCAACTTATCTATCAACTCATCTGCTCTTGGGATAGGGTGAGCATCTGTCTTGGTGACACAGTTGAGCCCTCTGTAATCCACACAAAACCTAATTTTTCTCTTTCCACCCTGTGGGTGAGGTTTGGGGACCAGAACCACTGGGCTAGCCCAGGGGCTCTCAGAGAGTTCAATAACCCCTAACTCCAGCATCTTGCTGACTTCAGTTCTGATGCTTTCCTTGACTTGGTCTGACTGTCGATAGATTTTGTTTTTGACAGGTGCACTGTCACCAGTGTCCACATCATGGGTACACCAGTTTGTCAGACCACGGGACAAGGAAAAGAGCTTAGCATACTGTTGCAAGACTTGCTTGCAGTCAGCCTGCTGTTGGGCAGAGAGGGTGTCTGAAAAGACAGCTCCATCTACTGACCCATCTTTTGGGCTGTATGAGAGGAGTTCAGGGAGAGGTTCACTCTCTGCTTCCTGCTCCTCATCAGTCACCATCAGCATGGTGATGTCAGCCCTGTCATTGTAGAGCTTTAGGCGGTTCACATGGATAACCCTTTTGGGTGTCCTGCTTGTGCCCAGGTCAACTAAGTAGGTGACCTCACTCTTCTTCTCTAGGATAGGGTAAGGGCCACTCCATCTGTCCTGGAGTGCCCTTGGTGCCACTGGCTCCAAAACCCACACCTGTTGCCCAGGTTGAAATTCAACCAGTGCAGCTTTTTGGTCATTCCAGTGCTTCTGAAGCTCCTGGCTGGCCTCAAGATTCTTGGATGCCTTTTCCATGTACTCAGCCATTCTGGACCTTAGGCCAAGCACATAGTCCACAATATCTTGTTTGGGTTCTTGGAGAGGCTTCTCCCAACCCTCTTTTACAAGACAGAGTGGTCCCCTCACAGGATGGCCAAACAGAAGTTCAAAGGGGAAAAACCTACTCCCTTCTGTGGCACTTCTCTGTAAGCGAAAAGCAGACATGGTAAGAGGACATCCCATCTCCTTTTGAGTTTCTCAGGGAGCCCCATAATCATGCCTTTCAATGTCTTGTTAAATCTCTCAACAAGGCCATTGGTTTGTGGGTGATAGGGTGTAGTAAACTTGTATTGCACTCCACACTCTTTCCACATGTGTTTCAGGTAAGCAGACATAAAGTTAGAACCTCTGTCTGAAACCACCTCCTTAGGAAACCCTACCCTGGTGAAGACACCAATGAGGGCCTTGGCTACTGCAGGAGCTGTATTAGTCCTAAGTGGAATTGCTTCAGGGTACCTAGTAGCATGATCCACTACCACTAGTATGAATTTGTTCCCTGAGGCTGTGGGAGGTTCAAGTGGACCCACTATGTCCACACCTACCCTTTCAAAAGCCACAGGCAGTGGTATCAGGGGGGCCTTTGGGTGGCCACCTGTCTTGCCACTGGCTTGACGGGTAACGCAGGAGCTGACAAACTCCTTCACCTTTTGGTGCATCTGGGGCCAGTGAAAGTGGCTAACTAGCCTTTCCCAAGTCTTGGTTTGGCCCAGATGTCCAGCTAGGGGGATGTCATGAGCTAAAGTTAGGAGGAACTGCCTGTACATCTGTGGCACTACCACTCTCCTGGTGGCTCCAGGATTGGGGTCTCTTGCCTCAGTGTACAGTAATCCCTCTTCCCAATAAACTCTGTGGGTACCACTGACATCCCACTTTGCTTCTGAAACAGCTTGCTGCCTCAGGCTTTCAAGAGTGGGACAGTCTTGCTGCCCCTGGCACAGCTCTTCCCTAGAGGGTCCCCCTGGGCCCAAGAGTTCAACCTGGTAAGGGTCCAGCTCCATAGGCTCAGTTCCCTCTGGGATGTCCAAGTCCTCTCCCTGAGGAGAGGGGTCCTGATCCTTTTGCTGAACAGAAGCTGGTTCCCCAGTCTTCTTACCTTTTCTCTTGGTAGGTTGGGCCATACTTTCAGGCTCCAACACTTTTTCACCCTGCCTTTTGCTCTGTGCTCTTGTTTTTACACACACCAATTCAGGGATATCCAGCATTGCTGCATGGGTTTTTAGTTCAACCTCAGGCCAGGCTGAGGTTTCCAGGTCATTGCCAAGCAGACATGCAGCTGGTAGCTTTGGAGAGACCACTACCTGTTTCAGGCCAGTAACCTCCCCCCCCCCCGGTCTAATGTCACCATAGCCATGTCATGGTTAGTGGTAACACTGTCCGCATTGGTGACTGGGTAAGTACGCCCAATCAAATATTGCTCAGGGGAAACCAGTGTGTCTCTCACCATAGTGACACTGGCACCTGTATCCCTCAGAGCCTCTATCCTAGTTCCATTAATCCAAGGGTATTGTAAGTATTTCTTTAAGTTGGGTGGCTACACAGCTACAGTGGCAAACTCAACTTCCCCCTCTGAAACTAGAACTGCTTCAGTGTGCAACCTGATTTGCTTTGGGCACACTGCTGATCCCATCTGAAGACTGACTACACCAGGAGTAGCTGTAGCTGTAGCTGTAGGACTAGGGGCCTTCTTGCTAGGGCAAGCCTTGTCTCCAGTGAAGTGTCCCAACTTCTTACAGTTGTTACACCAGGCCTTTGCAGGATCAAAGTTCTTCCCCCTATAGGGCTGTGGAGTATAGGGAGTGTTTTGGGACCCACCCCCCTGTGCAGGTTTTTGGGGCCCTTTAGAAGACTCAGACTTTTTATCTTGGGGATTCTCACCACCTTTCCCCTGGGGAGGTTTTGTAACCCCTTTTTTTGGTCACCCCCAGTGGTTGTCTTAGTCACCCTAGTCTTGACCCAGTGGTCTGCCTTCTTTCCCAGTTCTTGGGGAGAAATTAGACCTAGGTCTACCAAATGCTGATGTAACTTTTCATTCGTGCAATTACTTAAAATATGTTCCTTCATAAACAAGTTGTAAATTCCAGTAAAGTCATGCACATTGTGTCCAGTTAACCAACCATCCAGTGTCTTTACTGAGTAGTCTACAAAATCAATCCAGGACTGGTTTTGGGTTTTGTGAGCCCCCCTGAATCTAATTCTGTACTCCTCAGTTGTGAGTCCAAATCCCTCAGAGTTCTCTTCATGAGGTCATAAGACCCAGCATCTGGCCCAGAAAGGGTAAGGAGCCTGTCTCTGCAGTTACCAGAGAACAGTTCCCACAGGAGTGCCCCCCCAGAGAGGTTTCTTCACCTTTCTCATGTCACAAGCCCTCTCAAAGGCTGTGAACCATTTAGTGATGTCATCACCCTCCTCAAATTTAGGGACAATCCCTTTGGGGATTTTAGGATCATAAGATTGCTCTTTATCCTTATTAAGATTGCTGCCACCATTGATGGGTGCTAAACCCATCTCCTTTCTCTCTCTCTCCAGAGCCAGGAGTCTGGTCTCCAGATCCAGTCTTTTGGTCAGCCTTGCTAAAAGGCTGTCCTCCTCATTGAGGCTGTCCTCAATGTCCTCACCAGAGCCTGAGCCACCTGTGTGGCCTCTAGGTCCCCAGAGGTTGATTCTTGGAAGTAAGGGAACAGGGTTCCTTTCTTCCCTAGGAAGTGGTGGAGGTGGGCACCGTTCTCCATGCTCACCTCCTTCTCCCTCTGACTGGTCATCACTATTTTCAGAGGGGTGGGCCTTTGAATACTCAGACAACAGCTCCTGGAGCTTTTGTTTGGTTGGGTGAGGGCCCATTGGTATATTTTTAAGTTTACATAAGGACCTTACCTCCTTGAAAGACAAGTGAAGGTAAGGGGTGAGGTCAAGCTCCTCAACCATGTCCTGTATGTCATTATTATCTTCACTAGTAGCTGGGTTCTGTTTTTGAGACATTCTAACAAAAAAAAGTTCTAACCCCTCTACCCTTGACTACAGTGACTTTTTATTTTCTAAACTTCTAAAGGGACTTAAGCAAGGCCCTAACAAGACTTTTAGTAGTTTGGTAAAAATGCCAATTTGAAAAAATCAGAATTCTAAAGACAATTTAAGAGTTCTGTCGTGTGATCAGCTGGTAACCAAGTAGTCCAACAAATGCAAGTTGTGTATCCCACCGCTGATCCACCAATGTAAGAAACTGGCTCTATATTTACTACACCAAAATGAGGTATAGTGTGTATAGGGTCCAGGTGTCCCCAGAGGTAGGCAGAGGTTAAAGTTAGATAGAACCTTACTCTCTACTTGTGGTAGCTTGGTCGAGCAGTAAGGCAGTATCAGAGGACAGTGTTAAGCATTTGATGTACACACTCAGTCAGCAAATAAATTCACACACTCAAGAACTGAACTCTAGGCCAATTGTTTTTGTATAAAAATATATTGTTTTATTTTAGAACCAAGCAATCCTGGCACAGGTAAGCATAAAATACTTTGCAGTAATAAGTTATTGATTGTAGAACAGTTTGAAAATGCAATCGAATTTGTACTTTGTTTGATTTACAGGGAATGCAGTAGGTTGCAACACTTAGCAAATACAGTACATTGGAATGAATAGGCTTTTTCAGTAAATTGCAGGTAAGTTACTTTTTACGTTACTTTTCTAACTCGGGGCTGGATACCTAGATTCAGCACTGGGACATTTCCTGCAAACAGGTAAGTAAATACGTTTTGGTTATTCGTGCGATTTTTAAAGAATATTTTCAGATTTCAAAACTCCACACAGAAACTTTTTGGAGCAGTACATTGAAATGAATAGGCTTTTACAGTAAATTGCAGGTAAGTTACTTTTCACGTTACTTTTTCTAACTCAGTGCTGGATACCTAGATTCAGCACTGGGACATTTCCTGCAAACAGGTAAGTAAACACGTTTTGGTTATTTGTGCGATTTTTAAAGAATATTTTTAGATTTCAAAACTCCACACTTAGAAACTTTTGGAGAAAAAGTGTCAATGTTATCCTACGGAGGAAAAACAGGTTATCGGTTTGTAGGTAAGTAATCGACTGTGGGAGTTAAGGTTCTGGGGTTAGACTCAGGGGTCCCCCAGGGTCAGAGATGCACTGTTGTTGCACCCTCAGCGGCACTAGGGCGGCCGGGTGCAGAGTGCTGAGGTCCAATGTTATCCAATGGAGGATAGGGGGTCTCCGGTTGGTGGCTGCTGGCAAGCAGGCCACTGGGTTGTAGGAGCAAAGCTCCTAGGGTTTAGGTCAGGGCAAATTGGGAACCAAATTAGCACCAAAGGTGCACCCTCAGAGGCACTAGGGCGGCCGGGTGCAGGGTGCTGTTTTGAGGTCGGGTGCCCTGTTGTTTTCAATTGAGCGCCTCCGGTTGGAAGAAACCCTGCAGGCTCGGGGACAAGGATCTTCTGGGTGCGACCACCACTTCGAGGGGTAAGTTGGGATGTCTTGGGTTGGTTAGGTACCGTTGGTTTGGGCACACAAGGCCGTGGGGCGTCGGGTGCAGGGGTGCCTTGGGACGTCAGAAAGTCTTACCCGCTCCGGTCGCGGTAGAGGGGATCCTCTGGATTGAGGCTACAGGCGTCGTCTGGAGGCTTGAGGTAGGTCAGGAGTCGCCGGATCTCGGGTCAGGATCGCCGGGGTGACCTCCTCGTGGTGTTTTTCCACTCAAGCTCGGGCCAGGTTCGGCAGGTGCAGAATGTGCTGGATTCGCGGTATCTGGCCGGAGCCAGAAGCTGCAGTTTGAACAAGTCCGGTGTTCACGGGAGAAGCAGGCTTGGAAGTGAAGGCAGGCAGGTCCTCTGGGGTTTTTGAGGTTGCTGGCTGCAGGACACACCGGGATTTCGCAGGAGCAGGTTCAAGGGGAGACAGGCTTGTAGGGCTGGGGCCAAGTCAGTGGGCGTAGTCCTCTTGTTAGCTCTGCACGGCTTTTCGTCCTTCTTCTTCTTCTTGTCAGGCTGGATCTGAGGAAGCAAGGTTCAGGGTGCCCCCTAAATACTAGATTTAGGGGCGTTACAGGTAGGTAAAGGGCAGGGACCAATTGGTCCCTTCCCTGGGGTGGGTACACCCCCTATTGTGCCACCCTCCAGTGGGAGGGGAGCAGGAGCCTGTCCCTGGTTGGCTAGGTCCCCCCATCCTCAAGATGGCAGGGACTCAGAGTTGTGCTTCACCTTGCCTCCCCCACCTGAGGGGTGGAGTTGGCAGAGGTGGGCACACCTCTTTCCCTCACTTGTTTTTCCCACCGGTTCTCCCGCCCAAAGTGGGGGGTAGAACCAGTGGGGACCAGTTGCTGAAAGCAGCAATGGGTCTGGGGAGGCTCACAAAGGCGGCATGCCTTTGAAGCTTCCCCTTCGTGAACCCTGCCCATCCTGGGGGAGGAGGCTTGGCACCACGTCCCAGGATGTGCATTGTTTCAGGCCCCCCGAGAGCAGCAGGCTCTCGACCCAAGGGTCCAGAAACATGTTTGTTGGTGGCAGCCTAAGCAGCCACTCAGTCAGGTCACTAGAAGTTGGTCGAGTTTCAGGGGGCATCTCTAAGATGCCCTCTGTTGTGCATTTTACATTAAATCCCACACTGGCATCAGTGTGGGCTTAATGTGCTGAGAAGTTTGATACCAAACTTCCCAGTCTTCAGTGTAGCCACTATAGTGTTGTGGAGTTCGTAATGACAAACTCCCAGCACCATATACTCTTAATGGCAGCACTGCACTTACAGTGCCCAGGAATGGACTTGGGCACTGTAGGGGTACAGGGCTCATGCACCTGTAACCTCACCACTGGCATAGGGCACCCAGCTAGAGGGGTGACTGATGTATGCCAGGGCAGTGGTTTGTGGGCATGGCACACAGGGATGTGTGCCATGTCGACTCTTCACTTTGTTCTGCACCAAGACATGCAGCCTGCAAAGGCAGTGTGTGTGTGTGTGTGTGTGTGTGAAAAGGTGCAGGGCCTCTAAGGGTGGCACAATACGTGCTGCAGCCCTTAGGGGTCTTCCCTGGTCACAGTGCCCTGGGTACCTGTGGTACCTTTTACCAGGGGCCTACCTGTGGCCAGGGATGCCAATTGGGTTTAGGCTTCAATGTAGTTTTTAGGGAAGGAACATAGGCCCTGGGTACCTGATTAGCAGGAGCCCAGGGCACACTCAGTCAAAGAACATCAGCAATTCAGCAAAAAGTGGGGGTATACCATGCAGAAAGAGGGCACTTTCTCACAGTGTGGATTCATGATTATTTGTCTTTGTTACTCAGGCAGTCTTTTGTGCTCATGATTTCCTGTGCACCCTTTTCCCTCTCCTTTAGTGTGGCCCGTTGCTTTCTTAGCGTGCCATATGTTTTCTTTGTGAGAGGCAAGATGTTTGATATTTTCCTTTTCTGGGTGTCTCAAACTTTGTTTCCTCCTCAGGTTTTGTCATTGTTAGACCTGGCACCATTGGCGTGGGTCTCCCTTCCATTTTTTTGCTGTTGCCTCCTATGTCTTTGCTGTCTAGATGCTTTGGGCACTTTGCCACTGCTGTTCAGTGCCAAAGTGCAAGTGCTCCCTTTGTAAATTGTTGTGATGGATTAGTGATTTCATGATTGGCTGTTTGATTTACTTGTCAGACCCTAGTACAGTGCACCATGTGTGCCCAGGGCCCGAAATCAAATGCTGCTGGTGGGCTGCAGCACGGATTGTGCCACCCACAGAAGCAGCTTGTAAAATGTGGCTCAGACCTGCCATTGCAGAGCCTGTGTGCAGTCTGGGACTGCCATGTCGACTTCGCAAGTGCACACACTTGCCAGTCCCTAAACCTTCCCTTTTCTACATATCAGTCACCCCTAAGGTAGGCCCAAGGTACCCCTGTGGGCAGGGTGCATTGTATTTGAAAGGTAGGACATGCCCTGATGTGTGGGGTATGTCCGGATAGTTGAATACAGCCAATTTCGTTTTTCACTATGGCAAGGCTATCTGTTTCCATAGGCCAGAATTGGGAGTTTGTTTATAACATCTTATAAACATAACTGACCCTGGGAACAAGATAGGAAAATAAAGTTTAGTATGCCTGAACTCAGAATGTTAAAGTGCATCTTTTAGTGTGGGTGATTTTTACATTCTGTGTTTTAAAATACCACTTTTAGAAAGTAGGTATTTTCTTGCCTAACCATCCAGTGTGCCTCTGCTAGGTTTGTGTATTGCATGTCTGGCTTTTGGATGACAGGGGCTGGAGAGGGGCAGTGGCTCCAGAAGTCTGATGAGTCAGGGCTGGGCTGAATAGACCTGGGCTGCATTTAGAGTAGGGGGAGGAGATTTCCTTTTCACCTGAATGGGCCCGGTCTGCCTTCAACAATGCTGTCTCCACCTCCAGCCATGAAGATGCACCAGTAAGGACAGAACTGGTTTTGGCTGGGTACAGACACTCTCTGCCTTCAGAGAACAAAGGATTTTGTGGTATAAGTATTGGGGCCCAGACCCCAGACTTTTAGATCACTTCTGGGAAATCAAGAGGAACCTTTGCCAAGGAGAAGAGCCGGATAAGCTGAGGAGGAATACTGCCCCTGCGCTGTTTGCTGTCTGGGGTTGGCCTGCAGTGGCTGCTTGCTGCCACGGAAAGGAGAAAAAGGACTTTGCTGTTTGCTTTGTCACCTGCTTGAAGAAAATATCTCCAAGGGCTTGAAACTGAGCTTGCCTCCTGTTCTGAAGTCTCAGGAACACAAAGACTGCATCCCTTCTGTCTCTCCGCATCTGGAACTGCAGTTTCAGCTGCTACAGAAGGAAATTGCAACACCGCCGGCGAGCGATGCTGTAACCTGCATCGAAGTCGTGGGCACCGCTCGTGAAGAGCACGACACACCGCCCCGACTTGCACGGTAGGCCCGACGCCTGCTGACGCCGTGCCGCATTGACTCCGAAGCCGTCATCGAGGCCGCTGCCTGCACCGGAGCCGCTGACACCGCTCGTGACGTTCACGACGCACCGTCCCGGCTCGCACCGCAGCCCCGACTTCATCGACGCCAGTGCTTCATCAACACGGAGCCGATTCTCGACGTGGGTGACTCCCGAATCCATCAACATCGCACCGTCGTAAGGAACCGACGCCTCGCTGCCATTCGTCACGTCACCTCCCCGACACAGTAAGGAACCAACGTCTCACCTCCCCTCCCCTGCGCTGCAGTAAGGAACAGAGGCATCACCTTCCCTAGGGTTGTAAGGAACCGACGCCGCAGGCGCCAACGAAGCATCACCTCCCCGACGCCGTGCACCGTCTTTTGCTTTCATCTAATTCCAGGTACTGTTCTTTGTGGGTCTGCTTGACTCCAGGCCCGATGCCGCGCACCTCGCGGTCGGCGCCGTACTTTGGGATTTTCATCTGTCACAATGTCGTAATAACTCCAGGTGGAGTTATTTATTGCTAGGAACTTTAAGTGAGTAACCTATTTTTAAGGATATTTTGATACTGTATTGTGGATTTTTGTCGTTTTGGTCTTGTTTTGGTTTCGATAAAGATTAATTTTTTTTCTAAAGTGTTGTGGTGTCCATTTGTAGTGTTTTCACTGTGTTACTGTATGTGTTCACAAATGCTTTACACACTGCCTCTGAGATAAGTTTGTCTGCTCGTGCCAAGCCACCAAGGGGGTGAGCAGGGATTATTTTAGGAGTGTATCCCCCTTTCCCTGACTAGAAGCAAGGGTCCCTATTTCGACAAAGGTACCCACCTCTGCCAAATAGAGACCCCCATTTCTAACATTGGTGGTCAGCGGTGAGGATCCTGGACTTGCATTTGTGACTTGCATACAGTGATTTTTGGGAATCTTGAGAACTGCTAATTTTCACCATGAGTAAACAAGGATCCATTGCATCTGTGGATATTGAATTTGAAGAAGAGAGGGTTGATACCTACACTGTGCCACAACTTAAAACCATCTGCAAAATTTTTTAAATCTCCATAAGAGGCCTCACCAGGAAGGAGGAGTTCCAAAAGGCGCTGAGGGCCTTGTTGTAAGCAAGGAATGCCAGTGGGCAGACCGAGGATCCTATGGTGGAGGGGGAGAATTTAGAAGGGCAGCAGGATGGGCTAGTGGGCCTAACTGGAGGGGGAGTGCCTCCCAGGGAAGGCAGCAGTGTCTTCAAGGGGTCTGTCTTCAGAAGAGTTGGAGGACAGGGAGAAAAGCAGAGTGCATGAGATGGAGCTTGCTTAGCTCAAACTGGGGAGCCAGGGTGACTTAGAGAATAAGAGGTTGGAGTTATAGAGCAAGAAATTGGCTATGGAGGAAAAGAAGATGCTTTTAGAGCATGAGAGCGTGCTGAGGGAGCTAGAGCTGAAAGCGAAGAGCCTAGAGATCACTCCCTCTGGTGGCAGCACACCATCAGTGCCTGTAGAAGGAAAAGTATATATTCCCAAGGATGTCATTAAGGATTTCATGAAGCATGAGGACATTGGTCAGTGGTTCAAGGCCTATGAAGTAGCGATGAAGTCCCACCGGGTCCCTGAGAGAGATTGGGGAACGGGGTTGTGGGGCCGCTTTCTCGGTGAAGGAAGGAAAACCTTACTAGCATTGCCCACTGAGGATCAGATGTCCTATGCCCCCATGAAGGAAGCCTTAGTAGCCAGGTATGGGTTGACCCCAGCGCTTTATAAGCTGAAATTCAGAAATTGCAAGAAGCTGGAGTCTAGCACCTGGGTGGAATATGTGTATTTTTTTTTGCAGAGCATTGGATGGTTGGGTGAAGTGTAGCAAGGTAAATTATTTTCAGGCGCTCTATGTTTTGATTGCATGGGAGCACTTGTCCAGTAGTTGCTTTCCAGAGCTACGCCAGCACCTGATTGATAGCAAGCTGACTGACCCCTGCAAACTTGCTGTGGAGGCGGACCGCTGGGTCAGTACCAGGGTCCACAAGGGTCTTGTGGAAGATTCTGCCAAAGGTGGGCAGGGTCCCCAGCAGAAGAGTGGGGGGGACAAGGGTAAACAAAAGGAGTTCCAAAAAGGGCCCCAAAGTAATCCCCAAGGGAACCAAGGTAAGGGTTCCCAGCCTCCCGCTAACAAAAGACCATGGGTCCCGCCAGGTAAGCCTGTGCAGAAGGGTCCCAAGACCTGTTTTAGCTGTGGACAGGTGGGTCACTTCCAAGGAAGTCCCAAGTGTCCCAACACAGTGACCATTGCACCCACTGGTGCACCGCCCCGGGAAATGGCTAGTGTAGCCATGGGGGAGGAGATGGGTGCCCAAGGTGGGTGGGGACCTGCAGAGATGTCCTTGGTCTCTTTAGGAGACAGTGAGATGGTCCCTAGGGCTCATCTGCCTGATAACACTAAAAAGTACAGGCAGTGGGTGACCATCATGGCCATAGTGTGGAGGCTCTGAGAGACACCGGAGCCAGTGTGACAGCTGTCAGTTGTCGGCTTTATCTGAAGAGCAGGTGGTCCCCAATACATTCTACCCTGTAGTTGCCGCTGACAACTCAGAGTGCCTCTGCAAAGTGGCACAGCTTCCCTTTGAGTGTGGGGTGGTCTCAGGTACCTTGAGAGTAGCTGTGAGGCCAGCCATGCCTGTTGACTGTCTGCTAGGCAATGATTTGGAGAGCTCCCCTTGGGCGAAGGTGGAGCGAAGGTCTCATTTGGAGATGCTGGGTCTGCCTGAGTGGGCATGTGTGACCACTCGGTCAATGGCAGCCGGTAAGGGCATTCAAGAGGACCTGGAGCCTGAAAGAGTGGCCCAGGTGCCTGCCAGGAAGAGAAGAGGCAGGGGGCGTGGGAAGCCGACCCCCGAAGTTCCCACAGTCCAGGAGGAGGTAGACCCTGAGTGGGATGCCCTGGAGCCTACAGGGGAACAAGTGGCTGAACTGGGGGACCTGCCTGAGCTGACCCATTGGCAGCAAGAAGGAGGGCCCACCAGGGAGGAGTACTGCCAGGAGAAACAGACGTGCCCTTCTCTCATTGGTTTGCGGCAGCAGGCTGCAAACCAGGCAGCAGGTGATCAGTCCGGATCACATTGGATATACTGGGAGAATGGTCTCCTGTATTGCGAGCCTAAGGTTGCTGAGCCTGGGTCAGCCCGAGTGCTGGTGGTACCCCAGCGCTTCAGAGCCTTCCCACTGGGTCTGGCTCATGATGTGCCTTTCGCAGGACATTTGGGGCAAGACAAGACCTTTGAGAGGCTTGTCACCCACTTTTACTGGCCCCAAATGCGCAAGCATTCTGATGCTCACTGTAGGTCTTGCCAGACTTGCCAGGCAAGTGGTAAGAGTGGGAGGAAGTGCAAGGCTCCTCTCCAACCTTTCCCTGTGGTCAGCATCCCCTTTGAAAGGGTGGGCATTGACATTGTGGGGCCTCTGGATCCCAAGTCAGCCATGGGCAACAGGTTTATCCTGGTCTTGGTGGACCATGCCACCCGGTACCCAGAAGCCATCCCTCTCCGGACTGTGACGGCCCCCGTGGTGGGTCGTGCGTTGATGGGGATTTTCTCCCGTGTGGGGTTCCCCAGAGAGGTGGTGTCTGACCGTGATACCAACTTCATATCGAAGTATATGAAGTCCCTGTGGCAGGAGTGCGGTGTAATTATAAGTTCACCACTCCTTACCACCCCCAAGGTAATGGGTTGGGCGAGAGATTCAACCAGACCCTGAAGGGCATGATTATGGGTCTTGGTGAACCCATGAGGCGTAAGTGGGACGTCCTCTTGCCATGCCTTCTGTTTGCTTACAGAGAGGTGCCCCAGAAGTCCTTAGGGTTCAGTCCCTTTGAACTACTATACGGCCATCCTGTGAGAGGACCGCTGAGTCTGGTGAAAGAAGGCTGGGAGAAAGCTGCCAGTAAACCTCCCCAGGATGTATATAGCTACATGCTGGCCTACAGAAACCAGACTAAGCGCTTCAGACAACTCGCTCATGCGAATCTGGAAGCCAGCCAGGAGGAGATGAAACGTTGGTATGATCAGAATGCCACTCTGATCGAGTTTCAGCCTGGACAAAAAGTTTGGGTCATGGCCCCAGTGGAGCCTTGCGTGCTCCAGGATAAGTGGACTGGACCATTTGAGGTGGTGGAGCGCAAGAGCAATGTCACCTACTTGGTGGACTTGCAGTCTCCCAGGAACCCTTTGCGGGTCCTGCATGTGAACCGCCTGAAGCCCCACTTGGAGAGGTCCGAAGTGGGCATGCTCCTAGCAACAGATGCTGGAATCGAGGAGGAGATAGCCTCTTCCTGACCTCCTGTCTGCCAAGGAGCAAGATGGGTCAGTGGATGGTGTGAACCTCTCCAACTCCCTGACCCCTGAGCAGCAGAGTGACTGTCGCCAACTGTTGGGACAGATCCCTGACCTGTTCTCCCTGACCCCCGGTGTCACTCAGAGATGCGTCCATGATGTGGACACTGGGGATAGTCCTCCAGTAAAACATAAGATTTACAGAGTGACTGACCGGGTCAGAGTTTGCATTAAGGAGGAGGTCTCTAAGATGTAGGCGCTAGGGCTGATTGAGCCCTCAGACAGCCCTTGGGCCAGCCCAGTGGTCTTGGTCCCGAAGGCTGCTGCACCCAGTGCCACACCAGAACTCCAGTTCTGTGTGGACTACCGAGGGCTCAATTCAGTCACCAGGACTGACGCGCACCCCATCCCCAGAGCTGATGAGCTCATCAATCGGTTGGGGGCTGCCAGGTACCTCAGTACGTTTGACTTAACGTCTGGGTACTGGCAGATCGCCTTGACTGATGGGGCAAGAGAGGTCAGCATTCTCCACACCAGATGGGCACTACCAATTCCGGGTGATGCCCTTTGGGATGAAGAATGCCCCTGCCACCTTTCAGAGGTTGGTCAACCAGGTGTTGGCTGGACTGGAAGATTTCAGTGCCGCCTACCTGGATGACATCGCAGTGTTAAGTGCCACTTGGGAGGAACATCTGCACCACCTCTGGGAAGTGTTGAAGGCGCTGTGGAGGGCAGGCCTCACGATCAAGGCAAGCAAGTGCCATATTGGGCAGGGTTCTGTGGTGTACTTGGGACACCAGGTAGGGAGTGGCCAGGTGGCGCCCCTACAGCCCAAGATTGATACCATTCTGGCTTGGGAACCCCCAAAACTCAGACAGAGGTGAGAGCCTTTCTAGGACTCACCGGGTATTACAGGAGATTTGTCAAGGGGTATGGCACCATTGTTGCCCCCTTGACAGAGCTGACTTCCAGGAAGCAGCCCAGGAAAGTGAACTGGACTGACGCCTGCCAGAAGGCTTTTGATGCCCTGAAATCTGCCATGTGCACAGCGCCCGTGCTTAAGGCACCCAACTTCTCACGAGAATTCATTGTGCAGACAGATGCTTCAGAGCATGGTGTGGGGGCTGTGCTCTCACAGCTAAATGAGGAGGGCCTAGACCAACCTGTAGCCTTCATTAGTAGGAGGAGGTTACTTCCACAGGAACAGAGTTGGAGTGCGATTGAGCGTGAGGCATTTGCTGTGGTCTGGGCACTGAAGAAGCTGAGACCATACTTGTTTGGGACTCACTTCCAGGTTCAGACAGACCACAGGCCCCTCAGATGGTTGATGCAAATGAGGGGTGAGAATCCAAAGCTGTTGAGGTGGTCCATTTCCCTACAGGGGATGGACTTTACGGTGGAACACCGCCCTGGTACAGAACACGCCAATGCTGATGGTCTGTCCAGATTTTTCCGCCTCAGTGAAGAGAACTCCCAAGAGGGTGGGTAGTTCTCCCCACATTTCAGCTGGAGGGAACACGTGTTAGACCTGGCACCATTGGCGTGGGTTTCCCTTCCATTTTTTTGCTGTTGCCTCCTGTATTTGTGCTGCTCTAGATGCTTTTGGCACTTTGCCACTGCTGTTCAGTGCCAAAGTGCAAGTGCTCCCTTTGTAAATTGTTGTGATGGATTAGTGATTACATGATTGGCTGTTTGATTTACTTGTCAGACCCTAGTACAGTGCACCATGTGTGCCCAGGGCCTGTAAATCAAATGCTGCTGGTGTGCCACCCACAGAAGCAGCTTGTAAAATGTGGCTCAGGCCTGCCATTGCAGAGCCTGTGTGCAGTCTGGGACTGCCATGTCGACTTGGCAAGTGCACACACTTGCCAGTCCCTAAACCTTCCCTTTTTTACATATCAGTCACCCCTAAGGTAGGCCCAAGGTGCTCCTGTGGGCAGGGTGCATTGTATGTGAAAGGGAGGACATGCCCTGATGTGTGGGGTATGTCCGGATAGTGAAATACAGCCAATTTCATTTTTCACTATTGCAAGGCTATCTGTTCCCATAGCCCAGAATGGGGAGTTTGTTTATAACATCTTATAAACATAACTGACCCTGGGAACAAGATAGGAAAATAAAGTTTAGTATGCCTGAACTCAGAATGTTAAAGTGCATCTTTTAGTGTGGGTGATTTTTACATTCTGTGTTTGAAAATACCACTTTTAGAAAGTAGGTATTTTCTTTCCTAACCATCCAGTGTTCCTCTGCTAGGTTTGTGTATTGCATGTCTGGCTTTTGGATGACAGGGGCTGGAGAGGGGCAGTGGCTGCAGAAGTCTGGTGAGTCCGGGCTGAATAGACCTGGGCTGCATTTAGAGTATGGGAGGAGATTTCTTTTTCACCTGAATGGGCCCGGTCTGCCTTCAACAATGCTGTCTCCACCTCCTGCCAGGAAAATGCACCAGTAAGGACAGAACTGGTTTTGGCTGGGTACAGACACGCTCTGCCTTCAGAGAACAAAGGATTTTGTGGTATAAGTATTGGGGCCCAGACCCCAGACTTTTAGATCACTTCTGGGAAATCAAGAGGAACCTTTGCCAAGGAGAAGAGCCGGATAAGCTGAGGAGGAATACTGCCCCTGGGCTGTTTGCTGTCTGGGGTTGGCCTGCAGTGGCTGCTTGCTGCCAAGGAAAGGAGAAAAAGGACTTTGCTGTTTGCTTTGTCACCTGCTTGAAGAAAAGATCTCCAAAGGCTTGAAACTGAGCTTGCCTCCTGTTGTGAAGTCTCAGGAACACAAAGACTTCATCCCTTCTGTCTCTCTGCATCTGGAACTGCTGTTTCAGCTGCTACAGAAGGAAATTGCAACACCGATGCCGGCGAGCGACGCCGTAACCTGCACCGAAGCCGTGGGCACCGCTCGTGAAGAGCATGACGCACCGCCCCAACTTGCACCGTAGGCCCGATGCGTGCTGACACCGCGCCGCATTGACTCCGAAGCCGCCATCGAGGCAGCTGCCTGCACCGGAGCCGTGGACACCTCTCGTGACGTTCACGACACACCGTCCCCACTCGCACCGCAGCCCCGACTTCATCGATGCCGGTGCTTCATCAACACGGAGCCAATTCTCGACGTGGGTGACTCCCGAATCCATCGACATTGCACCGTTGTAAGGAACCGACGCCTCGCCGCCATTTGTGACCTCACCTCCCCGACACAGTAAGGAACAGACGTCTCACCTCCCCTGCGCTGCAGTAAGGAACAGAGGCATCACCTCCCCTGGGGTCGTAAGGAACCGACGCCACAGGCGCCAACGAAGCATCACCTCCCCGACACTGTGCACAGTCTTTTGCTTTCATCGAATTCCAGATACTGTTCTTTGTGGGTCTGCTTGACTCCGGGCCCGACGCCGCGCACCTCGCGGTTGGCACCGTATTTTGGGATTTTCATCTGTCACGACGTCTTAATAACTCCAGGTGGAGTTATTTGTTGCTAGGAACTTTATTTAAGTGAATAACCTATTTTTAAGGATATTTTTGATACTGTATTGTGGATTTTTGTCATTTGGTCTTGTTTTGGTTTAGATAAAGATTACTTATATTTCTAAACTGGTGTGGTGTCCATTTGTAGTGTTTTCACTGTGTTACTGTATGTGTTCACAAATGCTTTACACACTGTCTCTGAGATAAGCCTGTCAGCTCGTGCCAAGCTACCAAGGGGGTGAGCAGGGGTTATTTTAGGAGTGTATCCCCCTTTCAATGACTAGAAGCAAGGGTCCCTATTTGGACAAAGGTATCCACCTCTGCCAACTAGAGACCCCCATTTCTAACAGTCATGGTATATTCTCTTATCTGAATTCCTTTCTTTGTGTGTAGTAGTTAAGTTGTTGTTGGGTTTCCAGTCAGTGTCAGGGAGCGGACAGAGGATCCTTGAGTCCTTTTTCTTCCACTAGGGTTGAGTGGGATATATAGGCGTCCCTTTGCAGCAGCCACAATGCCATTCAGAGAAAACAACTTCACTGGACAACTGGTGCCTTCCAGAATGAGCCCCAAGACGGAAAAAGTCACAAGGGCAGAAAAAAACTTTGTGTAGGTATGGAGCTAAATATGGTCATGAGGAGCAGGAACCAAGACTGGAGATAACAATTCAGGATAACCGGAGAACTGCACAGGAACCCAGAAAAGGAGTAGCTGGAGTAGAAGGAGTGGGAACGTGACAAAAAAACTATGAAAGCATTGCTATGCTCCTTCCTCTAAGCAACAGCCGCTCAACTGCTTAAATACTCTCTAGACAGGATTCTATCCCAAAATTCCTCTCCATCTTGGGTTGGGATGGACTGAAAGAAAGGGATAGGAAATTGACATCTAGGATAGATTCATAGAAGAAGCCTTTGCATCACTTCCTGTTAGAATACTGGGAAGAAGAAGATACGGACGTTAAACCACAATAGGAGAAAGGTAAGGACCCAGGATCTGGAACAGAAATACTGGTAATCGACCTGTGGAAGGGAAGCATGATTTGTAATAAATGGAGGAGCGAATTATGACATGCTTGGGTACCGCAATAAAGTACAGCTAAAACTGCAGGTCTCCGACGCACATGTACGCTCGTCCTCGGCTGTCTCTTGCTGGCAGGCATGACAGTCAGTTGACTGGTATCCCCATGGTAGCTAGGGTTGCAATAATAAGGATCCCATCTCTGAAAAGTCTCCCGGTCCACCTTCATACTGGGTGTTAGACCTGTCAGCCTTAGGGTGGTCTTCCCCCTAACTTTTTGCCTTACTCCACATTTTTCTGATCTCATTCATGCTGGCTCCTGTGTCCTCAGAGCCTCCACCCATTGCCCAATGATGGTGACCCACTGCCTATACTTAGAAGTATTGGAAGGCATATGGGCTTTTGGTACCATCTCCTTATCCCCCAAGGACACTAAGGTAACTTCTGTCTTCTCCCCCAAGCTAACTGGGGCCCCCTCCTCCCCAGGCGCTACACTTGCCAACTCACGTGCCTGCCCACCGGTTGGGAGCTGTGCCCTTTTGAGACATTTGGTGTCTCCCTTGGAGAGCCCATACTTGTCCCCCCACTGGAGGCATACGTTTCCACAACCACCCCCTTCTCCCACCCCACCCCCCCACCCCAGTGCTTCTCCTGGATTTCGGATACCCTCAGGGTTACCCCAAACAGAAAACCATTTGTCTGTGTCATCTCCCACCCAAGACTGGGCAACAGATCTTTAGGGATGTGGACCTTCTAGTTTCCTTCAGATACTATGTGTGTGCTGCCACCATTTCTGCTGTTTGCTTTGGCTTAAGTTCCAGCTCTCTGAGATAACGCTCCTAGACCATTCTCCTTTCCTCCGTGGCCAGTTTCTTTTTCTCCAGTGCTAGTTCGTTCTTCATTTTTAGCTTTGCCATCTACAGCTGAAGCTACCTTTCTGTCATCCTGTCGTAACAGCTCCTCTGGGGGACAGGACTTGCAAGAATACACTGCTTCCTGCTCTGACAGAGAGTTCCAATCCAGGAGATGAGTCATCCCCCTCCCTGAAGGCTGTGTTTCAGGACTGATATCCAGGCCCTGATCCTGTTCATCCATATCCTCCTCTCTATCCTGCTCCTCTGTTGCTGTGAGCGACTGGTGAACCTCCCACTAGGCCATCGGAGCTTTCTGAAGCTCCAACATTTCGGTACCTTTCTTGGTGGGGAGTTCCCCTTCCTTACTAAACTGTTTGAGCTCAACCACAGTTTAACTTTCCAAGTTGGCCAGCTCAAATTCCATAACTGCAGGTATGGTTAGAGGCAGTCGGTAGCAATGAGAGAAGATTTGGAAAAAACAAAAGAAACCAATCAAGGAGAAAGTTTGAGACTATAAATGGTCTTAAATAATTTATCTAGAATGGTAGTGTAACACAAAATTACTGTATGGCACTGCACAAACACAAGTCCAAATCCTCACAGCAGATCACCAGTGTAAAAAAATTGGGGTTACTGTTTTTGGGGGGGGGGGGGGAGTAGGGTGAGAGTGAAACCCTACTCAAGCAGCAACCACAATCCGTGTCAGGGTAAAGAAGTCACAAGCAAACCCCAAATTAACCCGTGCTCAACCCTCTGGTAGCTTGACACAGAGCAATCGGCGTTAACCTAGAGGCAATGTGTAAAGTATTTATGCAGCACTTAAAACAGTAATAAAGTGAAAACACAACACAAGAACAATCCCACACAAAATTTGAAAAATAGAGTACGGTTTAATAAATAAAACAAGACCAAAACAACAAAACTCCAATCAGTAGAACCGGAGATGTGCTATTTTAAAGATTTCAAAGACTATTGCGCCAAAAAGCACAAAGCGGCAGCTATGGATATCTGGTCATGCTAGACTGGGACAAAGTCACAAGTTCTGGCTGACCACGATGGAGTGTGGACTGGCTACAGGGTCTGCTGAACACAGTATCTTAATCCTGGTTGCAAAGAGATGCAGAGTTCCGCATAGAGGATGTGTCGCGCAGCAGAGGTGATGCGAGGTCCGGGCGAGGAGATGCATTGCGCAGCTGCACTTCTGGAGAGCTATGACAGGCGATGCAATGTCCTTGCGAAGAGGTGCGTCATGGAGAGGAGGCGGAGGTAGGTTCGGGCGAGGAGATGCGTCGCGCAGCAGCAGTTCCAGGGAGCTGCAATGGGTGATGTGATGTCCTTGTGAGGGGATGCATTGCGCAGCCGTGGTTCTGATGAGCTGTGATGGACGATGCAGAATCCTTGTATCGGGAAAGTCCACACAACATCGGAAATGCATCGGTTCTGCTGCGGGTTGCACCGTGCAGGAGAGATGCGTTGGTTCTGCTAGGTCTACAGATGGGCCGGCAGAGTACCTCCAGACCCACTTCCACTGGTCCTGGACTGGGATGGCCCCACATGGCAGGGCAGGACTCACAAGTGGCAGAGTCCAGGTGCAGATTACAAGAGACTAGCCCTTGGAGTCCCTCTGGTGGTCCTGGGACAATTTGCAGGTCCAGTCCTTCTCACCCAGGCAGGAGGGCAGCATACCAGCAGAGTGGCAGTCCTTCCAGCAGCACAGCAGTCCTTCTTCTTGGCAGTCTTCCACAGGTCCAGAAGTGTACTAAAGAGTTGATGGGGGAAGTATTCCCATTGAAGTTCTCAGTGTCCTGCCTCCCTTGCCCTTGCTCCAGACTAACTACAGGGGGTACGCAATGCTTTGTGTGGAGACAGGACATAGCCTATTCACATGTAAGTGGGGCTGTTCCCAGCTCCGCCCCCCCTGCCAGTGATGGCCCGTCTAGGCATACATATGCGCTCTGTTATTTTGGACTGTCTTGGAGGAATACACAAAGTCAATCTGCCAACTACACCCAGCCATGTGACCCAGGAGCATACTGCAGGTTCCACATGGCTAAGGTAGGAAAATGCCAACTTTCTAAAAGTGTAAAGTTTGGGCACGAACTCGCACACCCGTCTGTCGCACTGCTAAGTTGGAAACATCCCTCAAGATATACACTCCTCGTAGAATTATCCTTATTCATTATTTCATTCCAAACTTTATACTGTTGCTTCATCATTAGTTCATCAACTTTATAAAATCACCGCTGAGACAGCATAGTTTCACCTTCATTCTTTATTTCATAATTTCTTTTTCATTTTTTCATATGTCTCCTGAGTGCCCATTATGGCATAATGGGCACTCAGGAGACATATGAAAAAATGAAAAAGGAAATTATGAAATAAAGAATGAAGGTGAAACTATGCTGTCTCAGCGGTGATTTTATAAAGTTGATGAACTAATGATGAAGCAACAGTATAAAGTTTGGAATGAAATAATGAATAAGGATAATTCTACGAGGAGTGGTATATCTTGAGGGATGTTTCCCACTTAGCAGTGCGACAGACGGGTGCGCGAGTTCGTGCCCAAACTTTACAGTTTTTGCATAAAATGTGTGACTGGGTCGGTTCACACAAACTGTTCGCACGCATCTTCAGATGATAACTGTTTAATTGAGTAGTATTGTATTATAAGGGAAGGAGTGCATTCTTACTATGTGTCTTGCTCAACTTTCTAAAAGTGGCATTTTCAGAATTGTAATTCAAAATTCTACTTTACCATTAAAGAGGATTTTCCATTTCAATTGCATGAACTGTCTGCCTGGTCCCAATTGGAAAATATAGCTTATTAAATGTAATAAGGTAACACCAATGCAAGTCTATGGGAGAGGTAGGCCTTGCAATAGTGAAAAACGAATTGGAGAGTTTTTCACTGCCAGAACACGTAAGACTTAAAAGTACAGCTCCTGCTTTTTAAATACACTGCACCCTCCTCTCTGGGCTATGTAGGGCCTACCCTAGGGGTGAGTTATATATATATTAAAAAGGAAAGTTTAGGCCTGGCAAGAGGTTTAGTTTGCCAGGTCGAAATGGCTTTCAACTGCACTCACAGGCTGCAATGGCAGACATTAGACAGGTTGGTGAGGCTACTTTGGCCGGCAGCACTTATTGTGCCACCCACTTACTAGTAGTATTTAATTTACAGGCCCTGTGTACATGGAATACCACTTTACTAGGGACTCACAGGTAAATTAACTATGCCAATTGGGTATAAGCCAATGTTACCATGTTTTTAGGGAGTGAGCACACACACTTTTGCACTGGTTAGCAGTGGTAAAGTGCACAGAGTCCTAAGGCCAACAAAACAAGATCGAAGGCAAACGGTTTGGGGGGAACACCACCCTAAGACTAACACGTCTAACGTGTCCCCTCCCCCCAGCTGAAAATTTGGAGAGCTACCCAACATCTTGGGAGTTCTCATCACTAAGGCGGAAGAACCTGGACATACCAACAACATTGGTGTGGTCTAACTCAGGACGGGGTTCCACAGTAAAGTCCATTCAGTTTAGGGAGCTGGACCACCTAAACAGTTGGGAATTTTCCCCTCTTATTTGCATGTGCCATCTAAGGGGCCTGTGGTCTGTCTGAACCAGGAAGTGAGTCCAAAACAGGCATGGTCTCATCTTCTTCAGCACCCAGATCACAGCAAAGGCCTCCCTTTCAATAGCGCTCCACATCTGTTGCCGGGGAAGTAACCTTCTACTAATGAAGGCTACTGGTTGGTCTAGGCCCTCCTCATTTAACTGTCGTAAGACAGTCCCTCTGCATTCTCTGAGGTGTCTGTCTGCACTGTAAATTCCTTAGATAAAGTCAGGAGCCTTGAGTACAGGTGCTGTACACATGGCTTCCTTGAAGGTGTCATAGGCTTTCTGACAGGCCTCTGTCCATGTCATATTTCTGGGCTGCTTCTTGGAAGTCAGCTCAGTTAAGGGGGCAACAATGGTGCTATATCCCTCAACAAACCTCTTCTAATATCTTGTGAGGCTCAGGAGGGCCCTCACATCAGTCTGTGTTTTAGGAGTGTGCCAGAAAGGATAGTTTCAATCTTGGCCTGGAGCGGCTGCACCTTGTTCCCACCCACCACGTGATACCCTGCCCTATCTGGCACTTACTGGCCTTCCTAGACAAACCTGCCTGCTCCTGGAGGTGGCACAGTAGTTCCTCTTAGTTGGAGCTGAAGACAGCTATGTCATCTAGGTAGGCGGCACAGAACGCTTCCTTCCCAGCTAGGACCCAGTTAACCAAACTCTGAAAGATGGCATAGGCATTCTTCAACCCAAAGGGCAATACTCTGAACTGGAAGTGGCCCTCTGAGGTCAAGAAGGCAGACCTCTTTTTTGCCGCCTCAATCGGAGCAATCTGCCAGTACCCTGATGTGAGATTAAAAATACTGAGAAATTTGGCAGCGCCCAGTCTGTCTAGGAGTTTGGGGGGATGGGGTGTGTGCCGGTCTTAGTGACAAAATTAAGTCCTCGGTAGCCCCCGCAGAACCTGAGTTCTGGGGTGGGGCCTGGTGGGGCAGCCTTGGGTACCAGCACCACAGAGCTGGACCAAGGAATGTGTATAGGACTCAATAACCCCTAACACCAGCATTATAGAGACCTCCTCCTTGATACTGGCCCTCACCTTGTCTGACAGCCTATAAATTTTGTTTTTGACAGGCTTGGTGTCTCCATTATCTTTGTCATGGGTACACACATATGTAAGTACAGGTTTAGGGAGAACAGTGACTGGCAGCAGTCGCTCGGGGGTCAGAGTAGAAGAGAGGTTGACACCTCCACTGGCCCATCATGCTGCTGGGCAGACAGGAGTTCAGGGAGAGGTTCACTCTCCTTTCTCCCCCCCCCATCATCTGTCACCAGGAGCATAGTAACTTCAGACCTCCCAAAATGGGACTTGAGGTGGTTGATGTGGCGCCCCCTTAGTGGATTTCTAGGTGTGTGAAGATCCACCGGTTTGGTGGACTCCCCCCTTCCGCTCCTTCACTTCATATGAGCCTGTCCAGTGGTCTTGGAGACCTCTGTGCTCCATAACCCAAAATTTCTGACCAGGCTGAAACGCTACCAGAGTGGCCTTCTGGTCATACCAGAGCTTCATCACTTCCTAACTGGCCTCAAGATTGTCCTTCACCTTTTTCCAGAAGCGCTGCATCTGGTTGTGGGGTGCCAGCATGTAGCTGACTACATCCTGACAGGATTTCCTGGAAGCCTGATCCCACCCCTCTCTCACAAGGCTGAGAGTTCCCCTAACAGGGTGTCCATAGAGGAGCTCAAATGGGCTACACCCAACCCACTTCTGTGGTACCTCCATGTAGGCAAACAGTAGACAGGAGGGTTTCCCACTTACATCTCATGAACTCGGGCAGGTCCATTATTATGCCCTTCGGGGTCTTGTTGAATCTCTCCACAAACCTGTTGGTTTGGGGGTGATAGAGTGTGGAGAACGTGTAAGTCACTCCACCCTCACCCCACATGGACTTCATGTATGCTGACATGAAGTTAGTGCCTCTGTCAGATACTACCTCTTTGGGGAACTCCACATACGTAAAAATCCCCATCAGGGCCCTGGCCACCAAAGGTGGTCACCGACCTCATAGGAATGGCCTCTGGCTACCGGGTGGCGTGGTCCACCAAGACCAGGATTAACCTGTTTCCTTAAGCTGTCTTGGGTCCAAGGGACCAACAATGTCGATTCCCTGTGCTCTCAAAGGGAGTGCCAATTACAGGTAGAGTCAGGGGAGCCCTAAGCTTTTTCTCTGATTTCCCACTGGCCTGTCAGGTGGGACAGGACCTACAGAATGCATCTGAGGCTGTCTACATCCCGTGCCAATTGAAGTGGGGGACAAGCCTAGTGAAGGTCTTGTTCTGTCCCAGATGTCCTGCTAGGGGGGTATTGTGAGCCAACCCCAGTAGGAAGAACGTGTAACACTGAGGGACTACCAGCAAACGGGCTGCCTCGGGTCCAGGAACCTTAGGCTCACTGTAAAGGAGCTTATTCTCCCAATAGATAAAGTGATCTCCGGAGGTATCACCTGTTGCGTGGGCCTCAGCTTGTCGCCTCAGGCCCTCGAGAGTTGGGCACTCCTTCTGCACTTTGCAGAATGCCTACCTGGTGGGCACACCCACAACTTGCCATCCAGCAAGCTCAGGCAGGTCTCCCAGGGTGGCCGTGTGCTCCCCGATGGGCTCAGGGGTGTCCTCCTCAGGTGCCCTGTCAACCTGGACCGTTGGCACCTGCCTGGGCCATTTTTACAGGCTCCACACTCCCTTGACTCCCCTCCTGGGCAGCCATGGACCTTGAGGTCATACAGACCTATTTAGACAATTCTAACATCTTTACGCATGACCCAAGCTCCACTTCTTTCCAGATGGTATGTACTAGTTCATTACCCAACAGACAATATACAGGCATGAAAGGGCTCACAGCTAAGTTTAGAGAAAAGTAGACCCCCTCTATCCCCACTCAAAGGGAACCAGAGCCACCGGTAGGTGACTCTTGCGGTTGTCTGCGACTATGACTTGGAGGAATGCATTAAGGAGGACCTGCCAAGTGGTGCCATCACAGTCCTGGACCCTTGGAAGTGGACCTGAAGGTGCTCTGCCAGCCAATCTGTGGAGCCAGCAGAACTGACACATCTCCTCTGCTGCATTTGCGACCTCCAGCAGAACCAACGCATTGCTTCTGCTACATAGACTACCCCGACACAAGGACTCTGCATCGCCCATCACAGCTTAACGGAACTGCCACTGATTCACACATCCCCTCGCAAGGACAACACATCTCCTGTCCCAGCTCCCTGGAACCGCCAGTGCACTAGAGAAGTGTGGCTCAATGGTTAGAGCGGCAGACCCTGATGCAGAGATCTGGCCCGGGACCAGGGATCAATTCCCGCCTCGGCGGGTCTTGGGCTCAATTTCCTCGGACCTGATAATTCTCGCCTCGGTGCCTATTCCAATCATGGGTCCCACTCTGCAACTCTGGGCAATAGCTTGCTTAATCTCCACAACGGCCCCACCAGCGCTGGGATGCCTGGCTTCACCTTGGGGGTGCCCAGGAGTGGACATTTCACAGGGAAAAGCCAGGAAGGGTTCCACAG
Source organism: Calotriton arnoldi (assembly GCA_963921515.1). Taxonomy (NCBI): domain Eukaryota; kingdom Metazoa; phylum Chordata; class Amphibia; order Caudata; family Salamandridae; genus Calotriton; species Calotriton arnoldi. The sequence continues at coordinate 1,005,317 of CAWUFW010006621.1, forward strand.
CGGTATGCGTACAGCGCCAGGAAACCCCAGCTGGGGTAGCAGTGCGCTTTACAAGTACAAATTTCATTTCACTATCCAGCTCCCCGCCTGGACCTCGCATCAGCACTGCTGCACAACGCGTCCTCTACGCAGGACTCTCATCTCTTCGCAACCACGATTAGTGTATTGGGTTCAGCGGACCTAGGTGGGCCCCTGTAGCTGGCCTGCACTCCATCGTGGTCAGCCTGAACATGTGCATTTGTTCCGGTCTAGAGCAACCAGATATCTACAGTTGCACTTTTTGGTGCTATAGTCACTGAAATGTTTAAAATTGCATATCTCCGGTTCTACTGATTCGATTTTTGTCATTTTCCTCTGTTGTGTTTTCATTTTATTACTGTTTGAATTGCTGCGTAAACACTTTACACATTGCCTACTCTCATTCCTACCGACTGTCTGTGACCATACTTACAGCAATGAAATTCGAGCTGGTCAACTTGTAAAGTTACACTTTGGTTGAACTCAAATAGTTCTGTAATGAAAGAGGACTCCACATCGTGAAAGGTACCCCCCCTCCCCAACCAGTAACACCATTTGCTTACATTGGGTAATAGTGCTCTCTTTTTTTAAAAGCCTGAGGTTCAAGGAGAATGTATCCTGCACTTTGTAAGGACCTTTGTCCTCCAGAGATTTTCAGCTTATTAGTCATTTAAAAACAGTGAGGCTGTATACATGACTTTGAGTGATGCATACCATCTTGTTGTCTTGTTTTAAACATTGGTTGTTCTGAAGGCAGTTGGTTCCCCCGGACAGGTGGGAACCCCACAATGGACTGGGTGGTCCTTTGCCAGGTAACAGAGGCCTTGGCCTCTTGTCACCTGGTGGGCAGCCCACCAAGCTATAATTGAGACTATTAGACTGTCATCTAAAATGAAACCCAGCGACTTTACGTGTCAATGACAGCGGGGTGACAATCAAGGACCTTGCAGTAGTCGATCCAGGATTTTGTAAGAGAGATAAGGAGGAACATTTCACTGAGTTGAGTTTCAAGTGGTGGGTCATCATCTACTCTTGCAAAATCTGAGTTATTTGGCCAATATACAAATTATCTTAGATAAGAGGACTCTGGCTATAGTTGTGTGTCATCAGCGAATATAAGATCTCTGACCACCAACTTTAAGGCAATCCAAGAACTGACATTGTGCCGGGGATATGTTAACTAAGTTGGACCAGTGTGTTGAGACCTAATGGCTCAAGTTTTATCAGCATGTCCCAGTATTGGTTATGTGGAATAGTTTGATGACCACCTTTAACCTGTTGATTTCGCCTTAATGATCATTTTTACAAATTCGCTCAGATTTGTTTAAATATGACCAGTTTAACTCTGGATTTACATTGCCTATGTTTTTCTGTTGATACGTTGAGGCAATGACTGTTAAATGGATTTGTTAAATGGATTTACGTCAACATGAAAAACTGTGCATATTCTGCACATTTAGCTGCAGAATCTTCAACTGTAAAAGAGTTGGGAGGATTATTGGCCATTTTAAGACTTACAAAAATTATTTAGTACGATTTTTGAAAATGTCAAGAGTTTATTTTTTTTGGGGGGGTGATCTTCGTGTTAAAGGTGTGCTTTCATAAAATCTTCATGTTGCCCTAAGCTTATCTAGATTGGAAAAGGAGGAAGATTGTTTCCACTTATTATCCACTGCTATTGAATATTTTCTTTCTCTAAAGAGTTCCCTATAGAGCACTGGGGCATAATGTCTGTTCTTTTCCTTTGAAGAAGCATGGGTATGCATATAATTAGAAGAGGAGGAATTCACATCTTAGTTAAGGCAGCATGGGGAAAGATTGTCCAATGAGCCCTACTGCCAGATAGTTGATGTAAGTCATGAAACCAAGTTATCGTCTTTGTTGGTTGGACAAAGGTTTTACTATGTGTAAAGGCTAATGAGAAAGACACCTAGAAATGATCATTTCAGTTCTCTTGGACTAGGTTTTCCTCATTTAAGAGTTGATCTTCTTTTAGATAATTAAATCAAGGGTATAGCCTTTAATGGGCAGTAATGGGGTAAGTTTGTGACAGTGTTGAGTCTGTTCATTGAAATAAGTCCACTGCTGTTTTTTTAGATTCGTGAGTAGTAGTAGTAGTAGTAGTAATAATAGTAGTTGTGACGAGTTCCATAGAAAAAATGTTGAGAACCTGCTGGTTTGTACCATGTTCCCTGGGCTGCTCAATGAAAAGTGTCACCATGAAGGTGGCAGACCGCATTTAATCTAATGTTGAGCACATTTAATATATTGACCTCAAGGTGAAGGCTTTGAAATTAACAATAGGAGGTCATTGGGTAACTGAAGCAGGTAGAGTTCTAATGAATTAGTGCTGCTATTCCATCTGATCATAAAAAAGAATAGAGCAAACAAGGGGAAGGAGGAAGTTTACTGCTGTGTTAGTGTGGTTGAGTCAAGTTTCAGCAACTTTAGCGACTAGGATATTGAATTCAAGATTAACAATTGTATTGGCGACATCCAGTCTATGGGCCTGATTCACAGAAGTAACTTTTGAGTAATTTACTCTTTGGCGTAAGTTTACTATTTTTCAGTATTCACAAACTCTGAGTGTAACTTTACTACAAAAGTGTAAGTTACACGTATCCACTCCCAGAGTATAGCAATTGCCTTACTCTTTTATGGTTGGATGACTTCCATCACTAAACCTCTCCTTGGGGCTCCCTAAATCCCTCTAAATCTTCCCTAATCCCATCCCCTTTTGGAGTAAGCGTACCCCTTTTTAAAAGCCACTCCCCTCTATCCCACCTACATTTACTACTAAAACTTATACTTACGTTTGCAGAGCATCTGCAGTCAGGGCAGAGACATCCACACACATAAGTATAGGTAATTGCAGAGATGTAAACTCTGCATGTAGTTTGTGAATAGCACTTTGTAGTATGTTTTGTAATGTTACAAAGCGTATTACAAAGTGCAGTTTCTGAGTCAGGCCCTCTGTTTTGCAAATTATGTGACAGGCGCTGCAGTGAACAGTTGACAAGTTTGGTAATAGGAATAATCAAAGGCTCGAGTGTGATCTATATGAGGTTGCTGTGTTCAACCTGTCTTGTGTAATGTATAGTGCCTTGTGTGACATGGACTGTATTCCTATTGCTAGTTTGCTAGTTGCTTTCATTTTGAGTTTAGCAAACTGTAGTGCACAAAAAGTGCCACATGGTGGAACCAAAGTCACATTGTTTTTATAGCTGCATTAATTTTTAGATCTGTCTTTTTAGTTCTCGCCTGAAACAGCGTATGCGCTGTCATGTGCGAGACATTTTGTTTACTAAAAGGGATTGGAGCCCGCCCATTGCATATCATTCGTTGGCTTGATTGCCACTCTTATTTGCTTGCTCCTGATTGGTCAGTGCTTGCTGGTGTTCTTCATTTATCCCTTCGGTGGAGCATGGAGCAAGTACTGATTGCTACTTTTTAATTAGTGTCCTTCCACTACTCGTGCTGGAATGTAGGTACTTTTTTTTCTTTCTTATTCCCCATTGTGCTTATTGTTGTTCCCCGTCCCCTCTCCTGCATCAGAATGGGTACCACAACCCGACCACCACTACCCTATTACCACCCTACTCGCCACCCCTACCATCACCACTGTTCCATCTACTCCCTAGTAGCACCACCCTACCACTCCAGACCTACACCACACTATCACCACCACACACCACCCTACTTACCACCACGCTTCTAACCTACTACCACCATCCTATCACCTCCCTACCGCCACCCCCACCACCCTATGAACACCCTAACGACCACCACCCTACCTTAACCTCCGCCACCCTGCTAACCACCACCACCCTACCCACCACCACCTTCACTACCATCTCCTCACCCTAATGAACACCACACTAATCACAAACCACCACCTAAACCACCAGCTTAACACCACCCAAGCCACCACCCTAACTACCACCATCCTACTGCTACCATAACCACTACCACCCTAACCACAACCATCACCAACCCAACCACCACCACCCCCTACCCTAACAAACTCCAACCTGCCCTAACCATCACCACCCTACCCACCACCACCCCCACCCTAACTACCACCCTATCCTAACCACCACCACCCTAACCACTACCACCTTCATCACCCTCACCACCACCTTACTACCACCATCCTAACAATCACCACCACTTCCCTCAACATCACGGCTACCATTACCAACACCAGTCTAACCAACACCCTACCTCCACCACCATCACAAGCCTCACCACCTCACTATTCTCAACACACCACCACTCTCACCATCCTTACCACCACCCTAAGCTTCCTACCCTAACCACCAACACCCTTTCACTAAACATGGTTCTTAATTCCTGTAGAAGCGCTTCATTTTTAACAACTATTTTAAACTAATTACTTGATTGTTGTTTTCATGAAAGGTTGTGGCATATGTCTGTGTTTGTTTACTTTCTAGTAACTTGTTCGCACCTGAAACTATGCATCTAGGTATCCAGTAAAGAGAAGTCGTATGAAAGATTATGTAGCATTTACAGGCCGTCTATAGCTATCTTTCGGACTTATTTATGGGAATCAATATGTATACATTGAGAATAAACTCTATGGTAGTGTGTTGCTCTGAACCCTAGGGCGAGGGCTCGTTGGGCAGATTCACATTTGCATAAACTTCATATTCGATTGCCTTGTACATTTCAAATGTTGTGCATTGAGAATAAGAAAATGTAGTGTTTATCGCATTACGTAGCACGCTTTTAATAAAGCAACCTATAAATGCAGTCCGTCCTGCTTCAAAGTCTGGTTGTATGGGCTTTCTTTCATTTGTCTCGCCCCTGAAACATGGCCTTAGTATGTTGTGCTTCCACTGCTTACTTTTCAGACACTCTGTTTTATTCTTTAGTAAAGCACTCCATGATAGTGCATATACTTTCCAGCTGGATCCCTCGTGTGCTTCTCTTTGCCCCTCCACTGCGCCCCATGTTGCTCTCGCTCCTGTGCTCCTCCACACATGTTGCGCTTGCTCTTGTGTGCTTCTCCCCTGCGCTGCTTTATCGTCCATGGGCTTCTCCCCCTTTCCACGTTGCTCTCACACTTCCTGTGTGGTGTGCTTCTCCCTCCACCTCTGTGTTGATCCTGACCCTGTCTTCCGTGATCCTTTCCCCTACCAGCACCCTTCAACTTGCTTTCACCCCCACTCTCCTTGTTGGTTCCTGCACCCACCTTAAAAACATTTTTTATTTCCCACTAACTTTCTTTTCTTACCAAACCTATATGGATCAGTAAATAAAAAAAACAAGCCCCCACGCATTTTGTAGGTGCAAGCATGTGTGGTGTATGTGCCTACAAAATGACACCGCCGCTGCATCATAGCACCTTTTTTTCGTGCTGCACAGCAACGCTAAAAACCATTGGCAAAACCAATAATTCCCAAAGGCGAGACCTTTTAGCTTTGCAAGTGCTTGTTCAGAAAGAGGCACTGTTGTGTTGCTGCAGATACTAAAACGTGTTGCTCTATGCAACACACTACATGAAGTGAAATTAGCAAGCAGCATCTTGCTGTTCTGCAACAATTCATTCCTCTCCTACCTGCTTCTCTGTTCTATGTCACTGTACAAGCATAGCAAGAGGGTAGCATCTACTGCTAGAACAGTCTTGTAGGGAGTGTGTCCACGCTGTGTCATGCTCACTGACCAGCATAACACTGATATACCTCGGGAACAGGATGACTACAAAAAAGACCAGCATAAAATATTCAAACAGTCAAGGTTCCAGCCACTCCTCACAAACATGTTGCTGCTATAGTGTGAATATCCTGGACCCTCACATATGCCCAGAGAGTTGGACACAGGATGAACAGAACATCACAGGAAATGTATCCGTTGTGCTGAAAGACTTTCCTTTCCATAGGTTCACTTATGGAGCACCGTCGGAGAAAACATAACGACAATCCAGAACTGCAGCACAAGACTCCTTCTTAATCGCACAAACTTCTTTCATGTTAGCCGAATAAAAAAAAATGCAAAGCCACCTACACTGAATTTAAAAAGATAACCATGTGATTAAAGTACATAGAATTGCAAATAAACTAATCTTATGCTTGCACAAAGGAGTCAGAAGGAGAGCCAGCGATGGGGTAGCCATGCTAGGACCTACACTTCAGGATGAACCATCAGAGGTATACCATCTAGGGGCGGCTGGGGTTCATGGGTAAAAGGGGCGTTGCCCTGCCACCCTCTGGATGAGCCAAGAACAGGGAAAATAAATACAGAGCAGCTGAAAAGAAATTACTGCTTTGAGGCCTGTGCTGAATCTCCTGGGTGAACTCTAGTGAACTTTGCAGATGTCCTACTGCGCAAGTGCCAGGGGCGTTTTTTTCTTCGACCTGCAGGCACAAGCTACAGCAGTGAAATCATATGAGGGAGAGCTGAATTAGAATGCCATAGATCCCACTGCTTTTGGGGCGCATGAACAGTGACCCTGTGAGGAGTTAGAAAACCCTGTGCACTTCAATGGCTGGGGGAGGCCGATGAGGAGAAGGAGGGAGTGCATGGCATTTATTGATTATCACAGAGGGGCAGGCTGTAGGTGGTGTGCAAGGGGCTGCTCTCCTGGCGGTAACATGTGTTTAGTACTGCATTTGGTTTCACTTTGGAAAAAACATTATGCAGCTGAGCACACAGAGTGCTCCTTGTCTCAACTGTAGAGGCCCAAGAGAAGGAAGGCACCAACTGCAGACAACAATTGCACTTGTGGACTAAGAGGTAAGTGTGCACTTAAGCCTCTGCATCAGGGGCATCATCACCCCCCTCCTTGCTTTGCCTGCTACAGAGGGAGTGGGGTGCTTGATGGGCCTCTTCTGTCTGCAGCTCGGCAGACAAAGGCTCATAATGAACTTGGGAGGGTGAGTGAGTAAAAGGAAGGAAGGATGGATGGATGGAATGGTGGATGGATAGATGTGAGTGAAAGGATGGATGGATGAAAGAATGGAAGAGTGAAAGGGAGAGAGGGTAGGGTGTATGAGTGAAAGGGAGGGTGGGTGGATAGATGGGTGAATGGATGGATAGGTGAAAGGGTGAATAGATGGAGGAGTAAAAGCAAGGATGGTTGGATGATAAGAGAAAGGATGGATGGAAGAATGAGTTCAGGTATGGATGAATGAGTGGAAGTGTAAAAGGGTGGATGAATGGATGGAGTGAAAATATGGATGGATGAGTGAAAGGCAGGGTAGATGGATGTCTGAGTGAAAGAATGGATGGATGGATGAGTAAAAGTGAATTGATGGATGGAACAATAGATGGATAGATGGATGAGTGAGTTAAAGGATGGATGGCTGAGTGAAAGGGTAGATGGATGGACGGAACGATGGATGGATGGGTGTAAGTAAGGATGGCTGAGTGAAAGGGTGGATAGATGGATGATCCAAAGGAAGGATGCTGGCTGGTTGGAGTGAAAAAGTGGATAGATGATTGAAAGGATAGATGGGTGAAAGGGGGGTAGATAAGTGAAAAGATGGATGATTGAGTGGATGGATTGGTTTGATGGATGGGTATCCCTGGACTATTGGTGGCTCTCCTTGTTTTGTGGTCCATTTTTATTGTATCAAGAGTGAATGATAATTCACAATTGGTACAATAAAAATGAAATGCAGACCTGCTTCAGGTCCAGCAACAAACTGAGGCAGCTAGTGACATTGTTTGATTGCTGACACAGTGCATGAAGGTGCCTGCACCATTCCAGCACTGTGAGCATGTCTTTTTTTTTTTTTAAACTTTGTTTATTGACATTATCATTAATACAAATGAGCAGCAATTGGCATTCACAGTATGTCATATTTTCGTACATGTAGACAGTAGGCATAATCCTGTAGTTGCAACATATGACTATGGCATGATGTTAGGCATGTTACAGTATTATTTCCTAACGCTAACACACAGATGCTGTGACACATCATTCTCAGTCATTGGGTCCTGCGGGTCATCCTATTACAATATCCCAGTGTGTAGGTTTTTATGCGCCCTTCACATATCAGTTCTGAATATCATGTAGATGTGAAATATTTACTTCTCTCCCTCATCATTTCCCAAATTTGAAAGGTTCCCATATGTCTCGAGGTCTGGATTTGGGTGGGAGTCGTTCAGCATATATACTGTTTTGCTCTTGACAATATGTCATATCTTTAATCCATTCTTTAAATTTGGGGGCCCTCCCTCTTCCCCACCTGCAAGCCACCCTGCGCTTCGCCATGAGCAGACCTAGCGAGATCAAGCGCCTAACCGGCTCCTTAATTTTGTTGGTGTATCCCATCAACCCCATCACCGGATCCAGGTTTATTTGTGTCTCTGCTATTTCGTTTAGAGCCTTCTCCACTCCCGCCCAGTACCTGCCCACAGCGGTGCATGACCAGGCTAGATGTAGAAAGTCAGCCCCCTCCTGCCCACATCGATCACATTTGTCATTATCTCTTAACTTAAATCGGTACATCCGCGGAGGGGTATAATACATTCTGTGCAGAAATTTGAAGTGTATAATTCTCAGTCTGCTACTTGCCATAATTCTTTCTGTTTGTTGACAACAGTAGGACCACATCTCGTCTTCAAGCGGAAATCCCAGCTCCAGCTCCCAACCCGCTCTTGCCCTCCCAGAATCCCCTTCTTGTAGCCCAATAGTTGCTTTATATATCCGTGACACAGCATGGGACGGCCCGTCTGATTGCAGTAGCAAATGCAATGGGAGCAATGTGGGGGGGCTCTTCAGGGAACTGTGGCGTGGCTCCTTTAACGTCTTGCCTAAGCCTAATGTATAAAAAACGTTCAATTGTGGTGGGAGTCTTCCCCCCAAAACAGGCTTCTTCTTTCTTGAATTTCCCATCTTCGTATAGCGCTCCCCATGTTGTATACCGTATTTCAAAAGCATTCGCCTGCATATAGCCTTCATGTGTGACTGGGAGAGTATGCTGATGCGCTAATGGGAGTGATGGAGAATATATCATAGGGGCTCTCAGTTTATTGGCGATGACTTTCCACGTGGAGTTGGTACATGTAACCGTTGAATTCTTACCCTTGGTAGCCTTGCTATTTGTGCCCAGAAATCCAGCCAGTGGAATGGGGGTCATATAACCCTGCTCTACCGCTAGATGTGTCATGAATGGTGGGGTTTTAAACCAGTATACAGCATAGTGGGCTTGCACGCTTAGATGATATAGTTCGGGGTCTGGTGCTTCAAACCTTACCCGAGCAAAGGGCATCGTTAGCGTACTCCATTTTATTCTAGGCTGTTCCCCCCCCCCCCGCCACTCTAATTAATTGACTCCTTAGCCTTTAAAAAAAAAAAGGGTCGACCAGGCGGTTACGGGATGTTTATGAATAAATATAAGAATTTGGGCAGTATTACCATCTTCATTAACGCGATGCGGCCAGCTAATGATAGTGGCATTGTAATCCATCTAGTAATTGCTTCTTCTACTGAGTTAAGGACTCTGCCATAATTAGCTCTCAACAGCTCGTCCCTGTCTTTTGTAATGTTGATACCTAAATATCTGAGTTCTGTGTCACACCATTTTAATGGATATTCCAATGGGCTGTTTGGGGTACTCTTGGTGAGGGGGAAAATCTGGGATGTGCCCAATGTTATACCGGAGTATGCACCAAATTTAATAAGGTCACGGATAATGGCTTTAAGACCCGTTTCCTGGTTTCTCACATAAAGTGTTATATCGTCAGCATATAGTGAAATTAACACTGGTCTTGTTGGATAGTCTAACGCATGTTCTTTGCGGTGTTGTCGGAGAGTGGCCGCCAAGGGCTCTATAGCCAGTGCAAATAATAAGGGCAAAAAGGGGAAAAGGCTTGTCTCGTTCCCCTAGTTATTTCAAATGCTGCAGTGTGAACCCTGTTAATGAGTAGCCTAGCCTTGGGTTTGTGGTACAGCGGCTTTACCCATGCCAAATATCCTGGTGGAAAACCCATGCGTGTCAGAACCGTTATCAGATATTCCCATTCCAACGAGTCTAGTGCTTTTGTGGCATCCAAAAAGACTGCCACTGCATTGTCATCAGGTTCTATATCTTGAATAATGGAGAACAATGTGCGCAGATTGTGTGACGTAGCTCTTCCCGGCACAAATCCTGCTTGGTCCGGGCGGATTAGTTTCTCCATTAACAGGCTCAATCGGGGGGCGTGGCTTAACCAGCCACGATGGCGGATGCGTTCTGCTGAGGCTCCACGCGAGGGCCTGATGAGCGTCATCCATCCGCCACAACGGGGCTTGCAAATCAACCAGAGAACTCCAGCCAGGTCGCTGAACACCCGAGGCACCAGCTGGAACCGCTGTGGGGCGGAGGACAGGCTTGGACAGGCACTTTCGAAAGGCTGCGGGGTCGGGCGCCTGATCCCAACATGGGCCCGCCTGGTAGCGGCCGTAAGCAGTATCGTGCCTCAGAGAGCCAAGAGCCCGGGAAGAGGCATCTAGTGAAGGAAGCGCAGCCCGGAGAAAAGTACGCACACAAGACCGGCAACTAAGAAGCAGAGGTTTGGCTGCTGCTGACTCTGACGCTGAGAACCCAAAGTGGGGATTCGAGGGAGGAGCACGGACGTCGTGGGGGCCCCGGTGGATCGTGACTCCACGAACCGGAGCCGCTAACTGTGCCAAGGGTGAACCCTCTGTAATGTAAGCACTTCTTATATAGCGCACTGCGACCCAGCGGGTATCCTGGCGACTGTGCCGAAGGTAGGCAGGGCTAACCACGAGAGGCACTTAAAGAAGTTGCAGACAGAAGCCTCTCAGCGGCGCCAGGAGGCCTGGAGCCCCTGAACAGGCTCAGATCAACGGCAGAAGCGCAGGCCTAGAAAGAGGCCTGCGAGGGAGATGCGGCCAGGGGCAACGACAGGTAACCAGTGAGACTGCACCTCTCCCCCCCCTCCACATGCCTCCGAAGCGAATCCAGTGCCCCCCCAATACCTCGATTACTGAACACTTGCCATCCCACAGGCAGTAGACTTCGGGGGACCCCAGGGGGGGGCCCCCTTTCGAACAGTAGACACTGGGAGAGTGGAGGGGGTCGACAGGACCCACAATCCTGCACATCAGGCCTCGCCAAACTGCCCCAAAAGACAAGACCGCCACCGCCAATAAAGGGGATACCAACCCCCCCCCTCCACATAAGAAGCAGGGCAACTGGGGTCCCGGATGCTTGCCTCCACCAGGGGAGGATCGACACCACGTGAGAGTGAGCCCCCAGAACCACTAGCCACAGTATAAACTCTAGCAGCAGAGAGAAGCCAACCGAGAGGTGCTGGCCCCTCGACAGGAACAGGCGGAGGGAAACAACAGGCAGGAAGAGACAATGACACCAGTATAACTGGGTGCAGGCCAACAAATCGGGAAGTACAGGCCCTCGCCCAAATAGCCACAGAACAGAGACAACTCAGCCGCGCCAGACCTTGGATGGACAGCGCGAAGCTACAGAGACACGTCTAGATCAAGCGTCGCTCCCCCTTTCTCCCCCCCCCCCTCCTGTGCCTCTGGAACTGTAGCACCCACGCACAGAGGGAAACATTACACCATGACTAGAAAGCCTCGCCTGCTCAACCCACACCATCCGAGGAACCGACGGAGGGTAACTGGCGACCCGCCAACGCCTGTGCCAGTCAACTAGCAGAACACCACGGGCTCCTTGAGCCCAGAGACCTCACAAGACAGTAGTAACAGCACCATAAACACGCAGCCATGGGACGCCCAAAAACGACTAGGGGACCCCAGCCTCTCAATGTGGTGCGATCCAAATCAGCAACCCAAGAAGTCCAAACCACAGACCCTCTCACTAACGCCGCCATGTCAGACAAACTCGACAAAGTCCTTGCGGCCATAGAACACTCGCGTGTCACCATGAAGGAGCGGTTCGGTACTCTAGCCACTGACCTCAACCTGCTACGAGATGACCACCGGAAGCTGGCAGACAAAGTGACGGACGGAGAAAAGACCATGGCGGTCCTTCAACGCCAAGCTAAAGCACAACAGGACTCCTTGAAAGAGCTACAGGCGTGAGTGGCGCTGCTGGAAGACAAGACAGACGACCTGGAAGGGCGCTCCAGGTGCAGTAACCTGCGCCTACTGAACCTACTGGCGGGAGTGGAAGGGAAAGAACCGATCGAGTATGTAGAGACCTGGCTCCAATCCTTCACGCCGCACGGATAACTGACCGTCTTCTTCTCGATCGAGAGAGCACACCGAGTACCGGCGAGACGCCCACCCCCGGGATCGCTCCCACGTCCCATGCTAGTTAAACTTCTCCACTTTCGGAACAGAAACGCCATACTCGGGCCGCCAGGCAGAACAGCCCCATCACGGTGGAAGACAAACAGGTCATGCTCTTCCCAGACTACTCCAGGGCAGTGCAACGGAAGAGATCGTCATTTCTGGAAGTAAATTTGCTGCTGAGGGAGAACAATGTGCAATACTCTCTTCTATTCCAGGCACGGCTCAAAATCATACATAACGAGGTATCATACTTCTTTACAGACCCGCAAGAAGCCCTGGACTGGCTAGAATTGAACCTGCAAGTTATTCAAATGCAAAAAGAACAATTGATGGACAGAATGTAGAACAATGTCATACATTCACCCCAGTACAGAGATCTGGGCCTAAATCCATCGTTTTTTTTTGCTCACCATGCCATTCCAGTTTGAACCCAGCCATATGCAAATCAGTCTTGACCCTGTGCCCAATGGGAACAGTCCAGCCCGAACTGCCAGGCCAGGTCCTCTCTGGACTGGAAACAAGCATCCTAGGACCGGTTTCGGGGTTTCACCCCTCATCAGCCAGGATAGCTTGACTCCAGTGGCATGGCAAGCACGGGACCCACGTCTGGGCATACCCGTCCCACTCGGAGTGACAAATGCAAAAAGAACAATTGATGGACAGAATGTAGAACAATGTCATACATTCACCCCAGTACAGAGATCTGGGCAGTTTGGGCTGGACTTTTCCCATGAGGCACAGGGTCAAGGCTGATTTGCATATGGCCAGGTCTAAACTGGGGTGGCATGGTGAGCAAAAGAATGATGGATTTAACCCAGATCTCTTGACTGGGGGTGAATGTTTTGATTTGTTCTGCATTCCGTCCATCAATTGTGTCTCTTTTGCTTCCTCGCCATAAGTGCGCTGGGTATGTCCAGACGTGGGTCCCGGGCTCACTGTGCCACTGGAATCAAGCTATCCTGGCTGATGAGGGGTGAAACCCCAAAACCGGTCCTAGGATGCGTGTTTCCGGTCCAGGGAGGACCTGGCTTGGCAGTTCGGGCTGGACTGTTCCCATGAGGCACAGGGTCAAGGCTGATTTGCATATGGCCAGGTCTAAACTGGGGTGGCATGGTGAGCAAAAGAATGATGGATTTAACCCAGATCTCTTGACTGGGGGTGAATGTTTTGAATTGTTCTGCATTCCGTCCATCAATTGTGTGTCTTTTGCAAGTTAATCAAGGCCTGCGCAACGTCCGTCCAAGAAAGCCAAATGTCTCCAGACCCCCGCGGCGCAGGTCGAAGGGCACCCGGAACAGAACAGGAACACAGATGCAAAACAAGACATTGACATCCCGAATCTGGAACAGATTATAGCAGAGAGGCGGAAAGCTATCCAGGCGGCGGCAGAGCTAGGGGCGCACCTCTCAGCATCGGACAATGAAGACGGCCCACACATTTTCATGCCAGAAGAAGAACCCAATGGATCCTGCAGCTCAGACAGCGACTCAGAGACATTACCTACAGTTACCCTGCAAACGGCGGACACACTCATATAGGGATGCTGTGCAACGACCCACACTATGCACCTCCACAGTAACAACACTCTGCCCCATGACCACGAATACGCAGTACGCGACACGGGCGGCCATGCCGCAAGACCACTTGCACCCAACAGCCCCCGCTAACTACACATGCAGACCCACAGGACCCACAATCCCCCCCATCTCGCGCAGGAGTCTCAGAGATGTGCGCGAACTAGATGTTCTAAGAACCCCCCCTCACAAAACACTAGAGGGTACACATTAGTACCAGTTTGGATGTGTTGTCCGTTGCAGCAGATCCCATGCATTGGGTCTCCTACCCGCAGCAGTTGTGGTTTAATCCCGTGTTACATCCCACCCCCACACCCATTCCTACAAGCAGGGCTACCTTACACACCGGCACACTCAGGCCTCACACCAGGTGCAGTCGCTCCCCACCAAAGGGCACTGGGCGGGTGTCCCGGGATCCCACCTCCCCCCCCAATCGTGCACTCCGCAAGCCCCTATGGCCCCCACGACAGACATTAAGTTTCTCACTCTAAACGCCTGGGGCATCCACACAGCCCGGAAGCAATACGCTCTCCATGCGTACATCAAGCGCAAATCATTCTCCTGCAGGAGACGCACCTCACTAAAGGGGAACTCGGAAAACTTCAAAAGAGATGGCGAGGCATTTTCTGCGCAACTACATACTCCGCATACGCGCGAGGAGCGCTAATTTGCCTCTGTCTAAACCCCCTTTCTAGAGACCGGTAAGAGGTTAAACACTGAAGGGAGATACGCCCTATTAGAAGAGCTGTTAGACGGCCAACCAGTGTTAATAGGCAGTATCTATGCACCCAACACAGAGCAAGCAGCGTTCCGGGAGACCCTCTCGAAAAGCCCAGTCCAATTCACCACCTCACCATGGATTTTAGGGGGAGATTACAATTGTACACTATATCTCAACTTGGACATATCTCATCATCCCATCCCGACCTCACATGCCCACGCGCAGACAGCCCGCTTCTGTGCATGGTCAAACCACTGGGCACTAACTTATGCTTGGCGACACACACACCCGACAACTAAACTCTATTCATTTCACTCCATCCCCCATGATCTACGGGTGAGACTGGACCGATTTCTCTGTACGTCCACGATTCTCCCCATGATCCAACACTCGGATTGCCTAGGCAGGGTACTCTCAGACCATGACGCACATGAGGTAACCCTCAGATGGCGCCCGCCCACACCGCCAATCCCTATGTGGCAACTCCCTCGGGTCTGCCTTGAGGACCCAGTATTCCAACACGAGGAAAGGGAAAACATACAGCATTACTTCACCGACAACGCGAACTCGATAACCTCTAGAACATTAGAGTGGGACGCCTTCATGGTAGTCATGAGGGGAGCCTGCATTAGGCAAATCACGGGAGTGCGGAAAACACAGGAACAGACTATTCAAACAACAGAACTACGTCTCGCGCAGCTGTCCAAAGAAGCGGACAAAGGCGCGATCCCCCCGCACAATTAGCAGAGGCCAAAACCAAGTACGCAGAAGCCTGCGCAGACCTTCGCAGATACAATTTCTGCGCCTATGCCGCTAGAACCCACAGAGAAGGGAATCGGGCCGGGACCCTACTAGCCTGGCTAAGCCGGCAAAACACACACGCAACCCATTACCAGCATCATGAACGCAGCAGGCACAGTCACCTGTACACAGTCGGAGATCACACAATCCTTCCATGAGTATTACGCAAAACTATACAGAGAGCCACAGCCAGACAGGGGGTAGCACATAGATAAAATCCTGCACCCGGTCACCATGACACAGCTAGCTGCCGCTGACAGGACAACCCCAGACGAACAGATCACACCGGCAGAAATTAAAAGTGCGATCCGCCACCTAGCCAAAAATAAAGCCCCAGGCCACGATGGCTTCCCAAAAGAATACTATAGTACTTTTTCCTCCCCACTGGCCCCGAGGCTAGACATATTCTACAAGGCAGCATTAGAAACCGGAACACTCCCCAAATCCATAAGCGAGTCCATACTGGTGACATTCCCCAAATCAAACCGTGACCCCTTATTCAGATCATCATACAGACCAATCACCCTGCTCATGGCGGACTGTAAAATATTAGGCAAGATCCTGGTGGACAGAGTCACGGAGGTGCTTCCCAACCTAGTGCACCCTGACCAGTGCGGGTTTGTGCCCGGGAGAAACACTTCCCAGAATATCGGTAGGCTCTTCCATGTCCAGGACGGGGTGCCGGCCGCTTCCCGCGTGCCTCGTGCTGGACCTCGAGAAGGCTTTTGACACCCTAGCATGGCAGTACCTATTTGCGGTCTTGCGGCGGGTGGGAATCGGCCCCAACCTTGTGGCACTTATCAAACTGCTGTACACTGACCTCGCGACTCGGGATCGCATAGGCCGGCACATATCGCCCCCTCTCCAGGTGACCCGCGGGACGCGTCAGGGATGTCCATTGTCCCCCCTCCTATTCGCTCTCGCAATGGAACCAATGGCAATCAGACTTAGGGAGGCGAACACTGGGGGATACCACTGCAGGGCCGCACTCACAGTGTATCACTGTACGCAGACAACCTCCTTATCTATATCAGGGACGTTACAATCGACCTCTCTCCGCTCTGGGCCACGCCGGACGAGTTCGGAAGGGCAGCGGGACTGAACGTGACCTGGGAAAAGTCGACTATCTACCCCCTCCACCCAGACACTCCTCTCCAGGAAATACTGGCAGAGGCGGTCAGGCAGGCGTGGAACGGGGACGCCCCAAGATTCCTGGGTATCAGGCTGTACCACACCCCGAGTGATCTCCTCAAGGGTAACCACTACAGAGCCCTAAGAGGCATTAAAGCCCAGATTGACTGCTGGCGAACACTGCCCCTAGCCCCCGTAGGGAAAGTAGCCCTATCAAAGAGGGTGGTGGTACCTTGCCTCCTCTATTACTTTGCGAACGTTTCGGTGATCCCCCACAAGCCTTTTTCCAGGAGTTAAACTCCTCACTGATATCACTGATTTGGGGGAGAGGGCGCCGCAGGGTAGCCCTGGCGACACTACAACTCCCACGCGACCAGGGCGGATTAGGCGCCCCATCCTTCAAAGCCTACTTCCTCGCAGCGCAACTGCAATGGCTATCACGCTGGACAGCGGGGCGTCTAATAGAAGAGACGGACATGCAATCGGGACCCCTGACAATCCCTATGATACATAGACTTCTTATTCCTGGCACTAAACCGAATCCGGCCCATCCCATCCTGGTGAAAGTAGCGAGGTCCTGCATGCTTAGACTCAGCCGCCTCTCCCACGCCACACCGCTGTATTCTCCACTACTACCACTGGCAGGTCTCCCCAAGTGGCGCGGCCATTACACCTTCTGGGACGTGCAGGTCTGGACAGAATATGCACTCACAGAAGTAGAATCACTGTTCACGGAGGGTCAACTAGCCTCCTTTGAGAGTCTGACGGAGGGGAGCGGGCTCCCCCCGGGGCAGTTCCTCCTGCATAGGCAGCTCATTTCTGACTGTAGGAAAACGTGGAACCTGACAGACGGAGGACCACAGATACACCCCCCTCTACATGCGATATTAAACATGGGCACAGGGCGCCACCTCATCAGATGGATATACAAATCCATCATAACCCTCATGGCCACAACGCTAACGCGGCTCCAAGAAAAATAGGAAGAGGAATTCGGCCGTGCACTTCATGACAAAGAATGGCTCACAGCCCTAGAGCACCATAAGAAAGTATCGCGCAACCAGCGCTTCAAAAGTATTCAATTTAACATACTACACCGGGCATTTCTCACCCCTGCGCGGCTTCAGAGTTTTTAACTACAGCGCAATTCGAATGCCCCCGCTGTCACCAGCCCAGCGCTACATTTGTGCACATGCTCTGGACATGCCCTGAACTGCAGCTCTACTGGTCAAAAATACACATCACGATACAGACAATCACCGGCCTGACAAGCCTCAACACATGGGAGGCATGTGCCCTGGGAATATTTAAACGCCAGAAAAGATAGAAACACGATTCACAGTGCTAGCCCTGCTCTTAGCGAAACGAAGCATCACAATGCACTGGCGCTCTCCTACGGGTCCCCCGATAGAAGCGTGGAGGGGAGCGGTCATAAAATGGGGCGCAGCAGAAGAAGAAGCGATCAGACTAGAGGAGACATGGGGAACACGCCGTAACCCCATCTCCATGGAATGGGCAGCTCTCCTGCACGAGTTCAAGCAGACACATAGGACACCCACAGAATCCCCGACAGCCACCCAGACGCTCCAACACCCCACAACCCCCGCACCCCATGCACAAATGCTCGAGGGGAACCCATCCCCCCTCCCCCGCACACAGCCCACACGCGCTACGATGAGGGAGCGACCCCCTGGTGAAGCCCAGACTGCTGTAGAACACACAATGCCACAGCCCTGCACCCCATCCCTGATTCCACCCCCCAAGTTATACCCCTAGTTGGTTTGTTAAAAACGACACTCGCACACTATCCACAACTGCGGCGGAGTTACTCTGACGAGATCCTAACAACCAAGCGCATCACTTCAGATCCAGAACACTCAAGAAAATATAAGCCACGTAGGGAAGACAAAAACACATCCAAACAATCAATACACCCACTTGTTCACCATACTGGCAATTTAATGTAACTGATTGATGAAAAACTGCAAATTATGTTGTTTATGCTCGTATACTCTGTCTGCATCAGAAAATTTAATAAAAAGGTTTACGAAAAAAAAAACAGGCTCAATCGGTTAGCCAGTACTTTAGCTAGTATCTTCGCATCACACTTAATAAGGGATAGGGGTCTGTATGAGTCTGTGCAGTTGGGAGCGTTGCCTGGTTTCAGCAGTGAAACTAGAAGGGCTTCTCGAATCGATTGTGGTAATATTCCCGATTGTGCAAATTCCTCGTACATTTGTTTTAAGAAGGGGACCAGTATATCTATGTATGTTTTATAAAACTCGACCGGTAGTCCATCAGGGCCTAGGGCCTTTCCATTACCCATCTGCATTATTGCAGCTCTAAGTTCATCCTCTTCTAAGTCCGCTGCCAGGAACTCCCTGTGTGCATTACTTAGCCAGGCTAGTTCTATATTGTCAAGATATGTGCCAGTTTCAGCCTGCTTAGACCTAAGTGATGTGTACAATGCTGTGTAATGCTCCCTAAATGTATATATTATTTCCTCAGTGTCTTTGTGTGTTACGTCTGTTTTGTCTATGATTTCTAGAATATAGTTAGTATTTTTTGGGGGTGGGCGTTAATTCAGCTAATGCTCTACCTGGTCTTTCCCCTTCTCCATATTTTCTGGCTTTGTGATATTTTCCGCGGAACAGACATTCTCGTTCTGCCGTTTCCTGGTATTCAGTGAGTGGTTCCCTAATGCTGGTTAAGGAGAGGTCTGTTCTGGTAGCCTGCGCTTGTTGTTCCATCTCTTTTAATTTTGCTTCTAATTGAGATAAGGTCCTCCTTATGTCTTTCAATATGCCACCCTCCTTGGCCATGCACACTCCTCTTATAGTGACTTTTAACGCTTCCCATACTGTGGCGATAGAAGGAACCGGGTCTATTATTCTTAAGGAATTCCTCTATTTCTTGTTCGAGTTCCACCCTAAAGGCTGAGTCTAGCAGTGCATTGGTGGGTAGTCTCCATGCTATATGTCTATTTTTATCTTCCGGAGTGATTATGCGCATATATACTGGGGAGTGGTCTGAGTATGTGCGGGCTAAGTGGGACGTATGGATGGACCATGAAGCTATCCCCTTAGACACCAACCAGACATCCAGCCTGGACCAGCTGTTATGCACCGCAGAATGAAATTTACCCTCCGCCAACCCTGGGTGACAGTAGCGCCACGCGTCGACCAGCTGATGTTCAGTGATAATTTGCTGCACTTGGCACTCTGCCTTGGTGTAATGACGCGCCTGAGAGTGCGAGCAATGTAGTGCGGGACAAATCGTGAGGTTAAAATCTCCTCCCCATATTATGTGTGTTGATCCTATATTCACTATCAGCCCCCAGAGTTTAATGAAAAAGGGTTCATCATCAATATTGGGACCATAGCAATTTATGAATGTGATGGACTGCAAAGCCAGTCTACCCCAAACTTTACAATATCGTCCATGTGGGCCATTTAACACTCCTTCTTCGACATATGGGGTATTCTTTTTAATAAGGATAGCAGTTCTCCTTGAGTATGACGAGTAAGAAGAGAAATATCTATGCGAGGCCCTTTTCGCCGCAAACATAGGCGTATTTGACGGGACCGTATGTGTTTCTTGAAGCATAGCAATATTCGTGTTATGTCTGTCCATATAAGCTAGTATGTCTTTTCTTTCGGGGATCTCCCAAGCCCCTAACATTCCATGTCATTAGACCTATTCCCGCTGGATATACATCTTTAATCCAGCTCCGTGTCCTAGTATTGATCTTATGGTCTTATTTTGGATTGGTGTTGCGTGTGTTTCTATCCCAACTCCTAATGAGCTGCCTGCCATGTATTTTGTTATGTCTGCCGCTTGCTCTATGATTCCCATACCTCCCTCCCACAACGGCGTGCCCAATTTGCCGTGTAGCGTTCCCACCCATCCGGAATAACCCCTAGTACAGATACATATCAACTGTTTTTCTGCAATTTCCGCCGCAGCACATTGACGTTTGTACAGCCCCTTGTGCTGTCTTCTCATTTTCTCTAAAGGATAGTTACAGTTGATCGTATCAACAACTACCACATAATCACTGACGTCTAACTCTACAGCTATAGCATAGCAAACCAACAGAACAGTGAACAACCCCTTAGCTAGGGGAGAAAAGTTAAGTAAACATATCTTTCCCGCCATTGGGAAAGGTGAAGGGAACTCCTTTTGGGGCATGCTCTCCAGGGGGCGAAACTGAACCTCCTGCCCAGGTGATAACATGCAGGAGGGTGCCCGGGGGCATGACATTTTAGTGCCTGGGAGTTTTTGTCATAATTGCAATTTCTCTGCGTGCACAGTTCAGTATTCCAAGTTTATGTACATGGAGAGGGTTCCAGAACTATCGGCCATCTCACAACGTGTCACTGTTAGTGTCTCATTATACTACGTTTTCCCCGCTTTTACATTAGTAACTAAATTTTCGTGGGATCCCGGTATCTACAGCCGTTCTTGAAGTATCTCCTCGCAGCGTGGAGTGAGTCAGTAGCTTTTGTTATGGCTTATTTTTCTATTCTTCTTCGTGGTGGGGTGACGCGCCTCTACTGGCTGATGGTGAGCTTTCCATGTACTTGGATTGACGTGGAAGTGTTCTGAGGAACTCGGTTGCTTGCTGCGGAGTAGTGCAAAAGTGTTGTTTGCCTTGGTGGGTAATCCACAACCGGGCACGATAAAGCATGGCATAGTCCACCCCAGCCTGTTGTAGCTTTTTCTTGACCGGCAGAAATGTTTTTCTCGCTTCCTGTGCGGCCATGGTAAAATCAGGATATAGTGAAATGGAGTGATTCTCAAACGTTACTGTCTGTGCCTCCCTGGCCCTGCGCAAGGCCACATCACGGTCTCTGTAATTCAACAGCTTCGCAACTAAAGGTCTTGGTGGCGCACCAGGCAGGGGTTTGGGGGCAAGCGTTCTGTGTGCTCTCTCCACAACCATCAGGGGGGAAAAGTCTTCTCTGCCGAAGCAGGTAGTGCGCATTCTTTCTACATATTCCTCCATTTATCCGGTATTTGTAGACTCTGGAATTCCAAGGATACGTATATTATTCCTCCTGGATCTCGCTTCCAAGTCTTCATTCTTTGCTGCAATAATTTTTAGCAGTTTATCCATTTTCGTGATGTGACCTTTGTGCTGGTTATGGTTGTTTTCTAGTGTCGAGATTCTATTCTCCGCCTCTCCGAGTCTGACATCCTGTTTTTCAATCTTTTGTGTGATGAAGTGACGTATGTAGTCTTGCCCTCATCTAGGTTCTATCGCCTTATTAGTTTGCTTGTTATCTGAATAGCGCCAGGAGGCTCCTTTGGGAGCGACAGTCTGCGCTCTATAAATGCCCATTCCATTCCATTCCATTCCATTCCATGAAGTCCATTCTGGTACACATACCATCCATCTTTACTTCTATGGAAGAGAGGCTTCGATTCATAGTTATCAGCAATGACTTCAGGTCTTCATCCTCTGGTTTTTGTGCTGTGTCGGTTTGATCGATCGCATCAGTATCTTGAACATGTCCTCGGGGCGTTTTACGTGCCTCGAATGGAAGCTTGCTCTGCTTCCCGTCCATTTTGCCCAGTTTTCCCCTGTACAGTCTTTATGCCACCTCAGGCAGCGGTGCTGATCAATCCTCCACTAGGCCGTAGCAGCTTGTTCGAGCGGGACGCGCCTTGATAGCTCTAGCCACTCTCCACTCTTGTAGGGCTGTCTCGGTTTTCAGAACTTTCAATGCTTTGGGCTTATGGCGTATATTTGTGTTGCTGTTGTTGTTGTGCCAGTCCACAGCAGAGGCTCCTCTGTTGTCACTATGTACTCGGCACCTCTATGCCCCTCATCTATCATATAATGCTGTCACGCGCTTCCCCCTGATGCGCAGTGTGTGGGTAATGATACTCACACAGGGCTCATCAGCAATCCTGTGTTGCTTGGCCTGAACTCCGCGGGTGCCCTAGCAGCCCCCTTTTTAATATGCTTAGACTCTTTCTGTAGTCTCTACGCTGTGTTTGTTCAAGTTAAGGTTCTCGTGTTCGGTCTTTCCGAGGCCCTGTATTGCCTCACAAAATGGCGGCTACACCCGTCTTGTCTTTGTCTCAGATGTGCGCTTCCCGACGTAGCTCTCTTACCGCCTGGCAGGTAGTGGCAATAGGAGTCTTTAATGTATTTTAGTAGGCTCCACACGCGTGGTTTGGACCCCAGTCTTTAGCCGATGGTCCGTGCAACAGAGCCGCTCGCAATAGCGGCTCCGAGTCTAGCACCTCCCACTTTCCTCTCCGTACCTTGCTTAGTGTCGTGGGGTCCGCAGCAGGCCCTCTGTTTACAGCCGGATTGATGTCGGTGCCATTGCTGCTCACTGCGTTGCCCGCAGCTTGGAGGGTGGCCCTGCAAACTCGTCTGCGGCTCCTCCGTAGTTCCGGCGGCCCGCCTGGGTTTTCAGCGCACTCGTCACCGGCCTTCAGTGTGGCGGGGCCTGCCTCAGTGAGTTTGGTTGAATGTCGACCCTCACGCCAGTTCGTGCAGCTCCACAGCTTCCTCACCTCATGCGCTGCCTCTGTCCATCGCACCGTACCCTCTATCTTGGCCCAGGCGCAGGATTTTTATGGATATTTTCCCCGGGCTGCAAGAGCCTCACTACAGAGCGGCCATCTTGGAAGCCCGCCCCGTAGCACCTCCACTGTGAGCATGTCTGTGTGGTTATGTGTGTAAGTTAAAATGAGAGAGAATCAGTGAAAGGAATGAGTCAGAGTGTGAGAATGAGTGACCGTAAGGACCAGTATGTGTGAGAATGAATATGAGTTAGTGAGGGAGCATGAAAGTCCTGCGCCGCCGGAGCGTCACTTTTTTTTTTAGACGCTCCGGTGACTCAGGCCTCTCAATCATATCTAGGAGGCGACGCAAAGCCACCGCTGTGCATGGTCTCATTGATTTGGAGTAAGACAAGGCAGTGCTAAACTCTGTGTCAGGAGGCATTCCATGGACGTTGTGATGTGTGTTCCCACACAACACCCATGGATTTTGATGCTGCCCCAGATTTACAAAGTCATGTAAACCTGGGCAGCACCAAAACCTTACACCTCCCCAGAGTAGGTGTAACGAGGATAAATCTTTCATTTCTCCTAGTTTTTTCCTCTTTTCATGTGTGCTGCATTCTGCGTGTATTGTTTTTATGCAGGAAGGTGTCCCTTCCTGTACAAAAACAATCCTGTCAACAACGCAGAACAAAGATGCCTGTGTTGGCGCTAGGCACCAAATTGTGCGCCGGTGCTGGCTGAAATTACAGGAATGCACTGTATCTCGGCGATACGGTGCATTCCTGCCCTTGCGATTAGGCGTAGGGCAGCACAGCAAAAGCACTTGCAGCGCCGCCCTATGCCAAATCTTTGTAAATGAGGCCCTTAGTAAAGGAGGTGTGAGAGAACCCTTCAAGAAGAAGCTCATTGGAATTCAAACCAAGGATCACGCATCACCACTTTTACAGGTCACAAGCCACCACTGATACCATCTCAAACTGCATTTAACTAACACCACTTCGCAGAGGATAGGCACTCACTATTGAGTCAGAGTCTGGAAGCAGCAGAGAGAAGTTTGTGAGTATACCGTACCAGAAAATCCAGGAAATGTAATTATAAAAGGTGCTGGACCAAAGCTTAATAAAGATTTGAATTGAGTTTCATGTACCACTGCATGAGTGTTTACGAACTGCAAGAAATCAGGATATGTGGGTGACCTTCCGATTGCATCATATCAACACCTCTGGAAATCCATCTATCAACCATTATCTATGATATCTGGTGTCGATCCTAGCAAAGAGGTGATGTCAAGGTAGGAGATGTGTTTAATCGAACCTTGAAATTCTTGGCCTTGTTTTCAACCTAGGATATTATCAGCTAACCCAACAAATGGTATCAAGATCTGTAGTATCTGAAACCCTGACACTAACAACCAAAACTCCAAACACAAAGAGATCCAGAATAAAGCTGTAAACCAATTCCGTAAGTGACCAAACGGATCTGCCATCTTAAAACGTGCCCTACCTCTATGGTCTCCAGAAGGCAGGGAAAACATTGGTCCTGTTGATCAGGAGTAGTGGTGTTCCTGAAAGGTCCATCTGTAACAATGGAATCAAGCAAAAATTAAAAACCTGCATGTGAAAACTGAAAGGCAGTAAATTCAGGAATGCCAGGGATCAGAGTCACACACTGGCTTATAGGGGGGGGGTGCTTTAAACAGCAGCATGGGTCAAGATGATGGAATTGCAGATGGTGAATATGGAGAGGGGGTGCCTGGCTTGTACAAGTGCCTCATATTTCACCTGCATATATCATAACCGCTCTTGCAGGCAAGGTTGTTTTAAAAGAGGGCGTGCAGCCAAAACTCCTTTGGGCTTTTATACGTTTGGGGAAAATACGCGTACTGACATGGTAAACTATGGGCAGGCTGTACCCCACTGTATGTAAACAAAATGCCTCACATTTACAGCACATGCGCTGTGTAGGCGAAACCTAATCATTGTATGTCCAGCTCACAAAGCTAAATTGCTCTAGAGCCGGCCAGACATGCGTTTTCTCCCAGCTCCACTGCCTGGAAGTTATTTTGAACAATCTGCAGCAAGTGCTTGTTGACCAGAACAAACATCTGTTACTCAATCACAAAGCAGTGACCAGAACAACATGTTGTGCAGGGCTCGTCAAGCATCAGTTCGCTGGCAAGGTGTGCAGTGTGCACGCTTTCTGTGTGCAGATAAATACAGTGGTGCAACTGATGTAATTCAACAAGATGAGTATGCAGTCCCTACCGGGGGGGGGGGGGGGGGGTGGTTTGTTAATAGGTTGGTCAGGTGTCAAACAATGTATACTGCACGTAGGGAGGAAAAGGGGAATTCCTCCTTTCGGAATAGGTGCCCTCACACACCCATGCCAGCTAGGTGTCATGCTGCATCATATGGCATGCTCCTCGTCAGGTCGGCGCTGCAATACCTGACGGGCACCCTATGAGGGGCTCTTTGGTGGAGATCTTTTATTCCATGCCGTATGTGTGCAGTGGGTGTGAGGGGCCTTAAAAGTGTGTAGGTGTGTGTGAAGTGGGTCACTAGACTATGTGTGGTTTAAAACAGGAAATAGAAGTCCACTCAAAACAATTTTAATGAACCTGGCGCCTATCCTGATTAAAAAGAATGTGGTGCACCCCTGTCTCTGTTACAGGATATTGCGCATTATCTGGTGGTCAACATGTTTCTTGCCCTCGTGTCAAGGTAGACGGCAATTCTTCAGGACCAAATCTAACAGTGTGATCTACACTACCTGTGGTTGTCTATGTGGGTAAAACAGATAAACCACAAACAGCACCCTACGTGTGGTACCTGTAAAACTGATCCGCCAACCTAGGTAAACAAAACATAATGGTTATGCAGAGGTGGATGATAATCAGTCCACTAGAGAAACTTCAAAATATACTGTGCACATAAAGTATCAACACCGCTTGTGCAGGAAAACGGCGATAAAACATGAGTGCAAGAAGAGTTAAAACCGGGTTTAGGGAGCCCGTCCTCCTGTGGTAGCTGGAAAGAGTGCCGACTCACCCTATTGGGGTAGCTGGCTCATATCATCGACTCCCGGCGTGGAAAGACACTCAGAAGTGTAGTGTCCTAAGAGAAGGTCAAATGAGGAGGCGATTAAATTCAAGGCGTAATCAATCACAAACACCAGACCGGTGGTATGGTTGTCAGGTTGCAATGCGAATCCAACGAGGGGCTCACGGGGGTCTCCGCAGGCATGTAAAGGGTGCCCCATGGGACACAACAGGCTAAATATGGGCTCCCCGTTACAGCACAGAGGCAAGGCAAGCCTAAGTAAGGCAATCATGATCTCCAATTGGTGGAGTCAGGGTAGCCGTAATGCCTGACTACCCATGGCACAGCCCCGTACATGCCAAAACAGTTGTCCCTCGAGTAGCCGTTGTTACGTGTTACACCAGGCACACACACCCCAGGAGAGATGAGGAATCGGGAGAACATATGCAAGCCCCCAAAGTTGGTACTCACGTACGTGCACCGCAAACAGTCGGTGGATCTACCCCAAACACTGCCGGGACCGGGAGGTAACTGCCAAACCTGCGAGCTGCAGTTAAGCTACGGCCTCTGGATGTGGGGGGGGCGTGGTGACACAGAGGCACAGGGCAAATGCTCTAGAGCGCGAACTGGTTGGGTCATGCTCCACCTGGCCGCCATCTTGGTTGAGGGGCCTGCAAGGTCACGTGCTCCGGTCACGTCAGGGAAGGCAGCACCCATTAAGGATTAGAAAATATGCGGCAGCCATGGCAGAAGTGGTAGCTGCAAGAGTCAATGATCCTGCAAGGTGAGCGGATTGAGTGCTGTAAGGTATTACAACATACCACGGGTGCGGTGGGGTGTCCGGTAACGGAGGAACAACATAGCCAATCATCTGCTATAACAGCAGTGGCGCGTAGACCAATGTTTATGCTCATTGTGAGTCCAACGTGCAGGGTTTGTCTTAAGTTGGCCATGGTCGGGATGCAACCCTGTCCTAATGATACAATGTAGTGGGTGAAAAGTGGCAATTGCCGGGAGTGCGATGATAAACGAAAGGAGCCCAAAATCAAGGTAGTCGGCGGGGGGCCCCCTTAATTATTAGGTGTCATACAGTGTACTGGTCAAAAGGTGTATACCTAAGGCAAGGCTGGTGATAGTACTCACTTGTCATAAGTACTGTCTAGAATGTTGCTGGAAGACTAACAATTATTGAGTGTACTCCAAGGGATATCTTCATTAAGACCCTCTTTATCTGTGGCCAGACGATGTACCCACCCTGTTCAATCCTGAACAGAGCTTCTTTGCTCTTTTTGGGGGTGTGTTTCCAGAATGACCCAGCGGAGACTGTCTGGTGGATGGTGATGTTGTTCAAAGTGTGTACACATTCTCGTATTGGTTCTGTGGCACCTAATGTTGCTGCGGTGCTCAGTAATACGTGTCTTGACAGTTCTGGTGGTCATGCCAATGTAGCGGAGGCCGCAAGGGCAAGTGATCATATAAATGTAGTTGGAAGTGTTGCAATTGGTGGTTTTCTCAACTGCCATTTGAAAGTATCAATCAATCAGGGGTTTATAAAGCACGCTACTCACCTGTGAGGGTCTCAAGGCTCGGGGGGTGCAGCTCCGGATCAGCCGAAGAGCCAGGTCTTGAGGCACTTCCTGAAGGTGTGCAGAGTGGGGGAGCGTCTGATGTTGACAGGGAGCTCGTTCCAGGTCTTTGCTGCGACGTAGGAGAAGGCTCTTCCGCCTGCTCTGGTTCTGTGGATGTGTGGGGTCTCTGCCAGGGCGAGGTCGGCGGAGCGGAGGTTTCTTTTGGGTACGTGGAAGGAGACTCTTTCGTTGAGGTATTTGGGTCCGATGTTGTGGAGGGATTTGTAGGCGTGGGTGAGTAGCTTGAAGGTCACTCTCTTATCGATGGGGAGCCAGTGGAGGTCTCGTAGGTGCGGGGTCATATGCTCGTGACGTGGGGTTCCGAGGACGAGTCTGGCTGTGGTGTTCTGTATGGTTTGGAGCTTGTGTAGCAGGGTTTTGTTGATTCCGGCGTAGAGGGCGTTGCCGTAGTCCAATCTGCTGGTTATGAGTGCGTGGGTGACGGCCCTTCTGCATTCGGGGGGGATCCACTTGAAGGTCTTGCGAAGGATGCGGAAGGAGTTGAAACAGGTGGAGGCGACTGCGTTGATCTGGCGGGTTAAGGTGAGGGAGGAGTCTAGAATGATGCCGAGGTTCCGGGCGTGGTCCGTCGGGGTGGGTGGGTTTCCGAGGGCGGGGTGCCACCAGGAGCTGTCCCACGCAGTGGGGGAGGGTCCGAGGACGAGGACCTTGGTCTTCTCCAAGTTCAGTTTTAGGCAGCTATTGCTCATCCAGGCTGCGACATCTTTCATTCCTTCTTGGAAGCTGAGTCTGGTGTTTTCGGGCTGTCTGACGATGGCGGCGAGGGGGGCCATGTAGATGTTGAAGAGTGTGGGGCTGAGCGAGGATCCTTGGGGTACTCTGCAGTTGATCTCAGTAGGTTCGGAGAGGAAGGGAGGGAGTCTGATCCTTTGGGTTCTGCCGGAGAGAAAGGAGCGGATCCAGTCGAGGGCATTTCCCTGTATACCGGTGTCGTGGAGTCTGGCTGCAAGAGTCCGGTGGGAGACGGTGTCGAAGGCTGCGGAGAGGTCTAGTAGGATGAGGGCCGCAGTGTGGCCCTGGTCGAGTAGCATTGGGATGTCATCGGTGGCGGCAAGGAGGGCGGTCTCAGTGCTGTGGTAGCCGCGGAATCCGGACTGGGAGGAGTAGAGGATGGCGTTCTCTTCGATGAAGGTGGTCAGTTGGGTGTTGATGAATCTCTCGGTGACTTTGGCTGCGAAGGGAAGGAGAGAGATGGGCCGGTAGTTTTTCAGGTCCATTAGGTCGGCCGAGGGTTTCTTGAGGAGGGGCTTGACCTCTGCCCGCTTCCAGTCTTCAGGGAAGATGCCGGAATCGAGGGAGGCGTTGATGGTCCGGCTTAGTTCGGGTGCTATGGCGGCGGCGGCTCTGTGGTAGATGTGCGGTGGGCAGGGGTCCGTGGGGGCTCCTGAGTGGGTGTTCTTCATGGTCGTGGCGGTGTCTTCAGTGGTGGCAGGTTTCCAGGTGGTGATGGTCGGCTGGTTGCCAGTGGAGGGGAGGGGCGCGGTGTCCGGAGTCTGTTCGCTGAAGTTGTCGTAGAGGGCCTTGATTTTCAGGTGGAAGTAGGAGCTGAGCTTGTTGCAGAGGTCCTGCGAAGGTGGGACGTCCGTGGCTTCGCTGGGGGGTTTGGTGAATTGCTGTATGACGTTGAAGAGTTCTTTTGCATTGCTTGTGTTGGTTTGTGTTTTGTTCTTGATGAAGGTCCGCTTGGTGGCTCTTATGCGCTGGTGGTATTCGTTCATGGCATTTCTGTAGTTGTTCTGGTCTTCGGTGGTTTTCCTGTGCCGCCAGAGTTTCTCGAGGCGTCTGTAGGAGCGCCTGGCTTCTTGGAGGTCGGTGGTGAACCAGGCGGCCTTCAGGGGGCGTTGTTTGACGGGGTGGCGGAGGGGTGCGAGCTTGTCAGCGCAGCCGGCGATCCAGCGGTGTAGTTCTTTGGCTGCAGAGTTGGCGTTGGTCGTGGCGGAGGGGGGTCGTGGAGGAGGGTGGTGTTGAGGTGCTCCTCTGTGATCTTGCTCCAGTTTCTCTGTGGCGGGCGCGGGCGGGTTTGGGTGCGGTGGTGGTGGTGGTGAAGGTGAAGTGTACGCAGTGGTCGTCTGTCCAGAGGGGCTGCGTGGTGTGGCTGAAGTGGATGTTTGTCCCTCCTGCGAAGATGGGGTCCAGGGTGTGTCCGGCTCTGTGGGTGGGGGTGGTGACGAGCTGCTTCAGTCCGAGGTTGGCGAGGTTGTCAAGGAGGGTGGTGGAGTCGGGGTTGTCGAGGTGGAAATTCAGGTCTCCAATGAGAATGTAGTCCGTGGAGGCGATGGCATGGGGTGGGGCGAGGTCGGCAATGGTGGAGGCGGAAGAGGCGTTGGGTCCGGGGGGTCTGTAGATGAGGGTCCCGCGCAGCGTGGTTCTGGGGCACGTTTGGATCTGGAAGTGGAGGTGCTCTGTGTTGGAGAGGTGGTCGCTCGTGCTGGAGGTGGAGAGTCGAAGGGGGCTCTTGTGTGCGATGGCGAGTCCTCTTCCAGGGCGGAGGGGGCGGTCCTTTCTTTGGATCTTGTATCCGTCGGGGATGGGGGTGGCGAAGTCGGGGCGGAGGTGGCGTTGGTCCATGTTTCCGTGAAGAAGGCGACGTCTGGCGAGAGGGTGTCGAGCAGGTCCCAGATCTCTGTGGCGTGTCTGTGGAGGGAGTGTACGTTGAGGAGGATGCACGTCAGGGCTTCGGTGGTGCGGGTGTCTGTTGTGGGTTCTGCGGTCGCGGGAGAGCAGTTGATGGTGAAGGATAGTCAGCAGTTTCGGCAGGAGAATTGGCCGTGGGTGGTGTTCGGCGTTGATCTCTGGCAGTGGTGGTTTCTCCCAGGGTTGAGTGCGAGGAGGGCGGCGGCGGTGTAGCGGTGGGGGGTCATAGATCCAGGGTCCCTGGCGCTGGCCGCGGTCAGGTCACGGACGGGCGCAGACGGGCTTGCCTTTGGCGCGCCTTCGGGGCGCCAGCGGAAGTAGGGGAGAGGGTCGGGACAAGAGGTAGGGAGACGGGAGTGGGGTCTGTGTGGGGGCGGGGCTTCAGGGGCAGCAGCGGCGGGAAAAACTGCGGAGCAAGGACTGGCAGGGAAAACACCTGGCAGAGGAAAATAAAATAAATTAAAGAGGGCGACAATTAAATGAAAGGAGGCCGAGGGATGGAAGCAGAGAAATAATGAGGGCGAGAAGCGGAGAAAGGAGCAGCTCCAGGCAGGAGTCAGGAGCGGTCTGCCGGCTCGAACCCTCACCAGGAGGAGGACTCGGCGCAGCGGCGAGGCGACAGGGATGCGGAGCTGCCGGGGAGAGAGCTGACCTAGACCGAAGGTCAAGGTTTCACTCAGAGAGCACTATCTCCTTGGTAGGTTCTGTAAGAGGACAGACCACGCAAGACCCACATGGGTAATGGCCCGTTACCGGGGGTAGGTTCCACAGGGGTCTTTGTGGGTTAATGTTGAGAGCCTTAGGTCTGGTATGTACCAATAGATCTTTAAGGTTGTTGGTACGTTTGAAGGCAAACCTGGGGGTGGGCAATTCAAGTGTCCCTGTGTTCAAGATGCCCCAATGTTTCCTGATGATTTTTCTTATCCTGTTGGAATCTGGGGTGTCTTTGGTGACACAAGTGAGAGCGTCACCTGGTTCTCTGTTGTATCGCTTGTAAGACCTCACGATTGTTGTTTCTGGCCCTCTTCATAGAGTGTGCGACATTGCGCCTGGGATATCCTCCTTTTGTGGAGATCGTCAGCGAGGATAGCTGCCTCCGATTTGAAATCAACCAAGGAACTGCAGTTCCTCCTAATTCGGAGAAATTGTCCGAAGGGTAAATTTTCTTTAAGGGCCCTTGGGTGGTGACTACTAAACAGTAGGAGACTGTTGCTGTCAGTCGGTGTTCTGTACAATGTGGTACTAAGTTGCCCATTGTGGAGTCTGGTGCTAAGATCAAGGAAGGGGATTTCGTTCTCTGAGATCGTACTAGTGACCTTAAGGTAAGGGTTAAGTGTATTAACCCATTGGCAGAATTCATCACATGTGGATCTATCTCCCTTCCAGAGGATCAAGATCTCATCAATGAATCGTTTCCATAGTATTAAGTTGTTGTGGAAAGGATTAGAGGCGCTGAAGATCGCTCTCTCTTCAAACGCCGCCATGTACAGGCATGCCACACTGGGAGGAAATGTGCTACCCATGGAAGTGCCCTGGGTCTGATGGTAAAGCTGCTTGTTGTACTCAAAGAAATTCTCAGTGAGTGCCAATGTGGTGCACTCCAGAATGAAGGTCACTGGTGTTGGTGATTCCCAGTCAGTGTTACCCAGGGCATCTTCTATAACGTCCAGGGTGGCACGTGAGGGATGTTCGCATAGAGGACCTCAACATCCAGAGTAACCAACAAATGTATTTCCTCTGGATGTTGGACCTCCTCAATGAGTCGAAGGACATCAGTGGTGTCCAGGAGAAAGGAAGGTGTGTTTCTGACAAGTGGTTGTAGAAAATTATCGCAGAACCTTGAAAGAGGTTCGAGGAGTGACCCGATCCCTGAGACAATGAGTCTGCCCGGGACAGGGGTGGTGCCCTTGTGGATCTTAGCTAATGTGTAGAAATAGGGCACCTTAGGGACCTTGGTAATAAGGAAATCTGCTTCCTTCTTGCTAATCCACCCTTCTAACTCCGCAGTGTGTACCATAGTTGAGATGATAGTGGAGAGGCGAGTGGTGGGATTGACATCAATGGGAGTGTAGTATTTCCGGTTGTCAAGTTGTCTGCGACATTCAATGTCGTAGTCAGTGGTGGACATGATTACTATAGCCCCACCCTTGTCCGCTTGCTTGATGGTAATGCTCTGGTCATCAGCCAGGGACTTGATGGCCATCAACTGATGTAGCCTCACTAATGTTCTTTAAGTGTGGCCGTGATTTGCATCAGTGCAACATACTGCAGTTGCATTGAAAGTTACACCTGCTCTGTGCAGCGGGCGGTTGGGTGTATTTTGCTGACAGTATGTGTAGTGACATACATCCGAGTGTGAGTGATGCTGGGGGGGGGGGGGGAGGCCCGTGGTGTTGGGGAAGCCGATATGAGACAGGACCACAAAAAAAATGTAGCTCCAAAAACGGCATGAGTGGAAGGACACAAGTAATTGATCCATGCTCCTGGGGAGGGCCAGATACATGAAGGGGCATGACACCCAATGCCTTGACAAACTGGAGAGAAGCAAACGAGAGCAACACTGGTGCTAACCAATGGCAAACTATGGGCGGACTATAAGTCCACTGTATGTAAATAAAATGTCTCACAGAGACAGCACATGCCCTGTCTAGGCGAAACCTAAAAATGGTCCTAACTGGCAGACAAAACATGTGTAGGTAAACACTGTAGAATGTTCGAGTATTAGTGAAAGAATGTCCCCAATGTGATTTTTTTCTGTCCGAATTTTACAATGGGACCATTTTCTTTCCAAACAATTATTGTAGGACTCAGCGTTTCAAGTCTCTGCCAGTCTTGATGATACCTATTGGTCAAAGAAGCCTTTCATCAGTCTTACATATAAAACCCTATGACACGGTGACCCCTTCCCATATGCTTTTAATCTGCCAGATCATAATTATCGTTTAGAATTATTAAAAATCTGGCTTGGCTGCAATTAGATTTTTTCTAGTCAAGAATGGTATAAAAGCTTGCTAGCGCACAGTGGGGTGTGCCCATGCCCTCTAAAGAGGAAGCGATTTATATGCCACATTTTAAATATCTTGTATTCAGGTTTTTAAAACCCTTATTTATTAAATATAAGCCTTGGTCTAGACAAGAAAGGATAGCGCGATTGACAAATGGGAACTTTTTTTATGTAGCTGTAAGCCGCACGCTTTTTTTACTCGATTAAAAATGATAGGAGCGCGTACAAAACCATTTAGTCATATTTTATTCAGATATGGTCGATTTTATGGGGTTGTGATTTTATGGTTTTTACGGTTTTGTATTTGTTTGGTTCATGTTTTATAGACATTTGTCGCAATAAACTAATTTGCTTGCTTGTTTCTATCTGAATGCTGTTTTGAGGAGATTTCCAAGTTGGCGGTGGCCAGATTCGACTCTGAAATGGGGTTCAGGATGCTCCAGAGGCCAGGCTTTTGCACACCTCAAAAAAATGGCCGCCGAATGCAGATCAGGCATTCCTCATAGGGATGTCCTGTTGGGACCGCTTTTGAAGGTGTGATGGACCGCCTTTGTTCCCTTAGGATTTGTCAATAATACAGTCTCTTTAATGTGATCCTTACTTTTACTTCAAGACAGTGGTTAGAGGTTTTAGTGCTGGATTTATGGGGCCAGCTCTCCAGCCTGATTTTGAAGCCTTTGTAGACTGCGTATAACATTCTTAGAAAGACACCTCTAAAACAAGTGTCACTAGTCTAGCCCCCTTAAAAGGCATCTTGTGGATTCAGTTCGGTGGGTTGTTTGCAAGCAAGGAAGAATTTCCCAGAGCTTGGAAAGTTGCAAATTATTGATTTGAGGGGTGCGTGAAAGACCCGAGTCAAAGAGATACCAGGATTCTTAACTATCCCCGTGGTGTTGGGGGCCAGGGAAGGAAGAAAGGCAGGGCCCTTGTTTCTATAGGTAGGATTTGTTTTTAATCCTTGAAAGACTAGCATTAGAAAAGTTGTGAAATTGTGTTTTAAATGCTTTCCTTCCCTGTTTTAGAATAGTTTTAAAATTCTTGGTACCATACAAATCCTAAAAAAACTGGAAATACTGGGCACGTTCATTCACTTTCTGTCCCGTTAATCCCTGGTGTATACGTTAGGTGCTCCGTGCTTCTCTGAAAATTAAGAAACTTTCCTCCTCTTTTGTGAGCTCCCAAAAAGTTGCTACTTTTGAAGTGTGCAGCACAGGGCACAAGTCGGGGAGGTACACGTTTAGGAGATATGCATGCACTGTAAGAATGTCAGATGTGTTGGTCTTTACCAGTATTTACACAAAATAAATAGGATTTATATAGTGCTTACTACCCCTGAGGAGGTGTTGTAATAATTTAAATATCACTATTTTTTCTTGTAAAGCACTATGGGTAGAGGAAGTTTACGCTGATAAAAGGCCCGCCCACTTCCTGTGATGCCACATCCATGATGTCACGCGCAGTGATGTCACTTGCATACTGATTAACTAGTTTAGTCCCCTCACTTCTTTTTTTAGGTCTTGTGCCCTGGTGCAGCACACCTTTGAATACATAGCACTGCAATGCTGTACACTACTGACTGTGGAGTACGTGAAAAGCTCTTTATAAAGCTCTGGGGTCGTCTCTTTCTTGGCAGGATCTGTCTTGGCCACGTGGTGGCACTCGTGCACCACCTACGCGCCCGCACTTGTATGGACATTATTTAAATTCGTTTAACATTCTCGGCGAATAAAAGCCGCGAATATTCGTACATGGGAGGCCGTCCTGCCTTCTGGTCATCTGATCTTTCAGTGCTTTCTCCGCAATTGCACGTTTGACACCGATACTCACTTCCAAGATTAACTTGCAATATTTGAAATTTGATAATAATATTGTGTAATGTACACGTCTTCTTGCCACAATAGTTGTTGTTGATTCTAAGTGCGGTAAATAATTTATTATTATTGAACAGTTTGATGGTACCCTGTTGTCCTCAGAAGGATGAACACTGAATTGGCCCTCCTTGCATTTGTACTCATGACGTGCAGGCTTTGTTTGTCCGTGGCTTTTCATTTCGGCGTAAAAAAAAAAAAACAACATATTCCGGCAACTGAATGTCCTACAAAGTATTTGTAACAAAGGAAGTCCCTCCGCCCCCGGCTTTAACGCAGCGCGCGCGCCTACCATCAGATGTGGATCACTTGCAACTTTGTTTCTTCACCGTAAACAAGCTCCGATTTAGAAATCCAGAACCTTCAATGTAATGTTCCACAGATACATTATAGCAAGATAAACCACAAAAAATATCACCCGTTTTATAAAAAGTACATTCCTCTTGCACGCGCTGCTTTTTTTTCATGAAAAGACATCGCTTTTCTCACGAAACAGGCTGGCTGCCTCCCCAGATGACCGTGTTCGGGCTCTTTTCAAGTAGTTCCCTGGGGGATGTGGCTGTGGAAGGTCCCCTCCACCCTCCTTTGACTTCCTGTGCCTCTGGTTGGAAGGCTCGTGAATAATACGGGTTTACGGCCCTGTGCGATCCTGTGGGAAGAAGTCGTGTTCCTGCCTCTGAGTTACCAGCAGGGCGAACTCCTTATACCTTACTACGGGAAACGTCAGATCGGTGCCTGCAGGGGTCCACGAATCAACGTGACAGAAACTAAAAGGCTGTCCATCTTCCTTGAGATGCAGTGGTGCCTAGAATCGCGAGGAGCTATCCCGGTCATTGGCGTCACTGGAAAATGGTTTCTGGGACAGGCAGGGACAAACCACATCCGCCCGAGAGTGCAGGGTGCTCTCTGCTGCTACCTATTTTATGCAAATCAGTGCTTCGCAAAAATAACCCTCCCGTCCTAGGTCGAAACCGCATCATTTTAGTCCATTGACTAGCTATATCCAATCGGCCTGCTTGTGTACCCTGTAGGTTAAGCCCAGCCTCCCCTCTTTCTTACCCTTGCTCCCTCCTTTTTATTACTCTTACCCCCTCCTTCTTACCCCTGCCCCCTCCACCAGTCGCTACTGTATTTTCTGCTGGGTTGTTACCGCGTTACTAATCCGACAGTGAAGGGCAGGTTCCTGTGCGGCCGGTGTCTCTTGGAGCCCCCGGCTCCGCCCCTCGGGACGTGTGAGAAGCATGTCCGGGTCAGCGGCACCCGTGACCTTAGCTACAACAGTTTCAAGAAAAGCCTCGCAGCAAAAGTTTGTCTCTGCCTGCCACTAGTACCAGAGACTTGAACACTCCGCAAACCCCAAACCTGGAGCCCTGGGCTGCAATTAATTTATATTTTTGAGAACAAGACACATAAGTATGTGGTCCGTCTGCTAGACTGCCGACTTTGGTGCTGGAAACCAGAGTTCGAGCCTCGGGGTCGCGTCCACATCCTGTGATTCTGGGCAAATCACTTAATCTCCCCGTGCCTGAATGTGTAATGTAAATACGGTGCTCGTGTAAAGCGCTCCAATACCTTCGGGTCGAGTTCGCGCTATATAAATATGCAAAAAAAAAAAAAGTATGACCAGCGTGACGAGACGTTTATAGATTCACGCTACAGCTGTTGGAGGTTACCATAAAGAGGTCCCCTTTGATGTTGTTCCCCGCTAATTGCAAAGCAGGGGGGTGGTCTGGAAGCTCTCCGTGTTATGAGAACACTGCCTTAACTGGGAGCAGCCTGGCACATGTTTCTTCCTTCTCTTCTAAATATCTGGATATTTTCTTTTATACCTTATAACATGGTCTAAGTTTGACTATGTCTCTATCGAGCACATTTTTTCGTTTTTTACGTTTGTCAACTAGATATGGGTTACTTTAGCATTTTAGTTGTATGTGACAACACTTGCATGAAGTGGTTGACACTGGGAGATTTATCCATATTTTCTAATCTGTGACGCACAAACCACGCACCCTACCGCCGAACCAACGCCCGCCACCACCACCCTCTGCAACTGGACCCCGATCAGCACCGAAGACACCACCCGCACGATGAACTCCATCCACTCCGGATCACCAACCGACCCCTGCCCACACCACGTCTTCAACAAAGCCGACGCCACCATCGCACCCCATCTCCGGGACATCATCAACTCCTCCTTCCACACTGCCACCTTCCCGGAGAGCTGGAAGCACGCCGAGCTTACCGCCCTCCTGAAGAAACCAACGGCGGACCCCACCGACCTCAAGAACTACCGTCCCATCTCGCTCCTTCCGTTTCCGGCCAAAGTCATCGAGAAGACCGTCAACGGACAGCTTGCCGCCTTCCTCGAGACGAATGGATCCCTCGACCCCTCGCAGTCCGGGCCCTCGACCCCTCGCAGTCCGGGTTTCGGGCCAACCACAGCACCGAGACCGCCCTTATCGCAGCCACCGACGACATCAGAACCCTAACCGACAACGGGGAAACAGCAGCCCTCATCCTCTTGGACCTCTCCGCGGCGTTCGACACCGTCTGCCACCGCACCCTAGTGAAGCGCCTCAGCAACATCGGAATCCGAGAGAAAGCACTGGAATGGATCATCTCGTTCCTCGCCGGAAGAACCCAGAGAGTCCGCCTCCCCCGTTCAGATCCGAGGCCACCGAAGTCATCTGCGGCGTTCCACAAGGATCTTCACTCAGTCCAACCCTCTTCAACGTCTACATGAGCCCCTCGCAGCCATCGCACGCCAACACAACCTCAACATCATCTCCTACGCCGACGACACCCAGCTGATCCTCTCCCTCACCAACGACCCCACCACCGCCAGAGCCAACCTACACGACGGGATGAGAGACGTCGCCGACTGGATGAGGAACAGCCGCCTTAAACTAAACTCAGACAAGACGGAAGTCCTCATCCTGGGCTCATCACCCTCCGCCTGGGACGACTCCTGGTGGCCCCCGGCCCTGGGCACCGCGCCCAAGCCAACGGACCACGCACGCAACCTGGGCTTCATCCTGGACTCCTCCCTGTCGATGACCAGACAAGTCAACGCCGTCTCATCCTCGTGCTTCAACACCCTGCGCATGCTCCGCAAGATCTTCAGATGGATCCCCACTGAAACCAGGAAGACCGTCACCCAGGCACTCGTCACCAGCCGACTGGACTATGGGAACACCCTCTACGCCGGAACCACAGCCAAACTTCAAAAAGACTCCAGCGCATCCAGAACGCCTCCGCACGACTCATCCTGGACATCCCCCGACACAGCCACATCACCGGACACCTGAAAGACCTGCACTGGCTCCCTGTCAGCAAGAGAATCACGTTCAGACTCCTCACCCACGCACACAAGGCCCTCCACGACCTGGGCCCAAAGTACCTCAACGACCGCATGACCTTCTACACGCCCACCCGCCAGCTACGATCAACCAGCCACGCCCTCGCAACCGTACCACGCATCCGCAGAACCACCGCCGGAGGAAGATCCTTCTCCTACCTGGCAGCCAAGACCTGGAACTCCCTCCCCACTCACCTTCGGCGAACCCAGGACCATCTCTCCTTCAGGAAGCAGCTCAAGACCTGGCTGTTCGAGCAGTAACTTACCCCCTCCCCCAGCGCCTTGAGACCCTCCCGGGTGAGTAGCGCGCTCTATAAATGCCGTGATTGATTGATTTTAGTGGTGTATTGTATATTCTTACCAACAGCCTTGAAAAAGTCGACTACATGACGAAACACCTGTCTGCACCTACGCTCCAACTACGTGTCAACGAGTCAAGAACTTATCTAATTTTGTATTCATACTTTGGACTATATTACTCTGTTCAAATTTTTTTTGGGGTCTATCATTAAATCTAACTGACAACAGAGTCAGTTTGAAATTACCTTGGTGCTGTGCTCTGTATTGTAATTTTGATTATGTGAGTATATGGAAAATTTCATTTTCCTATACAGAGGAACACTGTTTTGGTGGCAGTGTTTTCATTGAGCACGCTCTTACATTAGCTATCTATTAATTGCAAACACAACTGAGGTGCTGACCGTTCTTCTGCTACCACTGCCATCTGTTTCTAGTGCGCTGGCATATGCATGTATCCACCTGTTCATGCACCCACTCAACCAAATCATCAGAGATTCACATATTCATCAGCTAGTCAGCCATTTGCACAACATTCCATCCACCAGGAAAACCACCCATTTATCCACTAACCAACTGATACAATTATGCAGCCACAAATCCCCCCCACTCACCTACCATTCACCTGCTCATCCATCCGTCCTCTCATCCACCCACTCACCTGTTCGTTCACTCATCCATCCAACCATCCACCCACCCATCCATCCATATAATTACTGGTTTTCTCTCACATCCACCCACTTAGTGCCCCAGAACAGAAGTTCTTAACTTGGGAGGCGACTCAAGAAGTGCACCTAGAACTGGATGCAATGTACGCAGTGTGCCGGGGGAACCCCCAGAACTGTATAGAAGACTTCAAAGGCTGCTCCCAGACCTGGCCTCAGAGGACGAGATGTAGCCCCCACCAGACCTGGACACCACGTGCCAATCGCAGACTTCAGACACCCAACTCGATACTGCACATGAGATCTCCAGAACTGGACCAAACATTCCAGGTTTGAACGCCAGAGCTGGGCACAGTATCTCAGAGGCGGCCTCCAGAACTGGGCACAGAATCTCAGAGGCGGCCTCCATAACTGGGCACAACGTTCCAGGCGAGGCCTTCATCACTGGACACAGTGTGAAATGGGTCGCCCCCAGAACTGGGTACAGTAACTATATTATTTACAAAACTAGACCGAATACTTCAGCAGAAGTCTCCTTTCACAGATGCAATAAATCAGAGAGAGTCTCCAGAACCGGTCACAATATTCTAGAAAAAAGGCTTTCAGCTTCCAATGTGCTCTACATCACTGAACAGAGTGCTTTAGATGCGGCCTCCAGAGATGTTTGTAATAAGGTAATAGTGATCTAGATCCTTACAGGACGCAATACAGAGCCTCCACCTCTTAGTTGTGTGGCAGGAGAGACATCCGACGAAAAAAAACATACTCCTGTTATACACCTTGTGCGGCAACCCACAGCCGGTTGGACTACTGCTTGGTTTCCAACAGCCTGGCACAGAAGGTTCAGGAAATTTCCTACTCACCCCAATATATTTCAGACCACTCCCCGGTTTTGGTGATCTTTGCAGGAGAGTGGGGATGTACCGCAGTCCCTCTATGGAGATTGAGAGCGGAGGCTTTGCCAGACCCCCCATTCGAGGATACAGTTCAGGAGTTTTCATGGCACTATGTTGAGGAGACCTGGGGCAGTGCTAGTAGCAGAGCATTAGACTGGGAGGCAATGAAAAGTGGTACTCCGAGGGGTATGCTTAAAAACAACAGATGGGGTACGGCATTAATTGGAAAGGGACATCCAGAAATATAAAGGTGATCTCGCCATCATTGAGAAAGAGCTGCATACACGCACAGAAAGATTACAAGTTTGGCAGGAGGGCAGTAGAGTGGTACTTGATGACTTGCACAAGAAACCTATTCATACAGCATATCGTCAACGACTCCATGTGGAGGGCGACAAGACCGGAGCGAAGCTTGCCAGACTGACTAGACAAGATGCCCAACAGGGTCTGATACTGTGCATCCGAATGGCTCACGGGTCCCTGGTGTGCACCCAACGAGTCATTAATCAGGTATTCAAACTTCACCTAAGCACGACTTCGGCTAGGCAGGCAGTGGGGTCAGCAGCTTACCTAAAGGAATACTTGGCGGAAATGCCTCTCCCATCGTTAGACCCCGACGATCATATTCAATTAGATAGACCCATCTCCCGAGAAGAGATGCTTGTGGCAATTAGGAACATGAAATCAGCAAAAACTACAGGCAGTGACATGTTACCTACTGAATTTTAACACCGTTATGCCGACCAAATGGGCAATAAATTGTTAGAGGTCTACCAGGAGGCTCTTCAGACCGGGACCCTCCTGTAAATAATGCACAAGCGCGTAATAATAATGATACAAAAACCAGGCAAGGACCCCAAGGAGGCCTCCTCTCATCGCCCAATATCGTTATTGAACATGGATGTCAAACTCCTTAGTAATATACTGGTGGTGCACCTGCTCCCTCATCTTCCAAACCTAATTCATATGGACCAGCCACGGTTTATTCCTGACCAGCCTACCTCAACAGACGACTCAGCTTCTACACCCCCACCCGCCAGCTCCGCTCGACCAGCCTCGCCCTCGCCACAGTCCCCCGCATCCGGAAAACGACCGCCGGCGGCAGATCCTTCTCCCACCTCGCCGCCAAGACCTGGAACACCCTCCCCACCAACCTCCGACAGACCCAAGACCTACTGGCCTTCAGAAGACTCCTCAAGACCTGGCTCTTCGATCAGTAGCAGCACCACCCCCCTCTTCCCCCAGCGCCTTGAGACCCTCGCGGGTATGTAGTGCGCTTTATAAGTGACATGATTGATTGATTGATTGATTGATTGATTCCTCAACGGAGTACCCTCCATAATCTAAGACGACTTTCGCTTGTATTCCACACCCCACAGTTGCGGCAAGACGCCTTAGCTTTCCTGAATATCGAACAAGCATTCTATTCATTAGATTGGACTTACCTGTGGCAGGTGCTCCAGAAGATGGGCATGAGCCCTAAATATAAATAGTGGGTCCAACTACTGTACTCAGCCCCTCGCGCCAGGGTGAGATTCGGGAGGGAGGTATCCGAACCCTTTGCGCTACATAGAGAAAGGAGGCAGGGGTGTCCATTGTCACACCTCCTCTTCCTGCACACAATAGAGCCAATGGCAGAGAGGCTACGCAGGACCCTACATCCCCGTGGAATCACGGTGGGAATGAACACCCATGAAGTTTCCCCTTACGACTACGACACCCTGATATTTCTGAGGCATCCAGAATACTCACTCCAAACACTCCTAAATGTGATGCAGGGGTTTGGTGAGATATCAGGCCTTTACGTTAATCCAAAAAATTCCAGGCTGTTTTCACAAGTAGACCTGGTGAATATGCCACTGGTGGGGCTCCCATGGGTGGGACCAAAAAAAAAAAGGTAGTGGTGATCACCAGTGTCATGATATTACCAAAGGAAAGAGACCGGCACTAGGATCATGAGGACTCGAAAGACACCGGCAGTGGTCACCGCTTCCTATTGGCGAGGACAAAAAGGAGGAGGGCGGGGCCAGGAAGGGACAGAGAGGATCTGGACGAGGAGGATAGAGGACAGCAATACTTGTTGCCTTGCAAGTTTGTAATGTGCTCGAATAAAGAAGCAGTATGCAGCCCTAGGGTGTCCTGCATGATCCTTTATGTGGTACATGGGCCCCAACAACCCTCTTAAGGTGTCCTTCAGAGCAGGTCTATGTACTCCGGATGCATTCCGAGTCAAACTTTGAGAACTGGGCACGACATTCGAGGTGGAACGTCAGGCCTCGTACACAATACTTCTAGTGCCCCTCTCTACCCGAGCATATTTAGGGGTCATTTCCTGAACGTGACTGGAATTTTGTGTCTGACAATTTAAGCCCATCTTCTTTTCTGTAACAGGAGAGGGTGGGAGAGAAGGTGAGCGGTAGAAAGAGACTGAGAGAAAGGGAGAGGGAGAGGGAGGAAAAGTCAGATAAAGAGAGGGATTGAGATCCATCACCCTGGTATCCCCTTGGAATCAGGCTGATGCGATACAGTCCGATCTTCGCTTTAAGATGTCTATAGCTTGGTTTGCGTTGGATGAATCTTCCGGGTGAGGTGCATAGTTTTTAGCGATGGAGACGGAAGCTGTTGCTCAGCTGTGCTCATATCCTGGCTTCTTCTACTCCTGTTTGTGGCAGAAGGGATTTCTCCTTGGAGATACCTTCCACCTTCGGTGTCCTCACACCCAGAATTTCAAATTCATTTACCACTCTCACTTGGGTGCAAGGGTGGAAAGTCTAACTTGCTAACTAGCTGCATTACTGCCGCTCCATGGGATGTAGACTTGTGTCCAGAAATTTGCTAATGGCACGGATAGACCAAACCGTAACATGTTGATGGTCCCTAACCACAGATTGCTGTGATAGCTAAACAAGAGCCCAATCTAATTTAAATTTTTTTTTTTAAATACAATCGAAATAGTCCATTCCTCAGCGAATATATATCTCTACACCATATGACATGGTTGCCATGCCCTGGGAGGCTTGGGTTGTTTGATTTCTTGGGGTTCTTCTTAAGAACCCCTTGCTGTGATACATGGACTATATGTCATATTTTTTCACCCTGTAATTGGTAGTAAATACTTTGATTGTAGCTCACCTCTTAC
Organism: Calotriton arnoldi; assembly: GCA_963921515.1. Lineage (NCBI taxonomy): Eukaryota > Metazoa > Chordata > Amphibia > Caudata > Salamandridae > Calotriton > Calotriton arnoldi. The sequence continues at coordinate 1,048,888 of CAWUFW010006621.1, forward strand.
CTTTTTCTCTCAGTTTGAGTGCATCACCATTCCTGTTTTATGCTACCTTGCACAACTAGAACAACCCCAAAATAGTTATTAAATACCTTTAACTCTTGTGTTGTTATAACGTCCTACATGCCACACACACATGGAAACAGAAGTGCTGCTTTCTTTAGTAGATGTACCCAGTGCTTCCATGAAACAGACTGTACCACACGCATTGGCAACGCCAGTGGATCTGCATGAGCACATTAGTGGGAAACACTTGGGAGGGAGGCAGCAGGAGCAGACGGAGTGGGTTATCGTTGTAAAGTAGTCCCTCATGTAGTTCTGTGCAAACACTCAGAAGGAGGTGGAAGGATAGACAAAAGCAGCCAATAAAATTTGGTGAGGGATGAACACCACTGAGCTGAGAAAGACGTGATTGACAATGTCTCGAGCCAAAGGCTGGCTGCGGCTGGTTGAAGTAAGCCAATGGTTGCAAGGGGCGGACCCAAAGCCGTATATATTTAGCAATAGTTCTGTGTGACCGCTGTGCTGTCCAACCTCAGACCTGAAAAAGAAGCATTCGCATCAGTCACAAATTGGGATGACTGCACGTACTTTTCCCCCCATGGCCATAACCTCCACTGTATTTTTCCATTTAACCTGCGTCTAGGCAACAGTTTTGTATGGCATAAACTAGTCTTCGCAACTCCCATGGTAGGTCTTGTCTGGTGCGACGAAGACATTGATGTCACTGCTTGTGGGCGTCACATTAAGCCTTCCATTGCAAGTGGTTTAGGACAGGCCTATCTTTTTTTGTGGGAGTTCTCCTCCCCGACTTCGGAGTCTCTGCTCTCCTAAACTTACTATTCAAATTCAGATTTGCCAATACTGAGAACGCGTACCCTCACACAAATACGTAGTTTTAACTTTGTGAATCAGTCCCAAGGAAGATAAAAGGATGAGGCAAACAATAATTTCCAGGGTACACTTCGGACTGAGATTTTAAATAAAATTTCACTTTTTAATTTTTTTTTAATGACAGAAGACAATCCTTTTCTCTCTGCTGGTGGAGCACAAAAGCCTTAAAGTGATTCATGAAGACAACTTCGTTTTTTTGATTTAGCTGTTTTAAAACACACTCCCACATGACGTCATTGTGGTAACAGAAGGCCTGATTGTAATGAATAATCCCTCTTATGGACACCTGCTGCAAACAGAGCTAACATACTGAGTAAACCAATGTATTCTGACCTGCCCCAGTGTTTGAAATGGAGATATAGTAGTGCTGGTGCTGGCACTGAGAAGTGCTGGTGCTGAGAGGTGCTGGTGCTGGCACTGAGAAGTGCTGGTGCTGGCACTGAGAAGTGCTGGTGCTGAGAGGTGCTGGTGCTGGCACTGAAGTGCTGGTGCTGAGAGGTGCTGGCACTGAGAAGTGCTGGTGCTGAGAGGTGCTGGTGCTGGCACTGAGAAGTGCTGGTGCTGAGAGGTGCTGGTGCTGGCACTGAGAAGTGCTGGTGCTGAGAGGTGCTGGTGCTGGCACTGAGAGGTGCTGGTACTGAGAGGTGCTGGTGCTGGCACTGAGAAGTGCTGGTGCTGAGAGGTGCTGGTGCTGAGAGGTGCTGGTGCTGGCACTGAGAGGTGCTGGTACTGAGAGGTGCTGGTGCTGGCACTGAGAAGTGCTGGTCCTCGTCCATTTAAATTAAAGAAATGCAAGTGCCCAGTACCTGCCAGATATTGCCCACTTAAAGCAACGACTCCATCGTACACTGGTGCCCAAGTACTGAAAGCAGAAGATAAGCTAGGAAAACTCGGTACTTTGACAATATGTGGCAGATACTGTACAAGCTGTGGGCTGCAAGTGAACTTGCAGTAAGCTAGCTCAGCGGGTTCAGTGCTTTACACAAAGTCAATAGAGGCTCCACTGTAAGGCAGCATGGAGTTGGCAGTGTTCATCTATCTGCTACAGAGATGTTTCTGTAACCTGTAATGCAACTGCATGCGGTATCTGTAACCTACGCGCAGGGCCTCTGAAATTATGCGATTCTGTGACTGCAGCTTTTCCGTGCATAATTATGGATTTGCCACATAATCCATCATCTGCTGCCTAATCTGCAGATTTTAACAAAAAGGAATTTTGTTTCTAGCTCCGACAGCTCAGACGCTACTAAAAACGTTGGAGCGGGCTATGGAAGGCCCTTTGCAAAGGTCAACAGGTTATCTTTTAGTTGCTTATGTCTGTATTTGGTTGATAAACTGGTACTAATGGGATGACATTTTTTGCCAAGACAGTATTACCATGTGTAAAAAAATTACAAAATAATGAAGTAATACTATAGAAAAATATGCAACATGCTGTATAACTTGTCTGTTCTTGCCGCATAATTTGGTCAACCCTGCCACATAATTTAGTTACCCTTGCCGCATAATTGAGTGCTCTCCTGCTGCAAAATTCCAGTGTCTCTGCCCACAGGTCACATTTACCAGTGCCAGTAACATATGTAAAGGTGCTTTTGCAGCATAGCCTGATCTACAAGGACACGAGAGCTCTGTTATTGTTGGTAACTGTGTGTACACTGCCAAGAGCAGGACCAACTCAGCCTTTCATCCTTCTGTGGGCGACATAATGGATAGATTTGGATGTGATGAGAGTGAAAGTTGCGCCTCGCATTGGAAGGTGGGTCTCAGGATCCAATGGTTGTTTGACCTGCTCCACTCAATACACAGTCCTTGCTTCAGCCTCTAGAAGAACAGTAGCAAGGAAGGTGTGTTACTGTGTATCTTTGTTGTGTCCTCTGCCACAAAACCTAGAAAGTTGTATGTGTCTGTCTGTCTTTCCAAGTAGATGGTGCACAAAAATAACAGAATCTCCTTCCCTCAGGGCAGAAATCATGAATGCACTCGTTTAACATCTCCGAGTGGGCACCCTCCCGCCGTCGCAGAACAATTTAACGTAAGTAGCATCATGTCACTTGCTTTCTGTAACTTACTGTTTCTGATAGTGTCGCTTATCATTTATGTGTTATAATTCTTTGCTGCTCGGTATCACGAGAGGCGCAAATGAACCGCAAATGCATAAAACTTCAAAGTTGTCCTAAACGAGGGTGGTGGGGGGCTCTCAAAATATGTGTGGGCACAGAGCGGCAAAGGTCCTTCATATGGCACTGAGCATCCATGTACAACGGGATGTGGGCATTCCGCTCCTAGAAGCATGATGTGCACTGTTCGCTGTCACTGTCCGCATTCCTTGCACAGTAAAATAATGTTTGCCTTCTTCACGTTTGCAGTAAAAGATTTCTATTGCTGCTTTTAGGATAAATATTGGCACTGTACGAAAACTGATTTATTCCTATAAAGATTATGAGAATGTGAGTCGTGAGAACTCGTTGGCGATACCAGAGTGCCCTTTGCGTGGCAGTGTTCCTTTTCCCTGAGTGCCCTTTGCGTGGCAGTGTTCCTTTTCCCAGAGTGCCCTTTGCGTGGCAGTGTTCCTTTTCCCAGAGTGCCCTTTGCGTGGCAGTGTTCCTTTTCCCTGAGTGCCCTTTGCGTGGCAGTGTTCCTTTTCCCAGAGTGCCCTTTGCGTGGCAGTGTTCCTTTTCCCTGAGTGCCCTTTGCGTGGCAGTGTTCCTTTTCCCAGAGTGCCCTTTGCGTGGCAGTGTTCCTTTTCCCAGAGTGCCCTTTGCGTGGCAGTGTTCCTTTTCCCTGAGTGCCCTTTGCGTGGCAGTGTTCCTTTTCCCTGAGTGCCCTTTGCGTGGCAGTGTTCCTTTTCCCAGAGTGCCCTTTGCGTGGCAGTGTTCCTTTTCCCAGAGAGCCCTTTGCGTGGTAGTGTTCCTTTTCCCTGAGTGCCCTTTGCGTGGCAGTGTTCCTTTTCCCTGAGTGCCCTCTGCGTGGCAGTGTTCCTTTTCCCTGAGTGCCCTCTGCGTGGCAGTGTTCCTTTTCCCTGAGTGCCCTTTGCGTGGCAGTGTTCCTTTTCCCTGAGGGCCCTTTGCGTGGCAGTGTTCCTTTTCCCTGAGTGCCCTTTGCGTGGGAGTGTTCCTTTTCCCTGAGTGCCCTTTGCGTGGTAGTGTTCCTTTTCCCTGAGTGCCCTTTGCGTGGCAGTGTTCCTTTTCCCTGAGTGCCCTTTGCGTGGCAGTGTTCCTTTTCCCTGAGTGCCCTTTGCGTGGCAGTGTTCCTTTTCCCAGAGTGCCCTTTGCGTGGCAGTGTTCCTTTTCCCTGAGTGCCCTTTGCGTGGCAGTGTTCCTTTTCCCTGAGGGCCCGACCGTGTGTAACCGGTGTCTTGACGTTATTTGGGCTCTGACCGCAGACTAAGCTAGTGTGTGTTCACAATACAAGGTCCAGGCCCTGTCCTGTAATCAAGCATGCCTTCACCATGGACAGAGGACTACAGCCCTTCTCCTAAGTGTAGCACGTGAAGCGGGTGTGGCAGCGGACTGTGTTTTGTGAATCCTTAATATGGCCAGACCTTCTTATCTGCGTTCTAATGATCACTCTTGTGTAAAGTTTCACTGTTGTGTGCACCCCAGAATCTTGTGCTTATATTCCATGTGCATGTCAAGTTCACGTAAATGTATAGTACGTGTGTAGTACATGTTGGATAGTAAAGCTCTAAGCGTGTGTGAGTCTGAGTACCGAAACCACTGGGATACATTTTGGGTGTCCCTGGTTGAACTTGGCACAGGATGAAGGAAGAGGGCATCTTTCCCTGACAGTTTAGGCATGTTGCATGCAATCCTGTGGCGGGAGGGATGGAGAACGAGGCACTGAAGTGAGGAGGATGCTTGGCTGCATTCCATGAAGACTTTGTTAGCAGGGTGCTGCTGATTAGTTCTTCCTGAGCCCTACATTTGGTAGATGATAGGGGTGGAGGGTAGGACTGCACTTTCTGTTTAACAAGGCGAGGAAGTTTCTAGACCAGGCTTTCCATTTTGCCTAATCCTGATTGCCACGTCTGATGACAGCCAAGTGCAGAAACCTTGCACTTCATTGTGCCTTTGTTATGGGTGCTCCAGTTTGGGGACCGCCTCAGTGCTTTCTGCTGTGAGAAGCATCATTCTTCACAAAAGTTGAATCTGGAGAGCGGCCTGAGAAGAAGACCTAAAAGGAGAACCAACCCCAATGGTTCTGAAGTCTGAGACACTGGATCCACATCCCCTGTCTGGAAAATGTGTTTAAAAGTGGCATCCAAGCAACCCCACTTTGTTCATGTCCCAAGTTCTTCTTGACCAAGGAAGGCGGTGCTCTGCGGAGTACCCAAGGAGCTGTTGTGTAACCTGGACTGGTGTCAGCGAGTGAACATCATCTGCAATCTGCATTTTCTGGTGGAGGAGCTGAGGGTCCACCTGGTGCCTCGTTGCCTGCCTGCGGAGAGAGGGAAGGAGTGTGCCTGGCCCTGCAGGAGGAGAGAGGGAAGGAGTGTGCCTGGCCCTGCAGGAGGAGAGAGGGAGAGCGGGAAGGAGTGTGCCTGGCCCTGCAGGAGGAGAGAGGGAAGGAGTGTGCCTGGCCCTGCCTGCGGAGAGAGGGAAGGAGTGTGCCTGGCCCTGCAGGAGGAGAGAGGGAAGGAGTGTGTCTGGCCCTGCAGGAGGAGAGAGTGTCACGGAGGAGAAGCCCAGTGTGTGGAGCACCCAGAGAAGGCAGATGGCATCAAAGGACATTGTGATTGTGAGTTGGTTGATTGTTGAGTTTTGAGCTCCGATTCATGCTTCATGTTTCCGCCATAATTGCTGTGGGGGCCTCATCAAGGGTCTCCCGGGTGAGAGACAGCAGGGTGGGATCAGCAGGTGTAGCGCCGCAAGGGGGAATCATGACCAGCATCATTACCCTAGATACTCAATTAAATTGTGCAATATTTATTACTGCTGTAAGAGTAAATAGTATTTTTTTTCTAAAGACAGTGTGTACTACAGTGAAAGTATTTTTTTAGTTCAAATAGTTTTTATTAAGTTTTTCAAAAGAAGAAAAAGAGACCAACAACTAAAAGACAGTGGTGACATCAATTAATCAAAGGATGCAATATAAAATGCATCAGTATTTAGGGGAATACAGACAGTGGCGGCCACCACTCACAAAGGGTGGTGAGCAGGTGGGAGGGGACGTGTTAATTTTTTTTTTTTTTTTAAACGTACCTGAAGCCTCCCGTATCGCATCACATCGCTCTTGCTGTCCTCTTCCTGGTCCCAGCAGCCCTGGGACAGACTCCCATCCAATTCCCGTGTTGCAGAGCAACGCGGGGATTGGGCTGGAAAGACGCTCCACTCAGGTCAGGGAGTCTGTGGGTTTTCTCCAGCCCGGCTGCTGAATGCTGCTGGGCTGAAGAAACCTAAGTGTGCATGTGTGTTTTTGTCGGTCTGAGACGGCCGGCCAAACACACATGCGTACTTGGGGAGTGCACAAGCACTCCTCCTCCCCCCTCCCATGCCCTGCCACTCCATGCACAAGCTGGCTCAGAGCCGGCAAACGAAAAATAAAACTATGCTAAAACATCGTTTTATTTTTCGTTTGCTGGCCCTGCACCAGGCAGTGGGGCGACGCTCCTCCGCCATTGCGGAGGAGCCGCCGCTGGATACAGAAGGGGGGAAGGGGAAACGCTGTGCATATCCTTACATCCAAATCAATTCTAATGTCCGCTGTTATGGTACATAATTCGTCCCATGACAATAACCAAGCGTACTAACGCAACAATATTCTTGTACATAGAGTATATTGTGAAGCAAATACACAAGGGAAAGACCCAAGTAAATATAAACTGTCAGCACTAAGATATAGGAGGTAGACTGTAAAGAAATTGCATTGTGACTGTGCAGTAATACTGCAAATCTGTACTGTTATGTTACAAATCTTGATGAATAAAATTTTCTTTAAAAAAAAAAAAGATATAGGTGGTAGTGGAATGGTTATCTGACCTGCTTCAGACCATTAGAGGGGCTCCAGATGCGAAGTTGTGGTTTGTAAAACGTCAGGGGGTGTAATTTGAAAACCTCAGAGTCTATTGTGTCTGTTGGATAATTGTTGAGGTCTGAGCTGGTGGGCCCCCCCCCCCCCACCGAGTAGCCTGTGACTGTTCGCCGCCCTTACAGTCAAATGCACAAAGGGTTGTACTTGGCCCAGTTTTCAAAGCCACAGAAGGACGGACCCCCAGGCCACCAGTGGCAAAACACCTGGACCACCATGGTTGGGGCCCAGCAGCCCCTTACTTCTCTGATACCCCACAAACGGGGTCTGACACTCAAATATTGCAAACATGTATAAGAGGAAAACATTATGATATAAGCAGTTTGTGTTAAACAATATAAGGAAAATGGACTCTAAACCACTGTTAATTTATTTTTATTTAAACAAAAATAATTTTAAACGTGAAAAAATGCATGGAAACTCCGTATCAGAACCCGATCTGGAAGGAAACCTTTTATTTCAGAAAAAAACAGTAGAACAGCCTACATATTTCACGAAAAAAGGAATAAAAAGGCTTTAAAAATGTAAGTCTAAAAAAAGTTTAGGAATGCGGTAGTCTACTACGGCCCTAACCAAGTGAGCAGGAAGCAAGGAAAATTCACGATGGAAACTGCAAATAAACAACGAAGATGGGAGGCAGCATGTCCTAGACCAGAGAAGCAAAACAAATGACATTTTCGGCTCAGACAAACCTTAAGTAAAACTGTGTTTGGGAATCCTTTACAGCGGGGATGGACTGCCCAGTGTATCAACAGGGGGATTGTTGCTGGGGCCATGGAGCTTTAAATGCTGTAAGGCCACAATGTTGGTTTAGGCAGCTGTATTGTGGGTGTTCACATTCCTTATTAGCAGAACAACATCTGTATTGCAGCTCCTCCACCCCTCTTTGACCTGAAAACACACACTGGCCCCTGTGCACAGCTCTTGTTCATAGTCTGAGGGTCTCTCGGGGACATGTAGCCCCGGCTGCTTGAGTGTTCTCGGCCTGGCCCTGATGTACCTGGCGGAGCGAAATATCTTGGGGTACAGGGGATTGGGTGGGTGGTCAGCACTATTTATTAAATGGCATTGATGGTAGGGGTGGGGCTCTGGTGCTTATAAGCAGTGCCACTGGAACAATGCGTCGGTGGAGTGACGAATTATGTGGCCGGTGTGAGCAAATTATGCGGCGAAAAGGATCATTTTGCGTCACATTTTGGGATAGTATTACTTTATTAGTTTGACATTTTTAAACTTGTTAACACTGTCTGGGAATTAGTTGCACTTCCCGCAGTACCAATGTAACACCCAAATATAAAAACAAGCTACAAAAAGATGCCCGGTCTACGTTTCCAAAGGGCCTTGCACTGCGAGGCAACACTGGTTGTGGTGTTTTTAGTAACGTTTGAACTGTTTGAGCTAGAAACAAAAAAATGTTTTTGTTTAAAGTCTGCAGATTATGCAGCAGATGATGGATTGTGTGGCAAATCTATAATTATGCGCAAATCGCCACGGCCGCACAATCGCATAATTCCAGTGGCCCTGCTCATAAGTTAGAGGCTTGACAGAAATTACTTGTTTGGGCTTCGAAAAACTCGATTCTTCATAGATCAATCTGAAACAACAATTGAAAAGCCAAAAGGTCTGGGTTTAATGTGCTAACGAAAGCAAAGTTAGCGCATTAGAGCAAGACACACCTGAGGGAGCCACAGGAGCGGACTCAGGGGGCTATAGTTGTAAAACAGTCCTTCATGCAGTTCAATGAAAGTACTTAAGTGGCTGTGGAGGGATTAACCTAAACAGCCAATAGCATTCGGTGAGTAGTAGAAGCTCGTTAAGTAGATCCTCTGTGTGCTTCAATCTATAGAGAAATGAGCAGAGGAGGCGCTTCTGGTGGTACTTTGTATTCTCACCATCTGTAAATGTTTGGAAATCCGTGAACGCAGCAGCAGAGTACGCGATGACGCAAGCAATGTACGTGATGACACAGGCCCTTGGTTGAAAGCCCCTCTGGCGCTCCAGTTGTGTGGTGCACACAATGGGCCCTATTCACGAAAATAAATGTCAAAGCGCGGCAGAGATGTATATCTGTGCTTGAGTGTACTTTTGCATCTTTTTGCATTCCCAGTGGTAGGCCTGGAAGCCTGTTCAAGCCTACAATAAGGATTATCACGTGACCATTCCAATGGGCTCCTATTCCCGTTGAGCATAGAATTCCCCACAGGAATGTGCAGTCCCACCCTCCATGTGCATGTTTGCGGGCCACACTTCCGGGTAAAACCACTCCTTGGAACCAGTGCCTCGGAAGTGGGGAGGTGAGGCGGGGGGGGGGCGGGGTTGAAAAAATAAACTAACCTTCCCTGCCGCCGCCTCTTCCCTTTCCTCTTCTCTCAGCACCGGAAGCATCAGCAGCGTTGTGATTGGTCTGAGCGGCCTGTTTGGCCGCTCAGGCAGTGCCTGGGAGCCTGGGCATGTTCTCCACCGGGCTGTGCAACACAGCCAGGTGGAGAACATGCTAAGTGCACATGACTTTTTGTCAGGCCAAACAGTCATGTGCACTTAGGGAGTGCAAACCAGTCCTCACTCTGCTCTGGCGAGCTGAGCCCCGCCCACCCCGTCTCCGAGTCCCGCATAGAATAATAAAATGATAATAACGTTTTATTAATATTTTATTTTTTTTCTGCTCAAAGAGCAGGGGGGGCGACGCTCCTCCGCCTTAGCGGATGAGACGCCACTGCTTGGAGCTCCCACTTCCCGTCCCTTGATTGGGGTTTCCTATTGCAGTTTCTTCTCCACACTCAAGGCATAGTAACTGCACTTACTCCTGCCAATAACACCTTCGTAGATTTCTCACAGATGTAAAAAGGTATTTTCAGTCATAAACATTTTCGGTGTGACTGCCTGCATTCACCGCACTCTTTACAGTGTCAAAAATTACTATATTGCGCCTTTTTTTTAACAGTTTATTTGGAGGTTTTTGTAAAGGGCAGCCCCAAAGCTCTTACAACAAACACACCCTTAGCACTGCACTCCGATCGTGCTCTGCCCTGCCGAGTTTCCCAGGCCCATATGTGAGGCTAGCTGCTTCAGTCCAAGTTTTTTCTTTGAATTCTGGGACTTGTAGTCTTCTTGTGTACTCCATTATAAGACCAGGTCTAAAAGTCCCAGAATTCAAAGAAAAAAACCTGAACTGGAGCGGCTCATCAGAAACTTGGCACCTGTGTGTGCTGGAAGCGCAACTTAAAACCACGGCTGCACAATACCAAAAAAACACAAATTAACAGTTTTACCACCCTTCCCCTTTCACATGGAGCTATTGTCGGTGCTTTGAGCTGGTTTTAAAACTGTACAGGCGTTAAACACATAACCTATAGCATACATACTTTCTCCTGCTAACTCTGTCACTTTCTGGCATGCGTTGTCACCTCCCCAACTACACACACCCCTTCCGATGAATAAAGTCGTTTTCGCCTCCTTGCGTGACCCCCTCCCCCGTCCGCTCCCCTCTGAACTGAGATGTTCTTCTGCGCCTTGGATGGCACCCAGCGCCTTCTCACGTTCAGCCCTTCATTTCCCTGGTGGCCCCGCCCCCTCTCTGCCCCCCTCCGTCTCCTCGCCCCTCTGAACAGACTCCTTGTTAATAAGAACCAGGTTGTGGCGGAATGCAGCCGGCTGCTGACAGCTCGCTGAACCTGAGAGCCGCCCGCTCGGATATTTCCTGCCCTTGGCAACCCCAACCACGGCCCCCCTCCGGCCCCGGCTCCCTCTGCAGTCCAGCGCTGAAAGAGGAGAGAGCCCTGGAGGCACTGATCCTGCCGCCCCGGAGAGGGGGTGAGGGGTGTTAGAAGGGACCCAGCGGGATCATGGAGAGGAGTGACAGTATCACTGCAGCCTCCCCGCCCCCATCCTGGAGGAAGGAGGGCGCATGGCCTCATGGGTAGTGACACAGTTTGCCGCCCTTGGTGGACTTCACATTTATTGTAAGGGGGGGCTGCATGTGACATGAGAACAGGGGCGTAGCTATCAAAGGTGCAGCATGTGCAGTTGCACCGGGGCGAGAGCCAGAATGCCGACGGGACCCACTGAGCCCTGACTACTGCTGTATTTCAGTGCATGAGCAGCACATAGGCGGGGCGCTCCGTCCGTCAACAATAAATGGTTCTATTGCTGGGATTGAGGCCATTGTGCGGTGTGGTCAGCTGGTGGCAGAGATACCTGGACTCAGTGGCGGCTGGTGGAACTTGAAACTGGCAGGCCTGCCAAGGATCACGCATCACGTGTGACACTACCGCATTTCAGTGTGGTGTTCCGCATCACCGCACTGAAATGCTTTGTCACGCATTTTTAATGCCACTGAAACTGGCTACCGCGCTGGTGCTAGCGCGCCGGCTCTGCTGCTCCAGACTTGCCGCCAGCAGCTCTGGCACTGTGACTCATAAACAGTTAAATTCTTGTGCTCTCAGCTCTGGCTGAGTGAGTCACTAAGAGTGCTGGCGGCATTGCTACAATGTTACATTTGCGGCCTCAGCCGCCTGCCAGCCTGGCTACATTCATTAATTAATTCCCGCGGCGCTGCGGCGCGGGCCAGGCTGTTTTCCAGCCCACACTCACTGACTCTGCCGATTAAACACCCCGGGGCGGGGCCATGACATGTGTGCCATTGGGGCCGTGACCCCGTTACCACAGTGACCCCGTGCGGCTCGCGGCCGCCGGACGACCGTGTAGTCAGGCTTGACTGAGAAGACCCGCGTTCGTTACCTTTACACTCATTGCCGGGGCCGCAGTAAGTGTCTACTATTGGGGGGACCGTCGGGGTTCACACCGTGGGACAGGGGAGAAAGGGTTTCTAGAAGTTTGAAGTGTCAATCCCTGCAAGACGTCGTTAACAATTACCCTCCACGTTGCCTTCACGCAACAATCCTTGCCGTGGATGGGCAGTCAACGTTTTCCTATAGGTTTCAGTGACTTGCCCTCTGCCTTTTGCACACTTCAGCACGAACGATCTCCCTACGTCCCGTGCCTGGAACACCGAATTTAGAAATACACAAATTGCCATCGGGGAATTTAGTTTTACTAATTGCCATCATGCCACTGGTTAACCTTCCCACTAAGCGCCTTCGGAACAAACAAAAGTTACAGCATCAAAAGCATTTTAAATCACTTGCTGTTTACCCGCTGCACGCTTTTATTTTGACTTATTTCAGCACAGACGGCTTTCTCACATCCCGTGCCTGCCCGGTATCTAGTTCCACTTGACCGCTATTACATTGGCTATAAAGTTGGCTTCATTCAGAGCGGCTTCCGTACCCTGTACTCTAGGATCCCTGTAGTAAAGTAGCGTGTCTCTGCTTGAGCAGTGACGCACGCGTTAATGCACATTACTAAAATGTAACAGAGTCGGGGGTGTGGGTGAGTGTGCAGTGCTCGTGGACTAGCGCTACATGCAATATGCCTGATTATAGCGCCATAGGCGTCCGCGTCGCCGTGCGCCGAATAAAACAACGATCTCTCCAGCACGGGGGGGGGGCGTCCAGCCCAGTTTAACAGTACGACCAGATTGCAAGGGCACTAGATTAGTGACCTTCAATAACTGGTGCTTTGCAGCAGCTTTAAAATGATCTTTTTCTCCTTGTTCAAGTGGGTTAAATTCTGATACTTTTATGTTTCCCTCTTCTTCATTGATTTATTTTGCTCGTGAGAAAGTGTCACTCATGGTCATTGAAATGTCACTCATAATTACTCAAAAATTATGAAAATGTCACACATAGCTATCTGAAACCTTGGCAGCTATGAACTGGTGAGCCGGATGCAGAACAAATAAACGTATGCGAGTGAGCCTGAGGGGGGTTCGGGGGGTTCTCCCCCCGTGAAGAAATTTTTTAAAAATTGGCATCTTTTTGGTGCGATTTTCAGCACTATTTCTGTGATACATGGACTAAAAATTCAGGTCTTCTAGGCATTCATAAAAGAAAAGTCATACATTATTTCAGAGAATTTCTGGGTTGCCAAGCAAGTCTGACTTCTGAAGAGGGCTAGGGTACTAAGCAAGACTGCTTTGGCTCTACCCTTTCCAATAGAAAACACTACTTAGCGATGTGAACAAGTTCAATGGACAAATCTGGAGTCTAGGGAGAGTCCCTCTCCTGAGAAAGAAATTAAAAAAGATTGGCAAATGGTGCATTTTAAAGCAAATGAATGCAGCGATAAAGCAGTGGGAACGTATAGTCTTGAAATATTAAACATTAAAAACTGCCCCGTATCTTCTTGCATTAATTTGTTCAACAGTTACTGTAATATGTAAATTGTTCTGCATGACAACTTTAGCCCTTTAAAATGTATGCTTGCCCAGTGTCTTGCACTGCATGCAGCATTAACTTTGGAAAAATATGTTCTAACCAGACTTCGGGAATCACCCACAGCTGCTGGCTGTAACCAGTCATATATAAATAAGTGCAGACAGGTCTTTAAGTGAGATGAAAAAAGTGGGTGCTCCCTATAAAGGAACATGCCAAATACATTTCTGTGATTCCCATAGTGTGCCATCAGACCGGTATTTTGGTTTCTCTCTGAGATGTAATTTTATCCAGATAAATGGCACAGCAACTGACATACGCCTAAAGCCTGTCAGTATGATTGGCTTTGTCACTGGGTGTTAGCTGTTTAAGATAAATGAGTAACAACAATGATTTCTTATAAATAATTAACATTGAAAATTTTAAATTCTGAAATAGTGAGTCTGTGAATTAAATAGCATTGAGGCCTGTGGAAGGAGTTTTGGCCTTCAATTATGTGTGCTTTATGTTAGATATGTATCCTCTTTTTCTTTGCATATCTTGTCCATCTGCACATCTTCAACCCCTCTCTTTCCTCTTCAGCATCCTCTTTTCACTGTTCCCAGAATGCCCTTCCTCACTGGTCAACAGCCTTGTACTGCAAGAACACAAGGGTATAACGGAGTGCAGGCATGCGCCGATTGCTAACTCCTTAGATAAGACAAGCAGGAGTTCTGTCAGCTGCTCCAAACTGCAATTGACACTGAACAAGGCTTAAACCCAGAGCACTGTGTTATGGACTGCACAAGTCGAAGATGAAGACTGCAGAAAATATCCAAATAAGAGGCAGAGATGGACCCAGAGTTACAGAACAGCTTAGCAGGAAAAAAGCCATAATAGACACGTGTTGGGAGTGGGTGAAAAACAAGATGAGTATAGACCTGCCAGACACACACTCTAGGTTGCATAGAATTTACATTATGCACAAGTGTAACATTTTGCCCTTCCAGACCCATATGTCGTACTACTCAGTCACACCTTGTACACAACCTAGTCCATTTGTCTGTGCTGCGGTCCCATGCTCTGTGCAGCCCATCTTTCTGTACTACAATGTGCAATGCAATGTGCTGCATAGTGAAGTCCCACTTGTTTCTGTGTGCAGTGCCGTGCCCTGCAAGGCACAGTTCCCTCTCTCTCTCTGACCTGCGTAGACTCGTATTCTGCATTGAGCATTCATGTTCACGCTGTTCTGTCCCATTTTCCAAACATGCTTACCCTACATTCCACACAGGGCTATTTTCAATTCCATGCTGCATTCTTCACATCTGCACATAGCACATGGTGTAATCACCCAAAATCAAGTTTTTTAAAGGAGTCTGGTCTCTCTCGTGTGCTGACCAGCCCTATGCTCTGCCCTGTCCAACAGTCTAGTCTGTGCTTTTAAGTCCAACCCTCTGGACTGGACTATACCATGTTTAGCTCCGCACATCCCTTCATGCTGCACTATTGAATGCCACTTTTTGCACAGCGCAGGTTCATGTTCCGCACCGCCCAGTACCCATTCCACATCAGCCCTTCCGCACAGTCCACGCTGTACAAACGCTCAATCCACGCTGCACAGTAACACATCCTTAAACATTTTGTCAAACACTTAAAATTCACCTTGCTGCAATGCAACTGAATTTGCATAAAATCACTCCGTGTAATATTTCCCTAAAACAACCCTCCCTCTAAGTGCACAAAAATGCTGAAGGTAAAACACAACGAGCCTGCTGGCTGACGAAAAGTGCCCGGAGACACAACAAAATCAGCTCAGAGGGACATATTTCCACACCTACGTCACTTACTAATTGGCACCAAGAAACAGATGCAACTTGGAGCGGTTTTCTGTTGTTTGCTGTAATATATATATAATTTATTTTTTTAAACTCTGCGCTTAAGTTTTTGCAGTCAGGTGATGAGTTTAGTCAGCAACGCCGGTTCTAGACATCATGCGCAGCACAGTTGCATGCACGCGGTTTTTAGAGGTTTTTCAATGCCCCACCACACTTGCGTATTTACTGCCCGCTTTTATTGCTAGTGAGCCAACAGGTCAGAGTGCTTGATAAAAATATTGCTAAAAAACAAAAAACTGTTTATAGAGCAGTTCGATGACAGGGAATGAGAATCAGCGGGGTGGGGGAGGGGTGGGGGAGGGGTGAATGAGAGCAAGCAGGTGAGGTGAACTGAAGGGTGTCTGGGGGTGCAATAGGGAGACTGAGGAATCCAGAGTGAGGGAAAGAAATAGTTGAGTAAAAGAGGTGCGTGGAGGTGAGAGTGAACACAGGAGCGTGAGAACTTTAAGGAGGGCCATGAAGAAGGGAGAGAATGAAGAGCAGCCGGCTAACTGGACAGTGTGGGGTTTTCAGAGACTGATGTGAGGAGGCGAGGGGGACACGAAAGGCGAATACGGATTATAGAAAGAAAGGTGAAGATGGGGGGTGGGGAGGGAGTCCGGGGGTGATGTGGAAGAGAGAAGGAAGCAGTAGTGCACTGAGCGAGGTTCAGAAAGGAGCGTGAGGAGTTTCCGTAATAGTACTAGTAATACCAGTGGCGACTCGCAATACTCGCGGGTGGGGGCCGGAGGAGTTGGTTTAAAATTAAAATAAAAAACTTACCGGACCCGGGTCCGTGCCGCTTTGGCGCCTTCTGCGTTCAGCCTCAACTTCGGAACTGGAACAGCCGCGTCACAACCCCTCTCAGCCAACAATGACGCTGCTCCAGCAGCGCCAGGATTGGCTTGAGCAGGGATTCTCCACGCCCATTAGGAGACCGGGGGCTGCGGCAACAAGCAACCCTCGCTCTCCTAAGGGGAAGGCTACTGCGCATGTTCGATGACCAGCCCAAAGCCGAACATGCGCACTAGTGCGCTCACCCGCTGTCAGTCTAGTCAAACCCTCAGTGCTGCCGCAGCCCCACCCCCTTCAGCGTGACAGCGTCCTGATTGGAACTAGACTCAGAACAAGTTCTGACGCTGTAGAACGAAGAATTTGATATCTTTAATTATAGCGATGAATGGGGCCGTGCCGGCATTAGTGGGGCAACACCCCAGCGCCCCAATGGACGCACCGCCACTGCCTGGACTGTATGCTGGGGTCCCTCGCGGCGCAAGCATTGTCACCGAGTGACTTTGGAAGCACGGCCGCTTTTTCGAGTGTTGCCGTCACTCAGAGTGCCTTGTAGTGTGGTTGCCAGTGACCCCCTGACAATGGTGTGGGCAGTCCTTGAGTAACTGCTTATTTCTGTTTATTTATTTTGTCTCTGTCCTTTTTTGTTTTGTTTGGGCCACCTCTCCCAGCTTACACCTATTTCTGGTGGCGCACTGGGCCTGAATCGTCTCGCCCCAGCACTAGAGAAAACAGATAGGCGAGGTTGAGAATGCAAACCAGCCATGGCAATTAAGTCAAACCGGGCGAGAGGGGGGGTTGCTGGTGGGAAACACTGCTGCTGCTTTTGTTATTTTGTTAGAGGGGGCCAATATTGTAGTACTGTGCAAAACCGGCCCCCAGTAAAAATTTTTTAAAAAAGCAGCCCCGACCGCTCCAAAACCGGCCCCCACCCTTCCAGCCCACCGGGAAAATGTCTGTCCCTGGGCGGGGTACACCCCTTCCCCTATGGTTCCCCGTGATCTTCCCCTATGGTTCCCCGTGATCCTGCGATCAGCCTGGTCCTGGGCCTCCTATTGCTGCATAGTGGCAAGCACTTGTGGGCGGGGCGAGCACTAGCACACTCGAACAGGGAAGGGCAGGCAGAGTGGTACAGCAGCGCTTGATGCCAGGCGCCACGCGGCTCTAGAAATGAAAGCTGGTGCAGCGGTAGACAGGGCACACCCCCCTCACGCAATGCTGGTCTGCATCACGAAGTGGAGGACGAGGAGCCAGTCGCGGCTGGCATGACTCGCGGGTTGGGGGGTGGGAGGGGCGGGTCACGCGGGGGTTCGCGCAGGGGGGTTAATTAAAAAAAAAAATAAACTTACCTTCCCGGGTCCTGCACCGTCTCAGCTCCCGGCCGGGTCCCGCATTTTCCTGGAACAGGAAGCAGGCAGAGCAGGCAGCCTCACTCCCCTCCCCTAAGCCAATCACAACGTTGCAATGACAGCGTTGTGATTGGCTGAGATGCCGACCACACAGGCGTCTATGGGGAGGCCATTTTCTCCATGTAGGCTGCCTACATGGAGAAGTTGCAGAGTGCGTAAGACTGGTTTGGTCGGCCCTGGGACCGACCAAAAAGTCAGCACCTTCAGAGTGGGCAAGCCACTCCTCTCCTGGACTCCAGCAGACCCGCCCACCCCCAACCAAACCCTTCTGCTTTCTCGCAGTCCGAGAAGCAGGAACATAAAATGATAGTTTTACAATTTTATGTGTCTGCTTCTCGCACTGCGAGAAAGCAGTGGGGCGACGCTCCTCCGCCCTAATGGAGGAGCCGCCCCTGTGAGGAGGTTAGATGTGGTGAGAGTGATTTACTCTGTGGCCTGCCATCAGGCCGGGAACAGGCCATGGGGTGTGACCACACTTGTGGTCCAAGTGTGTTTCCCCGAATCAACAGGCGGGCCGCTCTAGAGTTGACAGGCACACACCTAGTGGCTGCGGGGCGTAGGTTCTAACACCCTACTTGTTGCCAGTGTAGAGTTGTTCACTTGTGCTAGGCCCTCGGACAGTGGAGGAAAATAAGGACACAGAAACGCTTCTTTAACTAACTTAGCCACTCCCATGCACTTTTATTAACACTACACGGGAAGCACAGGATTCATCCAAAAACCCACACGTACGTACGTAGGTGACACTTTTAAGACCACCCCGCGATGGGCGGCGAGGAGGTACAGTACATGCCCTAGGGCCTTTGGCAGCATTGCTAATGCCACTGCTTAAGAGGGGTGGGGCTCGCGGCATTCCCATAAAAAGGGGACTGCATTTTGATTTTGCCCTCCTAGGGCATTCCTCTCCCCAGTGTGCTCCGTTTTGGCTCATCATCTTATGTGCAATAATCTGAACCTTCCCAAATAGTCTTCTCTAGGCTAAAAGGTAATATTGTGCTAGATGTATTTAATACCATGACCTCGTAGCACCACAGGGGTCAAACGCCTCACCCTGATTTCGACTATCCAGACACATTTTGGAGCACACACTCGCAAATATATTACTAAAGCTTGGTATGGTAGCGCACAGGCAGCATATTTTCCATTGAAATGGCCACAAATGTTGCCCTGATGTGCAGTTTTACAGGTAAAACTAGGTAGTGCACAAAATATAATGTATACAAATTGTTTTTCAGCAAATATTTACTATTTGCATATCAGCAAGTGAAGTGCCTTGAGTTGTTTTGATTTTATTAAAATCTTTGTTTACATCACACTTCTGAACATCAAAAAATGTGCTTCATTTTTGCTTTCCTAACTGCTGATACATTTTAAGATCTGTGCACGGTTATTTTACAGGTATTTAAATGTTGTGTAACTTGTGTTGGAAAAAACTAACATCCTACAGCCTTACCTTTCGCACTCCCTCTACCCCAGGAATATTGCCAGAGAGTTCACTTAACAAAATCGTCTAACTCTGCAGTCAGAGAAAGAAAAGTAAACACCAGTCTCCATGTTGAAAGAATTAGCAGCAGGTTCTCAGAACTCATAGCCTGACATGTCCTCTGTCTTTAAATGCACAACAAATGTCCCAAAATATAAACCACATATAAAGGCATCTTTATTGTTCATTCACCTTCTAAACTCCAGCATGTATGTTTTGAGGTGCTGCAGCACCTCCACAACCCTACTTCTAGCACCTGTGTCCTGACAGAGGTCGGTGGGTAGTTGGGTTTATGAGCTTTGCTGTCATTAATTTATTTATGGTTCTGTTGTTCTTGGCACTAGGTGTGTTTCAAGAATGACTAGATCAGCGGGTTATGGAGTTTAAAAGATGTGTTAGAAGGTCTCTCCAGCAGTGGTTTGTTGCTGCCTGGGTGATGGGCTTGTCTGTTGCCTGGCGTGCCGTGTGAATGCATTAGGGGAATCCTGGTCAGGACCACTGGTGTTATGCCATTCTGCTGCAACGCTTTATTTCCGTATAATTATGGATTTGCCGCATGCTTTATTATCTGATGCGTAATTTGCAGATTTAAAAACATTTTGTCTAGTTCAAATGGATCAAAAGTTACTAACTATGCAATGTCATGTTTTGCAGCACAGTGGAAGGCCTTTGCAAAGGTTGACCTGCCACCTTTCAGTTGCTTAATGCTGTATTTTTGTGTTGAACTGGTATTAATGAGGTAAAACCTTTGCCCAGACAGTTTTAGCATGTGTAGAAACAACAAAATACTGAAGTAATACATCACAAAATGTGCCGCATTACATCGCATAATTTGCAACAAAATTTAGATGATCCTGACACACTATTTGGTCCTCCTCAGCACATAATTCCATTGGCCCTGGTCATGAAGTTCCTTACCAGGCTATTGTTGTATGGGTGGCATTGCTGGATTTCCGTAGGTTACTGTTCCACCATCTGGAAAAGAGTTAAAGGTGCCTTGCTGACACCCCACGGAATGGCAGGAGGCCTTGAAGGGACGACCTCATGTCAGGAGAGTCATCCTTAAGTGGGTTTTGCAGCTAGTTATGCCTGGATCCTCTGGAGGATGTAGGCTGTAACCATCTAGTTGGTTTTGTCATGGTTCCATTATTGGGTAACCTGTGACAAAAGAAACTGGCATGGCACATACAGATTGGGCATAAATGTCAGAGGGATGCATGACAAGAAACTAAATTGGCAGTGTAGAGGACACGTGGCAGGAAACAAAATTGAATGGGTAAGGCACCAGCAAGGAACAGGAAGTCGCTGACACAGGAAATGGAGGTGTGTGCGTACAGTTCACAGACGTTCAAGGACAGAGACGCGGATGGAAGCTGCTGCAACAACCATTTTTTTTTTTGTGTAAACAGATTTTATTCAGTTACATCACATAAAGTAGGAACTATACAAATGGGTGAAAGAGTTCCAACATGCTTCTAATAGTAGTCATCGACAATCATGTTAATGAATATACATTGCTATACATGTTTTTCTCGCCAACTGTGTCCTGCTTCTCAAGAGCAACTGTATTCATCTATCTTATCAGGATTCTTAGGAGAATCGTGCTCTATATCCCTATTCCTGGAAACAACTTCACAAGTGTCCGTATCCGTCCCTACTCATATCTATCACAACAATCAACTAAATAACAAAGTTCCCCCTCCCCTCCACCCCCCCCCCTTGCCCCCCCCTCACCCCAGGCATGTCGCTCCATCATCTAGTACTTAGTGGAGAGTAGTATTTAATCGTGTAGGGCATCTGGCTCCATACTTCAAGTGAAAAGGTATCCACGTAGGGGGGAGCCACTATATAGTACATGCTCGCCAACTCCCAAGCTATCTGCTCAGGGAGGGCTATGTTTCAATCCCTATATACAATTCTCCTCACTCAGGGGGTGGTTCGGTATCATCAGTCGGGCGCTTGAGTAAGTCCACTAACGCCACCCATGCTCTCGCCGTGTCTAACATTTTTTCATTACTGGTTCTCTGGGCCATTTGTAATCTAAAAATCCCTTCACAGTCGGCCCATTTTGTGAATTCTCGCAGCCACCTTGAGATGTTGGGTGCAGTGGTCGCCTTCCAATGACTGGTAATTTCCCGCTTAGCTAGGACTAACCCCACGTCAATGAATTTGCTGGTAACTTTATTGCGGGCAGTATGAGGGAACCAGTGTAATAGGCAAAATCCTGGGGTCAAAGTGCTGTCTCTATCCGTTATTTCACCCAGTTTAGTCGTTACTGCTCTCCAGAACTCTTCTAATAATGGACACTCCCAGAACATGTGCAAGAATTTTGCGTTTTCTAGGTTACACAGCGAGCAAGTTGTTCGGGTCCCAAAAAATTTGTTAATTTTGTGCGGGGTGAGATACGCTCTGTGGAGGACATAGAACTGGATTAGCTGAAATCGCGCGTTTCTAGAGCACTTCCACGCTCTTTCTACTAGTACTTCCCACGGCTTCTCCTCTATGGGGATCCCAAGGTCTGTTTCCCATTTGACACGCAGGTTCTCTAAGGGGCGCCTGACCTCCTGGGTAATCCGCCTGTACAGGCAGGTAACCGCCTTGTTCTTCCCAGCCGCTGATACCACATACTGGCATGGGAGAGAGGTCGGCGGTTCCGCCATCCCCTTCTTCCAATGCTTACGGATGGCTGCTGTCAATGCGGCATGTAAGAGGAAGTCATGCCGGGGCAGTTCATACCTTTCTAATAGATCATTAAAGGGTAGGAGGGTGTTGCCCTCCTAAAGGTCTCCGATAGTGGAGATCCCCGCCTCTTCCCAGTCCCGTAATCTCTGCCAGTCCCTCCATGCGGGAAGGCCTCGCAAACCAGCAGCGGAATCTCAGGGGCATACGGGGGTCTCAATTTGGCTCTTTTACTGGCCTGATTCCAACATTGCCTCATCACCCACAGATCTCTCGGAGCCTCCCGCTCGCTTAAGGGGAGTTGGAGAAGCACTCGAGAAAGCTGTCTTGGGTCCGGATCCATGCCCCCATGGGCCTCCTCAGTACGAAGTCTCCCCGCCATCCATTTTGTAAACCATTGTAGTTGAGCTGCATGGTAATAGGCCTCGAAGTCAGGGACTGCAAATCCCCCCCTCCCGCCTAGGTCTCAACATGGTGACGAGCGCCACTCTGCGCCTCCCAGAGCCCCATAAAAATCCTGTAATCAAGGTGTTAAGTTGGGTAAAGAATTTTCGCGGTATCCATAGTGGTAGTGAGCCAAAATAGTAAAGTAGCATTGGTAGGGTGACCATCTTTAGCAGCGCCACCTTTCCTGCCACTGACAGTGGGAGGGTTCCCCAAAATTCAAAGTTGCTCCTGGTGGTTCGTAGTGCTCGTCCAACATTACCTTCCAGTAAGTCGGAGGGTGCGTGGTAAATACGCACTCCTAGGTAAGTCAGGCAGTTACTTTCCCATACCATATCCAGCGCGTCCGGTGGATCACCTCTACCACTTTGAACAGGAAAAAGGCATGTCTTATTCCAGTTGACTTTGAGGCCCGTCACTCGTCCCAATTTGGCCAGCAGTTCCCTAGCGCCCCGCAACTCATCTGCAGAGTTGGCGAGGAACATTAGGAGATCGTCCGCGTATAAGGCAATAAAGTGGGACTGTCCCATCCCGTCTAGGCCCCGGTAATATCGCCCCGATCTCACATGGATAGCCAGAGGCTCCACTGCCAGTGCAAACAGGAGGGGAGACAGCGGACATCCTTGTCTCGTTCCTCTGCCCACAGTGCAGGCCTCTGATATCACGCCCCCGTGCGCACCCTGGCAGTGGAGTTCCTGTACAATATTGCCGTCCAGGCCATGAATCCCTCGCCCAGTCCGAAAGCTCGCAGAACCCTTAAAAGATATGACCATTCGAGACTGTCGAAGGCTTTCTCGATGTCAATCGACAGGATGCACGCCTCATCCCTGTCGCGAGTGGGACCATTCAGCAGTCGGAGCAGTCGGCGTATATTCATGGCCGTGTTTCGGGAGGGAATAAAACCCGCTTGGTCTACATGCACAAGTGTTGTCATATGTGTCATCAGACGGCTAGCCAGGATGCGGCTTAATATCTTGTAATCAAGGTTGAGCATAGCGAGGGGGCGGTAGGCGGTGCGATCCCACGCCGGCTTATCCGGTTTGAGGAATGGTATGATTATCGCTTCTCTGGTCGATACAGGCAAGCAGCCATCCTGCTTCGATCTATTATAGAGGGCTAGCAAGCGGGGAGCCAAAATATCTACGTATGTAGAATAAAACTCAATCGGAAGCCCATCCGTGCCAGGGGTTTTGTTTCTGGCCATGTGTTTTATGGCCCCCCTGATCTCACCCAGTTCTATATCCCGACCCAAGGACTCCGCGTCGTCTGCCTCAATTTGGGGAAGTTCTATATCCAAGAATCCCTCCCTCTCCAGCGCCAGTGGGTCCAGTTGGCTTTGATACAAGGTAGTATAGTATTCCAGAAACTGTGCATTAATAGCTTGCTGCCCGTAATGAGTTATTCCATCTCTCCCTCGTAATTCTAAGATCGGTGTCCCTTTCAGCATGGGCTCGAGCCGCGTATGCCCTGTGATCAAAGCATCTCAATCGTTCTACTTGGACCGCTAGCTCTTCCCTGACTCTCAGAAGTTCTGCCTGTCTGTCCTCCTTTTCTGGTCTATCCCTTTCCACATCTCTGAGCTGCTGTTCCGCTTTCTGTATATCGTTTAGAAGGGTCCTGCGTACCACCACCGCTTCCCCAATACAGCGGCCCCTCAACACTACCTTGAAAGCATCCCATTCGATGTGGGGGCTGGTGGTCGTGTTAGTATTATTCTGGAAGTACTCCTCTATAGCAGTGCCTATTGTGGTTCTAAATACCTGGTCTTCCAATATCTCTGGTCGGAGACGCCAACTTGGGATCGTGGGCCTAACTCGCACCCAGGTCAGGGATACCAGAAGGGGATTGTGGTCAGATATCGTCCTGGCTAAATACTCGCTCAATGTAATCCCTACATGTACATCCGGGGAGCAGAGAATAGAGTCCAATCGAACATGCAGCTCATGTAGAGCCGAAAAATAAGAGTAGTCCCTTTCCCCCGGATGATGGACTCTCCAAGTGTCTGTCAGCCCCCAGTGACGTTGCCAGTCTCGTCGGGCTTCTGCCACTCTGTGTGTAGGAGCGTCGGGGAGTGGCGGATGGGATCGGTCCAGGGTGACATCAGTAATGCAATTGTAATCACCCCCCAAGAGCACAGATCCGGTCAGAACCTGCGCCAATGTCTGAGAGAGCTGTGCGAAGAATGCAGGCCGATCGACGTATGGGGCATATATACTTCCTATAGTAATGTCTCGGCCATCAAGGCGCCCCAGAACCACCACGAATCTGCCTTCAGGGTCTATTATCTGTCGGATACATTGAAAGGGGATCCCCGCCCGCACCCATATTAGAGTCCCCCTCGCAAAGGCTGAGTACGTAGTGTAGAACACCTGCCCCCTCCAGCGGCGCTGTAGCGCTGCTCCTTCTGTCTTCGTTAGGTGGGTTTCTTGTAGTAATGCAATTTGCACCCCTCTGCGTGTCAGGTAAGCATGTATTTTGTGCAGTCGGTTCATAGTGTGCATCCCCCTAACATTCCAGGTCATACAATTGATGCCTACGGAGGTACCCATAATACAATCTCCAGTCTCTGACAGTGTAATTCTCCCATAGCGACATGCCTGACCCCAAACCGATTGTCCCCAACAATAAAAACGACACAACTCCCACTCCACAGGACAGGCGCACAAGAACAGGTCCCCATCCAAACAAAGTCATTCAAGCAACAAATCATAAAAGTGGTGGTGCGTGCTCCGCTGCCAGTGGACCCAGAACCCCCCCCCCGACCCACCTCCCCCATGCATAGATCTCTCAGTAGGCCCCATGGTACAAACAGGCCCTCCCGCAATGCACAAACTGGGCCTAGAGCCAATCTTGGTCAACCAGTCATCCTCTGCCCATACAACCTGCGGTCTGATTAGCCAAACACTCCATCCGCCGTCTGTGGGGTAACATCCGGAAGTTCAGTGTCAGAGAGCACATGGGCACTGCTCGATCTCGAGCTCTCAGATCTGTCTCTCTCGGGGTCCGTGACGTTGCTGGTCGGACTGGCATCTCAATGGCTAATGTCCGCTACTGCCTGTACTGCTCTATCTCGTTCATGTCACCGGCCAGCAGGTGAGGGGGGGCCCTCTGTGGCGGTGAAGAGGAGACCGACCGCCGCCGGGGTGAGTTCAGATGAGGAGAGCGTGATTCGTTGCCGCGTCTAGTTTCTAGCCAGTCCCAAGCTTCATGCGGGGTAAGAAAAAAGTGTGTTTCCGCATCTGCAGTTACCCTAAGGCGGGCTGGGAACAGCATGGCTTAAGGGAGACGAAGCTGGCGCAACCTTCGCTTCACAGCCAGGAAGGAAGATCTCTGTCTCTGCACCTCCCTAGTGTAGTCTGGGAATATCATCACCCTGCTGTTGCCGATCTGCAGATTCTGCTTCTCACGGGCTTGTTGTAAGATAAAATCCCGATCCCGATAATGTAATAATCGCGCTACCAGTGGACGGGGTGGGGCTCCAGGTTTAGGCGGCCTTGCCGGGACCCTGTGGGCACGCTCCAAGGCATAGAAGGGGGAGAGTCCCTCCGGGGCCACCTCCATTTTCAGCCAAGTTTCCAGGTACTGGACCGCATCAGTCCCCTCCTCTCGCTCCGGGACTCCTACTATACGGAGATTATTTCTTCTGGAGCGCCCTTCGCTGTCCTCAGCCCGCACCTCCAGTACTTTGATCCTGTTTTCCACTTCTTTCAGGGCATCTTGCAGGGTGGCGACCATGTCCGGTATGTCCTTCATGGCAGTCTCATTGGTCACCACTCTCTCTTTAAGTTTTCGGTGCTCGTCTTTCAACAGGGTGAGATCCGTCCCTATGGCGTCCATCTTCGCCTCCAGCGCCTCTCGCGAGGAGGTGATGGCTTGCATGATGGCCAGGGTGGGGTCACCGGGTGGTCTCCCCCCTCGTCCTCCAGACGCGCTCTCGTCGTCGTCAGTGTGTTGCTCCAGTTCGTCCACCCGCAGGACCTCATACCCCTTTTTCCTGGACACCCTTCCCTTCATGTAAGCCGTTGGCGAAAGTAGTAAGCTGCTGGTGTAGTTTTCGTAAGTCCCACACTCCCCGGTCAGGTGTTATTTGGGCACACACCAGCGGGCACAATATCGTCAGATCTCCAGCCCTCGTGGGCCTTCTCAGGGGGTACCTCCGTCCAGTGGACGACAGAAATGTCCCCCGTGCGCGGACCGGCCAATTTCAGTATGCAGGGATTCTGGGTGGGCGCCTCAGGGTTCCCAGTAGTGCAGGAATGATCCAGTCAGGAGCGTAGGCCCAGCACCATGCAGAGGGTCAACAAACAGGCAGTAGCGTAGCGGTACCTCTGCATCACCTCCCAACATCAGGGCCTGGACCCGGCGTCTCTCATTCACTTGGAGGGTCCGTGTAAGCAAGTTGGTACTCTCGTGCTTCTAGAGCGGTACACACCACGTGCCCCACACCGTTCAGGACTTCCCTCCGGTGCTTCCAAGCGCAGAGCGTCCGAGTTACGAGCAGCTCCTCGCCCCAACCGGGAGAATCACGGTTCCCTCAGCTCCAAACTCTGGGCTCTTCCTCTCTCGTCTGGTTGCGGGCCTCCGGATCTCCTGATTTCCAGCTGCCACAGCAGTTAAGGCGCATACCGTGCTCCGATTTCCTAGTGTCCTTGCGAGCTCCCCGATTGCAGTCTTGTATAAGGAGGTCCTCAGGGCACTTTACAACGGGTCCCCGCAGGTGAGCATCCCAGCCGTTATCGGCGTCTTCGCAGCGCTCCCGGGACCCCCCGCGCCGCCATTTTAAAGTCAGGCGTCTTCTTCGTTGTTGGGCTCGCGCCGGGCGTTCCGCAGCGCTTACCGCAAATTGGCCACACCTTCAGGCTGTCATACGGGTGAATTCCCATCTACGTTCAGGCTCCAGACTTCAATCCGCCGATCAAAAGTTACTCCCGGCTTAACAGCCGTCTTCAGTAGCGGGAGTGTCTTTCTCAGAGCGTGGCCGCCATTTTGATCGCAGCCGAGTCGGAGCACGCTGCAAAGGGAAAATCGTCGTTTTCTCCGCACTCAAACACCCAGGCGCCCCGAAATTGCAGCCAGGGGAGCCCCAAGTATTCCGCCACAGTATGCGGCACTGGGGGTTCCGTCGGCGGAGGGGTAGGTCTTACGGTTGGATTCCTTGCTAACCAGGACACTACATGATAGGTGTCCTAAGACTCGCCGGCAACTGCTGAGGCATGACTTTTGCAATAGTAGGTCGTCCTCCACCTCTGTGGGCACTTTTCCCGCAGTTTCATTATTTGGGAGGTAGGTGTGCCCGCCTCCCCATGATGTGTAGATGCATGTTACTTGGTCCTGAAGAATTGCCATTCGATCCTCCTGACGAGCGAGGCAAGAAACACGTTGACCTGTATAATTACGAGTAGAGCGTAAATATCCTGATCCACCACAGTCACATATTCGCCAATCTTGTTTTATTTTAATCAGGCGGGGAACCTACTAGAATAAAGGTCCCTTATTGGATTCCCTGACCTGTTTTAATCACTGCACGCACTTATTCACCACATCTACTCATATTAGGTCCCTCACCCCCACGACACCTTATGGCATGGAACAAAAGATCTCCGCCAAAGAGCCCCACATTGGGTGCCCGTCGGGTATTGCAGCGCCGACCCGACGAGGAGCAGGCCCAATGATGAAGCATGACACCTAGCTGGCTGGGTGTGTGAGGGCCCTAGTTCCAAAGGGAGGAATTCCCTCCCTTTTGTTATATTGGTTGGACTACCCCCGTAGTAACAGATACACTGGCTCTTTCACCTGCTCAAGACCCTCACAAGGAACTACGTACCCTCTTTTGTATAATTGTCTAGGGCATGTACGTTGGACCTTTAAAAAGCCCTCTTGTTCCCTCCTTTTTGTTTAGTTACTTCAGAGTGCCAGGATTACTTGCAGTGGAGGGAGGCCACAGAGGAGCTCCGAGGTCCGCTGCTGTCTACATCAGCGCCAAGCCACGCCCTGCTGCAGCAACCATGAGGCATAGACTTGTCCCTGCTGGGCATTTGTCATCAACGTAAAGGGTGAGAGGTTCACGGAAATCTCCAGACCGGTTACTCATTGTGGTACACAAAGTCCATCACTGATGTCAACTTCCACCCTACCTTTGCGCTACCAGCCAGATTGTATCGTGAGAGGACTCCCAGCGGACCTACATTCTCACTGTTGACACTGTTCTAGATAAGGAAGAAGGTACACGGTGACATGCTATCTTTCAAACTTCTCTTCAGATGATCAATTTTCTCCAAGTCTGACATATCTAATAATAATATAGGTTGTATTTCTCATTTTTTTATGGCAAAGATGTACATCTCCATTTCATGCCTGTAGCTTCGGGTTTGAACATTCGATTTTGAACCTATATTTATTTTCAGTCTCCTGGACCTATTTTGAAGCCTTCCAGACTGTAATTTCTTAAAGAAGGATGAAAAGTGTGACTTCAGGGTGTGGTGACATTTCATCCAACTCGTTGTAGAGATAAATGCAGTATGCATCTCCCTTTGTGTTTCTATTTCACACCACTCTAGTGCTTTTTGATAGTGTCAGAAAAACACTGTTCCCAATTTTGAAGTGTGGCATAGTGTTAGAAGGTGGTTCTGACCATCTGAGCCGCCCGGATTTTTCGCTTTTTGAACACCTAATTGTTGAGCTTTTACAGTGGGAGAGCCTCTTAAGTTGGGACTCACCCACAGTGAACTCATGTTGAAAGAGGCTGCATGTGGATTTTACCGGTGTCTCCCTGGTGAGAGTAGGCCGCTGTACCGCAGCCGGAGTAAGGGGCACCGGGCTGGTTACATGCAGACACGTGTGTACATAATTGTGCACACGTGTAGGGGCTGCGCGGGGGAGATTCCTGGCATGCGCAGCCCAGGAGCAGGTACAGATAGAATGATGTGGCAGGAATTATGCAGAGCTGGGTGGTAACATGGAATATGCTTTATACTATGGGAAGAAACATGTAAGGGAAAGTCAGTGTGCTTTACTGTTTTCATTGAAGGAACACTCCATTATTCTCCTATGAAGATGGGGATCACATGGGATAGTTTCACTTCCCTAGGGCCTACAAATTCCAGACACGCACCAAAGTACACTGTAACTTATGTGAGAAGTATTCTGCTGAGTCCAAAGCCATATCTGTACTGCTAATGGGTCATCCAGAAATGTCATATTCCTCTGACTCCGCTCATAACCAGAGCCTGGCTGGGTGTGACCCTGCCAGGCTGGATTAATGACCTTCCTCCCCAAGCTGTAGCATCGGAGACCTAGCCCATCATGGCAAGCATTCCAAGGGCGAAGGTCTCCTCTCCAAGAGGGAGAGAAGGTTGGTGGAGCTGCAGGTTATCCATCAGCAGCTGTCACCTGGTGCCAGGCACCAAGCTGCTCTTGAGAGAAGGCAGAAAGGGGGGGGGGGGAAGAGGGCTTTTCAGAGACCATGTGGCATGAGACCCCTGGATGACGCTATTTTGAACTATCCCAGAGGCCTGGGCAGGAAGGAGGGAGCAGGGGCAGAGAGGTGGGTCGTTGCCGGATAGGGCAGCGGAGCCTTCCTGCCAGCCCCCTCCAAATTATTTTAAAAGGTCTTGCACAGGAAGAGGAGCTCTCTCTGGGGTGCGGTCTGCTGAGGAAGTCTGGTGCTGGAGCCTGGCGCCATGGGCAGTTGGAAGGAAGAACCCCTCGACTGTCCCAGGACCCTGAATTGCGCCAAAAGGGGAGTCCCGGACCAGTGCGCAGAAGCCTGGGCCTCTGCGCAAGGAGAAGAGAGGCCTAGGAGGAGAGCCAGGAGAAAGGCTGGAGCAGGGAGCCAATGAAGACAGCTCCCTGCTGAGTTCACTCTCCTTGAGACCAGGAGGGCGAAGGAAAGTGCTCCCAGTGGCTGGGGCGCGCCACCAGGAGCAAGAAGAGGCCAAGCTGGCGAGAATTGGTCCCCTGGGGGATGAGGTATGCCCCCCCAGAAGGTAGGCGACCTTTGAACTCTGGCCGGACCGACGACCAAACGCGCGGGGCTCCGCCACCGGTCTTGACAGGTCCCGGGGGCTGCTCCCACAAGATGTTAAGTCGGGGAGCACCGTCGCGCTCCCCGTGAAAATGACCAAGCGGGGTGCCAGGAGCCCACCCTGGCCCCCGACGAAAATGGAGACAGGGGAGCGCCGTCGCGCACCCCTGGGAATGGTGAAAAGGGCCCGGGATCTTAACTCCGGGCCCCGCTGAAGTTGGGGAGCGCCGTCGCACCCCGCGAAGAAGGATGTCGGGGAGCACGGTCGCGCTCCCCGTGAAAATGACCAAGCGGGGTGCCAGGAGCCCACCCTGGCCCCCGACGAAAATGGAGACAGGGGAGCGCCGTCGCGCACCCCTGGGAATGGTGAAAAGGGCCCGGGATCTTAACTCCGGGCTCCGCTGAAGTTGGGGAGCGCCGTCGCACCCTGCGAAGAAGGATGTCGGGGAGCGCGGTCGCGCTCCCCGAGAAGATGTCCTGGGGCCCGAGATTCCAACTCCGGGCCCCGATGTGGACCGCGAGGATGGGGGAGTGCCGCCGCACTCCCCCGTGGCAGGAGAAAAGCGGGGGGAGTGCCGTCACACTCCACCGAGGTCCCGTCGGACTGGAGGCAGCCTCGAGACTGCCCGCAGGAGCAGGCAGACCAGAACAGAGGGGCCGGCTCCCGCGGCAGCACACGAGAGGGCTGGCCAGTCGGGGAGCCGCCGGGGGTGGGCCCCCTGAGCAGCTCCCCAATGTACCGGACAAGCGGTGTGCCCGGGTGGGACCGGGCCCTCAGAGAAGCGGCTGGAGCGGCGGGGGGTGGGCTCCCCGAGCCGCGCATGATGTACCTGGCATGCACGGGGCCCGGGCCCCCAACAATGGGCAGATGCGGCGTGAGGCCGCTGGCATGGGCAGCGCGGCTCTTCCCGGAGCAGCGGGAGAGCCGCTGCTCTGATATGCATGGGCTGTGCATGAAGCACCCCATAATGCCTTGCAAGGCATGGGGAAAGCTCGTTGTTTTGGCGCCTGTTGGCCCCCGGAGGAGGGGGTCACCACCATTTGCTGGAGAAGGTGCAGGGGGAGCTGCAGGAGCAACGCAGACTCCCCCAGCACGAAGAGGAAAGTCTCTGGGGACTCAATGGAAATAACCCCGCAAGGGCTCAGCCATCTGCCAACAGCAACCTGTGGCTGGAACTTTAGTTCTTCAGCTGGGGGTGTGTTTGGGGACTGCACCAGGGTGTGAAGGGCTGAACTGGGGATGTCTGAAGAAGGGCATCCCCTGGAGGTGAAGAGTTGTAATTGCACGAGAAGTGCATTATTTAATGTTATTTCTGTTGAAGTGTGGAACAGATTAATTAATAACCTGCTGGTGCAGGGTCACCACTTCGCCACGGGTTCCTAACAAGTAAGGAGGAATCGACACTGGAGCGAAGTCAAACCATAGGTCATTTATTAAGCATTCATGAATGGGTCTCCATCCGACAAGTACCATCAAGATACCCAAGGAGAGAGCACACTGAACGATGGTTACATGGGTTTTTATAGCAAGAGATCACAAACAAGGGATGCCCAGAGGTAAATAGAGCTTTTGGAAAAACACACAAATGAGGTAAGGCAAGAATCGACAGCCTCGGTGTCTTGTGCAATTGCTACGTCCTAAGACTGAACAACAAGAGATGTTATCTGAGTAGACTTTACTTGTGGATTCACCATTGCCTGAAAACCCTCGAGCAGATTGCTAGCTGTTCTTTTGCGCTGACTCTGCATGTTTACACAGCCTACAATGTCCCAACCTAAATCCTTTACTCATACTTATACAGATGCGGTGTTAAGGATAGAACCAGGCTGAAAGTAGGGCAGGGGTGAAAATGGATGAAGCACAGCTTAATTAAAAAACGAAAGAATCAGATTTTACTTTTCCACAGTCCTTCCTTTTCAGCGGTGCTGGATCCATTCTAAGAGGTACATGTATTAATTGTGTACAATAATATTCATAAATTTGTGAATTTCAGTATGCATCATCATTTCTCTATTCAATTCATGAATATTGACTGGGGAAGGTTTAATACTACTACAAATATTTATGCAGGTGGTGCATATCATAAGGGCACATTGAATGCAGCAGCAGCAAGTTAGAAAGATGGCTCCTATAATTACTATTCCCATCAATATTTTCCAGCCCAAAGTAGAAAACATACCGCAAAACCATTCTGACCAAGTCCATGTTCCTTTTTCCTGGTGTATTTCTGCAGCTATTTGGTGAAGCTTTTGTGTGGCTCAATTAATATTAAGGGCGTTTTATGTAAATATTGAACAAATGTATTGTGCTTATATATTTGGCAGTGTGAATCCTTAAAAGAGGACAAGGTGAAGTGATAATGTTCAGATGCGGTAGGAGTAGGGGGCACTAGGCTATGAATAGGGTAATATGTTTCAAGCCTCCAATATAGACCCAAAAATCCCAATACTAACAATAGAAAACATACAAATATCCTATTTTTCTCCTTTTAAACAAAAACTGTCAGCTTTTAGCGGGGGCATTCGAGGGAAGTACTTCTATTCCTTCTAATAGGTCAAAAAGACAGCTTCCCAAAGAGCCTTAATGGCAGATCGACAACTCTACCCATTTCAACCTAATCTATATACAAATACCTATTTCAGAAGAACACCTAACACTATTCCCTATACTGATCTTTTATATTCAACCTGTATGTTTCTTAACCTTCCTTCCTCTTACTGTAGTATTTGTTGTTTGATTGCCAAGGTAACAAAGAGTAGCGTAACGATCAGCCAGAAACAGAGCAATGTAATCTCAATTCTCCCAAAAATTCCCTCACTACACTATCCGAGAGCATTAAGTCCCCAGTGTCTTTTGCTTCAAAGCCTCACTGGCAAGCTTATGTACCGGTCCGGACGTTGGCGGTCTTGACCACCGGCATGGATTGCTACCTCTCCAGAGATAGTTTCTTAAATCAAAGTCTATAGTTCTTTTTGCCCCTTGGCCGCATTTCGTATCAGGGCTGAACAATGTCAGGATGTTCAAACAGAATCTGTTCATCTGGGTCAGGCATGATGGCAGGAAGTTGTTGTTCCAATGACACCACTTCACCATGTTTCAAAAAGA
Organism: Calotriton arnoldi; assembly: GCA_963921515.1. Classification (NCBI taxonomy): domain Eukaryota; kingdom Metazoa; phylum Chordata; class Amphibia; order Caudata; family Salamandridae; genus Calotriton; species Calotriton arnoldi. The sequence goes on from CAWUFW010006621.1 coordinate 1,081,864, forward strand.
TCACCATCCCCAAAAGGCACTTGCTGAGAGACCTGATCATATTCAAAATCAGGTATTCCTCTTGTTATCCACTGATCATATGGCAAAGGGAGTGGTGCTTGCTTTCTCCACATCACTGGCATGAATCCAGTGTCTGTGCCCTGTGCACTTAACAGCAGTCTGAGTGGTGAAGAGAACTTGCACTGACCTCTGAAGCTGTTGGGTAAAGACGCAGTCTCTAGGCCTCAGCTTGTGACCTGGACCTTTAAGACTGGGGGAGAGAGACTGGCCTTCACCTATGAATGGATCAAAGGCAAATCTTTAGTCAACACAGTAATCAACAAGAAAGGTAAATTCAATATCAGATTGTCCTTGATCTTGGTACACCCTATACATTTGCTGGCCTCCCCATAACCACCTCAACTGGTTGCAAGACCTTGAAGGGCAGATCTGGGGGTGCACAATATCCTGTTGAAACTGGGTACCTTTTCCTGTGCTATAAGTATGGCACATCATGCACCTCTTGACATAGAACTCTGCCACCCTGGGAATCAGATTGAACCATACATGATCTGACGTGGCCACTATTCCTTTAGCACTGATGTGGGCTGAACTGTGGGCCATGGTAACAATAGCATTCACATAACAATTTGGAAGCATTCATCTTTGCTTTCCTGACAGATCTATCCAACATCCTGTCGCCCATATCTTTTACACTGTTCCTTCTCTTCCTCCGTAGCTTCTGCCTGTACTTCCCTAATGCAATCTAGAGTCTGATTAAACATAGGCACTTCTGGTGTCCATCTAGCTGTCCCTACAATATACATTAAACTATACTCTAAATAGGCTGTTCGTTTAGCTGTTTCATTGGCAAAAGTATTTCCCTGTATTACCTCATCTATAATTGTCTTGTGGACAAAACATTTAACAATAGCAACTCTTTTTGGTAACATCAAGGTATCCAGTATCTTTACTATTCATTCCCCATACTGTATCTCATCACCATGCAAAGTCAAAAAGCCCCTCTTTTTTTTTTTTTAGAGTCGTCCGATTGAGTGGGCAACTCCAAAGGCATATACATTGATATTTACAGTCAAATGTTTACTTAATAAACAGGCTCTAGTCAAAGCTGTCAGCTCCACAGATTGCACTGACATTTGTTGTATTTTACATAACTCAACCACAGATTTCAAGGCGGTAACTGTATAGGCCGCTGTACTAGAGCCATCAGGTAGTTAGTAACATGAACCATCCATGGACAGTTCCCCTAGTGGGTCAGATATAGGGGTATCTGTCAGGTCTACCCGTCCCTTAGTCTCCTTCTCAGTAATAAATATGCAATCATGCTTCTCATCTTGTTGGGACTCAGAAAGGGGCAGTACAGTGGCTGGATTCAAAATGTTACAACATTTCAGAGTGATGTTTGGAGCAAAAAGTGTCAATTCATAACCTGTTAATATCGCACTGGTCAGGTGCTGGGTCTGAATTTTTTTTTTTTAGATATCCACTAAATGTGGTACCATAACTGTCAAATTGTGACCTTAAATATACATTTCAAATTGCTTTATCACAGTGGGGTCCAATGTGGAGGAGAAATATGCGCATGACCTATTCCTTCCTACATGGGACCGTGCTAAGCTACAACCATCTTTTGCATGCACAAATTTGTAATAATCAGGTTTTACCTAAAGCAGGAGCATTACATAAAGCATTTTTCAATTGCAAAAAGATAGCTTCACACTGATTAGTCCAAGGAAGCGGCATGCATACGTGCTTTAATGTTAAAGCAAGCAGGGGTTTTGCAATTAGTGAAAAATTTGGCAATAAACGCACAGATATTAGATTAAGTCAGTGGTTTCTGCAAGTTCTGCACCAATTATATCCTATGTTGGTGTAGCGTCTTACCCCCCTTTGACAGGAGGAGACCTAAATAGGTAACCTTCTGTTGACAATACTGTAATTGGAAAAAAAGATACTTTGTCCCAAGGAGGCTAAGTGATGCAATAATTTCACTGTAGTCTGTTTGCAACCTTCTGCTGCATTGCTATGTCTCCAATGAGTGGCTCGTGAGCTACCAGTAGATCACCAGGTACCTGTGAGTAGCTCTCCTATGTACAGTCCAACCTGTATTTTAAAAATAAAACTCACGCATTCAAGACAACATTTCTTTTGTATTTTCACAACTCATAAACTGATGTCTACAGAAAAATGGTTGACATTTTGAAAATGTACTTACAGCTATTACTTCAGTTGGAGATATTTATTACTCATAATTATATCTTGGTGCAAGGGAGTATTGCAGCTATTGTTTGTATCTAGTACCCATGTAATATTTCAGTTCAAATTGTCAAAGGCTTTTTTTTTTTTTTTTTACTGCTGAAAACCCTGGCTAATGCACTGATGTGATCACTACTGATACTCTTGGATGAGGTGGTCACTTTTTCATCACTGGTGACTTTTGTTACAGAAAATGTTGGAGACCCTTGTACTAACATTCAGTTGTTGTGAAATAGGGCTTTGAACGGGGATGCCAGAAAATCCCACAGGTGTATTAACTTTACCTGAGAAACAACAGGATATTGAGGGACTACTATCCTGTTATTTTCTCTCAAATCAATTATAAATCAATAAACTTTTATCCTGTATTCCATCCCTTCTTTTAAGGACAGGAAGAATAGGGCTATTACATACATTAGAGGAAACTTCCTCAAAGCGAGTAGAGAAATCAGGGACGGACTCGCCCTGTCTTTGCTTACAAGCAGTAAGGAGCGTCCAATATATTTTCCGTGCCAGAATTATCGTCTTTATATAAGTTGGTATGTTGCCAGAGAGGTCCAAAATGAGCCGATTGGGTTTTTTTTTTTTACCAGGCTTCCTATCATTTTCAGCTGCTGTTATGGCAGCCCAGTCTCCTCCCAAATCAACAGCATGATCCTGTTTCCGGGTAAGTCGCCACATATCTGGTGGCAGGATCATACCAAAGAAAAAAACATATCAATATCTGCTAAAGTCATGATACAGGAATCAATGGCTGCCTGTACATCATCATAAAATCCTCTAGGATTTTTCCGTATGTCTGGTAAAGAGGCTTTTAGAGTGAGTACATCCGTCCTTTTCCAGGGCGTATATATCCAATTATACAGAAAATGGGCTCTAGCATCAGCGCTATTTGGGTCATCATTGTCTGCTTTCCCTCTTCCAGGAATGAACTGTGTGCGCAGCTTCCCTTATAGGTCTTATTCGGGGAGAGGAAGAGAGTTCATTACGGTATCCAATTATCATTGCTATGGCAGTATTAATTCTATTTACAGGGAAGGCCCCTATCTGACATGGTCGATTAATAGCTCTAACATCATCTGGGCCATTTTATCCTGTAGTCATCTCCCATTGAACCATAAGTTGATGAAAAAGAAGTTCGCCCTCTGAAAAATCCTGTATCTGATCTATCATTTCTTCTACTTCCATTTCTAAATCACTTAACCACTTCAGTACTGTCAACCTTATTGCGTCCTGATGAAACTAAGGTACAGTAGAATGAAGAATTTGAGGGGTGGAGATAGATACAGGAAGTACGGGATCATCAGTCATTTCAGGTGCAGTGGCCTGGGATGGGGGTGCAGTGGCATGAGATGGAGGCGCAGTGGCTTGGGACGGGGGAGGTAAGGGATGTACCGGTACTGGTTGGGAAATAGGAAGCTGGGCAACCGCGGGCCAAAGAGGTGGGGCCGGGGGTACAAGGGGGGCGACATTTGGTGGTCCAGGGGGAAGAGGTGTTAAGGGTACATATGGGGGCGGGGGTCGTTTGATCAGTAATCCATCAATATCTGAATCCACATCTTCTTGGTGGACCTGAACTGCTACTGTTGGTCTAACTATATATTCCTTAGATATTAATAATCTATGCGCTCTATCTAAACATTCCTTTTTCTCCTGAACTTCCTTATCCTTCAATTCCTTATACTTCTGAAACTCTGTCTTCCTTTCCTGTTTCCTTTGTACCTTCTCTACCTTGAGCTGCCGCTCCTTCACTTCTTTCCTCCACATACGCAAACTGTCAAACATAGCTGGCCTAACTTTTTATTTTTTTTATTTTAAACAATTGTTTCTCTAGATACTGGAGTTTGTGAGGGTCCATGGTTCCCTCTAGTGGCCATTGCAACTGGGGATCCCCTTTTGTATATTTGTTCCACAATGCATTATACATGATGGGACAAATACCATATTTGATGTACATCTCAAAATTCGGCGTACCTTCTGGTGGCGCCAGCTGACTTGCTTCCAAAATGCTCTGCTTATCGCAGCAGCAACAACAAAACTTCCAAAGCGTACTAAGTACAGGCATGTTATATAAGATATAAAAAACTTATAAACAGAGAGAAATAAAAAATATTCTCACATTACCTGTAAGGAAAAATTGTTTAGTCAAAATAGCAAGCCTCAAAACAGATTCCAAATACCAAATCAAAACAGATTCCAAATACCAAGTCAAAACAGATTCCAAATACCAAGACAACTTCTAACCGAATGAACCAGTTCAATACAGATTTACCTTATGTGTAGTCTTGAACTCCCACCTGTCGATCCTCCCTGATCCCAAAAAAATGACCGTCCGAAGGCCCCAGTCAAGGCCAGCAGCCGCCAGGAAGATCAGAGTCGGAGAGCTGAAAAATCACCTTGGACCATGAGCAACACTAGTCTCTTCAGGTGGGGCGCCCCTCAGTGAAGTTCATCTTACCGACCCGATCTCCTCTACTGGTCCAACTGCAAGCCCTTGATGGGTCCCCATGTTGGACGCCAATTTGTGGAACAGATTAATTAATAACCTGCTGGTGCAGGGTCACCACTTCGCCACGGGTTCTTAACAAGTAAGGAGGAATCGACACTGGAGCGAAGTCAAACCATAGGTCATTTATTAAGCATTCATGAATGGGTCTCCATCCGACAAGTACCATCAAGATACCCAAGGAGAGAGCACACTGAACGATGGTTACATGGGTTTTTATAGCAAGAGATCACAAACAAGGGACGCCCAGAGGTAAATAGAGCTTTGGGAAAAACACACAAATGAGGTAAGGCAAGAATCGACAGCCTCGGTGTCTTGTGCAATTGCTACGTCCTAAGACTGAACAACAAGAGATGTTATCTGAGTAGACTTTATTTGTGGATTAACCATTGCCTGAAAACCCTCGAGCAGATTGCTAGCTGTTTTTTTGCACTGACTCTGCATGTTTACACAGCCTACAATGTCCCAACCTAAATCCTTTACTCATGTTTATACAGATGCAGTGTTAAGGATAGAACCAGGCTGAAAGTAGGGCAGGGGTGAAAATGGATGAAGCACAGCTTAATTAAAAAACGAAAGAATCAGATTTTACATTTCCACAGAAGGACAAAAAGTTACATGTGTAATGTGAAGTCATAAGCAAAGCGGTGTTATGTTGCTGGACATTCCTGCTAGGGTGTCTGGCTGTAATAATCCTGTGATTATAACTGTGATGCCTTTTAGGGGCTTATTTTGCAATGCATTATAATGGTTATCAGCTATGATAAGTACTGTCATTTTAAGTGATGCGTAAACATGTATTCTTGCTGCTGCGTTAGGTGAAGAACAGCCCAGACTGTTAGCCCCTAAGATATAGAGGTGCTTTCTGTATGGTCAGTATGAGATGCTCAGTCAGGGTTATGTGTCACCATGGCAGGTGTGCCCATTTTAAACTGCTTGTTGAGCTAAAGGTGGTGGGTCGCCACTGGGATGGTGCCAGTGGGCAAGGCCCTCGCTCCAGGTTATGGTCAACCTACTGCATTGGGGGCAAGATGATGTGCATACATGGGAGTGGTGGCACTAGCCCCCCCCCCTCCCCCTGCGGGAGGGGTGGGAATGTTATGCAATGTCACAAAGTAATTCCAACAGCTTATGTATATTTGTAAATTGTTGCATAGTATTGAGTAGTGTGTGTGTGTTTAATAAATGTACTCTTCCTTTTATAAAGCAAAGTACAGACTGGGCAATCAATTATTGAGTATTATTTCTGCGTACTGGTAAATGGCGATTACTAGCCCACACAACCTCCCTTGAGTAAGCCTTAGGATGCTCTGCATCGCTACCCTCCGAGTCAAGCGCTACAATGCAGTGTTTGGTTCCCAGTGAAGGACAAATGTTGTCATGTTATTTGTGCAGGCCTCACAGATACTGCCTCGTTTTCCAACACATAGTCACAGCTAATTACGCCTCATGTAATCACCGAACATTATAAATAAAAAATACATACACAGAGGGGCTTTGGGTCAGCCCTCTTCCTCTATTGGTCTTTTCAAGTGTCATTCATATTTCGCTTCTGCCCACCACAGCATACAGAATGGGGCAATGGGCCACCATTGGCTTTCTTGCACTGTGAGGGATAGTATTGTGCCTTGTGATTAATTGTCTAGTACATAAAACCCTTAGTGGACATGGCCCTCATTATCTGGCTAACAAACTGAAAAGGTATCAGCCCACCAGAACTCTCTGATCCGCCAATAAATATCTTCTAACTATCCCGAAAACCCGCACTGTTAAGAACGGTGGAAGATCATTTTCCAGTCTTGCTCCCACTCTGTGGAACACACTGCCTCTGCATCTTCGCATAGAGAGCGACCAGAAGAAGTTCCGTAAATCTCTTAAAACCTGGCTATTCTGAGACTACTTTCCCTTCAGTTTGTCCCCCCCTTCTCTTCCTTTCGTGTTTTCTGAGTTCAGGCTAGCGCTTTGAGACCTCAGGGTGATATATGCGCTTAACAAGAACCAATACATAACATAACAATCAGATGTGGAAATTCAATACAAAGTGCAATTAAGCCTGGGCTTGTAGTCTGATTCTTTTCTTTGCCAATGCTTTTTTCTTTCCCTTCTGTTTCCTTTTTATATTTATTTTGAAGCCACTTTTGTATGACTGTGTCTTCAGGAAATAGTAGAGCTTGCTGTACCGTTTCTTGAAGTCGATTATAATCTCATTAAAACTCAAAAGGGCTTCCATTCCTTTTCTATGTCAGTCTGCTGCTAGGAAATATCCATACTGTTCTACTAGGAATATATGGTATGGTTATTTTGCTTTTTATGTAAATACTTTTTATTGCAAACATATAGCCGCAACATCTAGCAAACCACATATTTTCTTCTAATTATTTTTGTACCCTGCGCTTACAATACATTTTTTTAAACCATTTCACTAGCTTGCTAATGCCGACCAAGTTGCTGTGCCAATATTTATTACATTTTGGTGCTTAACAAGACATGGGTGTCACTGTTTCACCAGTGTGGTTGAGCATAGGTTGGCCTGCATTCTTTGGAAACTCAACAGTCATGGAAAGTAAGAGCACGAAAAGCAGTAACATTTACACCAGGGTGTTTAACTTACAGTTGGGTGTCTCCACTTTGCCTATGTTTAACTTTGTGTCCTAATGCTATGCATGACAGGCAAAGACATCATTGCAAATTAACAGTTACTCTGCACTGCAGCAAGCATCATTTTCTTTGTGTAAAACCTTATTTTATTTATTTAAAAACCGGCAACTAAACCATGATGGTCACATACTCTGCTGGACTCCATCTTTGTGTCCATCTGTCAACGACACTAAAACTGTTTAATCTAGCAAATTTGTGTTATGTGCTTCATAATGTGCATATGATAAATGAAATTATCTCCGGGTGGGAGTCTCTACCTGCATTTCTTTCCTAGTGAATGTATGACATTGGTCTGCATTCCGTCCATCAATTGTTCTTTTTGCATTTGTCACCCCAAGTGGAACGGGTATGCCCAGACGTGGGTCCCCTGCTCTCCATGCCACTGGAGTCAAGCTATCCTGGCTGATGAGGGGTGAAGCCCTGAAACCGGTCCTAGGATGCTTGTTTCCAGTCCATGGAGGACCTGGCCTGGCAGTTCGGGCTGGACTGTTCCCATTGGGCACAGAGTCAGGACTGATTTTCATATGGCTGGGTTCAAACAGGAATGGCAAGGGGAGCAAACTAACGATGGATTTATGCTTAGATCTCTGTACTGGGGTGAATGTATGACATTGTTCTGCATTCTGTGCATCAATTGTTCTTTTTGCATTTGTCACCCCTGGTGGGACGGGTATGCCCAGACGTGGGTCCCGTGCTCTCCATGCCACTGGAGGCAAGCTATCCTGGCTGATGAGGAGTGAAACCCCGAAACCGGTCCTAGGATGCTTGTTTCCGGTCCAGGGAGGACCTGGCTTGGCAGTTCGGGCTGGACTATTCACATGAGGCACAGGGTAAAGACTGATTTGCATATGGCCAGGACTAAACTGGGGTGGCATGGTGAGCAAAAGAATGATGGATTTAACCCAGATCTCTTGACTGGGGGTGAATGTTTTGATTTGTTCTGCCTTCCGTCCATCAATTGTGTGTGTTTTGTTCTTTTAATGCCAGGCACGTGTCTCAAAGCCACATTGTAATGTATGTGGAATTGCCATCCTGGCATCACTCTGCATTGTGTAGGGGTGCAAGTTGAATTACTTATTGAAGTTTTGGGAGTCTTGAAGGCACGTTCCTGCACAGTTCGTTCACGTGGAAGAAAGACACTTTGGTGATGGTGTTGTCCTGGGAGCTCATGGTCTCATTTTGTCCACAGAGTCTCCCTGATATGGTGTAAGCAAGCAGGAGCTAAAAGAGGTCAGAGGGCAATGGGAGGAAAAGTTGAGCTTATGTGTGGCCTACAAGTAGGTATTTGGTTTTAGCTCCATGGATTTCAGGATCTCTCCTTCCCGCCATCACACGTAAGAGGGCTTCCTGGGAGGTGCTGGCTCTGAGATAGTTATGATTGTTTTCTGCATAAGGATAGCAGTAGAGGTTGTGAGGCCAATGCCGGGTCTCGCATGGCAAAGTGATGTTTTAGCACTAAGTTTGGAGTGGCTTTGAGTAATGCCACAGGTAACCGGTGCTGGGTATGACTTGACGGCTCTCTGTTTCATCTGCCTACCCATCTCTCAGGAAGTCTAGTGTGCGGCTTGACAGATGTTTCGAGCGGAAGTATTGAAAACCAGCAAGGTATGCTGGATGGTTAACATGGGGCCCGAGTTCTTATCTGCGTTTACTAGGAGTTGGGCCCAACCCGTTTCAGTGCTGTGCTTGAGTCTGGATTTTGCACTATTGAGGCCTCAGCATGGCGGACGATTCTATGAATTGTTGTACTTATGAGACAGAATGCTTTTTCACAGAGTGGTTGAATCTCAGGTCTGTTCTCACGAGGAAGGTTAGAACCGATTCCTTAGTTTTGATGGACGAGAAGGTGGTATTAATACGGTTTGTAACAACTGGAGGTTTTTGTAGTCTTCAGATGGGAGGGCTGATACGGCATCACCTCACAACTGGGGCCTTCAGCGTATCAACATGAGTTTTGCTCTGGTATGTAGTAATGGGAAGGAAATAGGGAGTTAGGGGTTTGTGTATGTGGTGGAGGGGTACACAGAGGAGTGATGCCGTATTGGCACTAGGGGTGACTTCATATTACTTGGTTATCTTGACGTAACAAAGAAGTTACTGTTTCTGCCTAGCTCTTGAGATGTGTTCATTGCAGTTTGAATGTATCGTGTGTTCAGAAAGGTTCAGGGTTTGTTTTAGAAAATTTCTCTTTGCCTTTTTACAGTTCCCTGATGCTCCTGGCAAATATATTTTTCTTTTAAGATGCGCTTCTTCTTCAGGATGTGTGGTCTAGAGTGAACGTGGTAAATTCGATTAGGTGGCAGCGTTGATTGTGGCTGGTGGTGATGTCAGCGAGGGTTGGTTGTGTAGAATTGTGCATTTCACTAGGACTGAACATATTGGCAGCCTGGTGACTCTTGTGTAGAAGGTGCTAAGGTGACTCAAATGTGGCCCCTCAGGTTTTTCTACCCAAAAAGCATAAGGGGCGCAGCAGTAAACACAAAATAGCCCTAATAAACCCTCTGGAAACTGCTGAGGCTCGCTGTCAACGAGGAATGGCTTAGACGGCTGTAACACAAGCCAGTTGCATTGTCCTCTCACAGCGAGTGTGAGCGGTTGCGAAAATACTGTGCGTTCTGATCCAGCGCGATATTAGCAAACGGCATTCATTCACCATATACTCACTTGGGCCCATACATTCACACTACGCTAATACTTACGCTGGGTTTATCAGTTGTTACTCTTATCAAAAATCCCTGCTAACAATTACCTTCTGATTGAAGAGTAATGACTTACCAATGAATCCTTTGCTAATTGGGAAATTTAAAATGAGTGACATTCATTATAGTACATAATCATGGAATAACCACTGAGTCAGGAAGTTTAAAAATGTTTATCTAAAGATTTTAGCAGAGTAAAATACAGAGCCACATGGTACTTAATCGCAATACCCAAGATTAAGCATAGAAATGATTATTGCTAATCAATGACGGTGTTTAAAGAAGAGGAGAAGATAGAGACAGCAGCGCAACTAAAGGTTGCATTATATTTACCTAAGTGCGAGAACCAAACCCCTTAGCAAAGGAGTTGAAAGAATAGGACCCAGGAAGGATGAAGAGCAAAGACTTCTTCCAGGATCAGGACCGGACCGGTGACCTCTCTACAACGACGCCTGCGTCGTTCCCCTCTCTGATACTCGACTTCTCCTCGATTCTCCCGTGCCTTCCTTCTAATGGACTCTGCCGCCCCCTCCTCAGGACCTCTCTCTGGACAGCAAATTCGGTCTGCAATCGATCAGCTTGGCAGTCTGGAGCTAAGCACGCTCCTGGCAGCATGGACGCCTGTTCTCTGCAGCATCTCCTTCTCTTCTAATTAACTAATGCTATAGTCTATTATACCCTTCTACGCCCATGTACCTCCCCTTAATGTTGCTAAAATATGGGGCCACTACTTCTGATTGGACAGGGACAGGGGCTGGATTCTCGCACCATATCGATTTGGCCTAAATTGTAAAGCCTATTGTCTTTACGTTCCCACCCCTTCAAATTAATACATTCGCTTTATTTCTCACCCGTCTCACGACAAATGTTATACATTTTACAGGGGAAAAGTATCAATTTGTCCACAGGAAACATAAAGTACAGCATCTTCGGCCAATGGGTCATGGCCTTGGGAGACGTCCAAGTTGACTTCACTTGGCAGGCACACAGGATACATGCGCAGAACCATCGTCTCTCGAGTTGCAAGTCACCAACCCAGGCCCAAGTTTACGAACTAATAAAAGTGCAAGAAGAAAATATTAAAATCACAAATAAAATGTTTCACTGTATACCCACTATTTCTATTCTATTCCCAATTAAATATATATAGTATTCCGCGTTAGTAGCGTTAGGAAACGACAATTTAGTAATGACATGAGAGCAAGCTGAAGCATGTGAAAACATCAAGCAGCCATTTTACTACACACTGCGCAGAAGCAGAAGTTTCCCACCAAGCAAAGAAAGACGTCACACCATGTGATCAGGTTGCGACATGCGCAGTGAGGTTCCCGCGCTTTAGCGGCCATTTTGGATTACAGACAAGCGTTATTCCTTAGTAAAACACATATGCAAGCTTCTCTCCCCTTTGTGTAGTGTATGCAAAGGTTAGTATTAACAATACAATTTTAATAAATTAATACTATGAGGAGGATTGCGTACAAGCAAGTTTCATTTATGAAACCTTGCTCCATCAGTTCTACTGCTTGAGAGGGCGGCGCAGCCCTTTCCACCAACTCCAAGGCAGTGAAGTAAACCTGCAATGCTACACAATACGATGTGTTGTACTCTAAGCGCAGGTCCCCTAGAGTAGGAAACCTTTGAAGACAAAAGGCAAAGACCCTCCCTGAATTTCCCAGAATTCCTGGTTCTCCGAAATGTGCAGCATCCATGTTGCTTGAGAACTTCCACGTTGCCGCGTGCCCCCATTCACGCACTGATGTGTATAGTATACACATACCTGCCAACTAACACGGTGCCACCATGTGACACACGATATCGGCTTCGGCTCCCATCACACAGTCTCCCGGTGAGGAGCCGATATCAAACGGTGGCTGGGAAAACGAGCTGAAAACCACTGTAAATAGTGGATTTTCAGCTTGTTTTCCTAGGCTTTGAACTGCCGACGTCCATTATGGGGTGTGAAAACACCACAGGACATCAGCACTAGCCTCAGCAAGCTTTTTTTGGGGGGGTGGGAGTGGGTTTGGGGGCGAGATTATTCTTCAGGTTGGCGGGTATGGTATACACTCACTGAGCAAGGCAGTCTTTAACTAATTTACAAAATTATTCTTCCCAGAATGCATCTGCGTCTGTACATACTCATATGTTACACATTACACATTATGTTTTTTTCCCCCAGTAACCTCAAAATGCTGTTTACTTATTACTTGCAATGTATGCTCTTCCTCAGAAACAGGGGAGGGAAACAGGTTCGTTCATGGGGGTGGTTCAACTTTTAAGACCAATCCTGCTAATTTTACTTACTCTCTCTCGGACCTTGGTCTTTCCAGTGCTGGAGCAAGGCCAGGTTTTCACATCACCCAAATGAGATAAGGCTAATTTGAAATCATTTACATATTCAGTACTTAGTGCCTTCGTGTGGCCCAAAGATGGACACCCTTTGTTTAGATGTTTGTTAGTTACTCTAGTCACAACAATACTTGTGGTACCCGATTGCATTTGTAAGACTTGGTACTGTGATCAGAGTAATTGCACGCTCTGTACTTAATAAGTGGAAATTTCAAAACCAGGCTTTTTTTCGGTTGGTGAGACCCATTAATATCCAGCACGATTATCCAAATTGTATGAAAACTGTGTTTTACAGAACTAAGTTCAGTTGAATATGTAAAACCCTGTCCTAAAGATTTGAAATTTCACAGGGTCCCTTAGACGTTGTTGCTGATGTGCGTACGGGTGCATACTGAATTTGTGACTTTTTTTGCAAATTAGCAGTTTAGCAAAATTTGCACTCGCTCTTGTTTTGCCCATGCTGGTTTCACCCTTTACCACTGGTAGCAACATTGATGCAACATGGTTGAGATTTAACACAAGCTGCTCTCTCTTTGGGGAAATTGAAATTCTTCTCTGTGTAGTTACACCTGCAAATCTAAAACTGAGCTGCATCAAAAGGCCATTTAAATAAAAAGGGCATAGAATGGGGGTCATTCGAGAAATGTCAAGGTTTTCACGTACTATGGAGCACATCTGGAGCTCAGGCACTGAAGTGCTATGAAGTGTATACTGTGTAATACACTGGCTTATGCCAGCAGGACGTTAACAATTGTACACTTACGTCATGTTGAATAATCTGCATCACACAGTAGCAAAGTAATTTGCACAGCTGTGTGCTTTCTGTTATTAAAATAAGAATCATAATGTGGTTTTGTTTAGCGCTTGTTTCCACATTTCTGCTATTTCTAAGTGCTGTAAATTGCAAGTGTTTCTATTACCCAATTTAATGGCACTTTGGTTATGGCTTTCTGCTGAAGGTGGACAGTGTGCGGTGTGCAAGCAAGAGTGGCTGTGGTGGCTCTGAGTAGGATCTGCGCCCCAGTTGTGTCATAGGTGTATCTGTCCACCTCCAATGCTGTTTCCTAGAACCTCCAGTAGGCTCCTGCAGTTCTTGGAGAATTTGTGTATCTGCGGCGCTGATGTGGGTAGCTCTGACAAGTAGGGTGGTGCAGGCTATAACCTCCTTTGTTAGGCTGTCCCAGTGGCCCACAAGTTGTGTTTGCCTGGTACCTGGCTTTTAGTTGCTTGTATGCATTTCACGCCCCTGTGGTGCTTGCCCACAAAGTGTTTTTTCCTGTCTCCAAATGTATGACTTCAGATGGCTAATATTTCTGTTGGTGCCTAATTGAAGTCTCATGAATGTAGTAGTTGGGCCTATCGAATTGGTGACCTGCATGGGTTTTCCCTTTGGTTTTAAGCTTCTCCCTCCCAACACTGTTTGTTCCTGGAACCTGCAAAGATACTGTTCCTGGATATCTGTGCTTACTGCAAATGCGTGGAAGAGCAAAGAGCACACGAAAAGCTCTGTCAAGAAGCCTTAAAGTAGCAAGCAAATAAAAAAAAAAACAAGAGCTGGGGCAGCAACACTAGGAAAGCCGCGGCTGGGATCCCGGTTGAGAGCGGCGGGATGATACGGAGTGGAACACGAGTAGGAAATTAACAAAATCAAGATAAAAGGCACACACATAGCAACGCTGGTGAGGAAATAAGATGACAACCTGAAGCGCGGCATCCCTGAGGCCGGCGACGTGCTGATAAAAGCCACGCAGCCTCCCAAATCATACAAATAAACACATTTTGTGCAATTCAAACGTGCCACAAGCTGCCTGCTCTTTGAGAGATTAAGTGAATTACGAGCAGCAACGGGTGCCGACTCGAGCAGGCAACGCAGCGACGGGTGAGAGGTGGGGGGGGGCGCACCACGAGCTGAGTCAAAACAAAAAATAAATTGTGCAGCAATCCTACCTAAATGGTCAAAAGTGAACTGATCCATGTAACAGGGTCAGTCTCCAGGGCGGAAACCAAGAGCCAAAAGGTGGGACAAAGACCATAGAAAAGCAAGATTTTTTGAGGGGCATTACAAGGAACCAATTAAAGGTAAGGGGTGTGCCCAAAGCCGTTACAGTGAATACAGCATGTCTCGAAGACCGCATATGCGCTGCCTATGCTCGACTTAACAAAACGCCTTCATTACACTTCTATCTCCTCTCTTCCCACTGTGGTCTCAGATCTGATTCTCCCACATTCTTTCCAACTGCATGCACCCGGGAATAAAAAAAAAACACACAGAATCCCACTGTTTGAATATCTCATCTGTTAAATTTTTTTCATAAGTCCTGTCCTACTCACCGCTGACTGTAGTACAAATTTTTACTTTAGTGTTCAAGCTGACTCACTTCAAGCCGGTGACTACATTTGATTGACAGACTGGGGCAGTGCTCGGTGCCTTCCACCACTTCCGTTATCTGTTCAACCTCCTTGTCAGCAAAAGCCAATCGGTGGGAATTGAAAGAAACATAATCTGTCAGTTTGACGAGTTGAACAACTTCTACCTTGAACTGATGAAATACCAACTTTTGGGTCTTCAAAAATTAGGCAGTTATGCTGCATGGATAGTTGCTTCAAAAACACCCTCAGGCCAGTTCACATGTGCCCCCACCCTCAGCGAGGCCTTAGCTCAGTTCTTGCACTCCTGAGTAATAGTTGGAATCCTATGTGATTCCCACAGAATCAACAAAATAAAACTACAGCATAGGATGCACGCTCCACCACTGAAACCTACATCACACCAGCATGGCTGCAGCTTTAAAGGAGGTAGCCATTTTGTAATTCCAGGTGCTTGTTTAAGGAACTTGCTTGTCACTTAATCTGAGAAAAATGTTGTAGCCTTGAAGGAAAAATTCAAACATTCAAAATGCATCTATTTAATCAAGAAAGCTGCCCTGGAAATCCACTTTGCAGTGCCCCGCTATACATATTTCTGCCATAATTAATTGTGTGTTTAGAATTTTCAGGCTAATTAAAACGATGCTATCCATGGGAAATGGTCCCAGCCACTGGGCCTAGTACTTACTCAAGGTAGAGAAGTTAAACTTCCTTAGTGTAGGTTCTTGGTTTGGCTATACCCCACAGAGCAGCAGTTCTTGAACTTTTGACTTCTGTGGCCCCACTGAATCACTAATGGAAGCCAGGGACCCTTGTGTAAGCGATTTCTATATTTTGACTCTCAAAACAGAACATAAACCTGCAGAAACACTTATTAGAACATTGGAATGTGGAGCACTCCATTTATTACAATGGAGTGCTCCAAGTTTCTACGGGCCGGTAAAGGCCCGCAGAGCAACATTCGAATGTTGTTTGAACAAAGGCCTCTCGGAGCCCTAGGGGATTTCAATCCCTTCGGGCTCCGAGAGGCCTTTGTTTAATTTGTTAGAACATTCTGCCCTCTAGTGGCAGAATGTTCTAATAGGCCCGCTCCCTGGAGTGGGCCTTTAATAGCCGGTATAGCCTGCTACGGCGGGCTATAAGGCTATAATATCAAATTCACAAATGATGAAATATTTTATTTAACTGGCGAGCTCATCCACATCAGCTCCTTCCTGGAAAGTTTCAGGGTGATCTGTCAAGCGGGGGTCAAGAAAAATGGGGAGGTCCCAAAACACGTTTTCCCCTAGGAAAATTGAACAGCAGTACCGCAAAAACGGCTGAATGAAATTACTCCAAATTTGGCAGAAAGCCGGGTCTTGTTCCAGAAAGCATGCTTTTTATGATTTGGCGTAAATCTGTTCAGTAGTTTTTGAGATATTAAGGTTCAAAATAAATATCACACCACGGAGGATCCAACAGATGAAAAGATATGATCTGATTGGCTGCCACCACTTACGCACAGAGGTGGCAGCAGCCCAGTCCCCTGTTCTGCAAAAGGTTTAAACCCCCCTCCCCCCCCAACCGCCCCGTAACCCTGTGCCAAACACGTTTAAAAATTTGTGGAAGATCCACTAATCTATGGTAAAATTTAAAGAGAAAGGGTGGGCTCCTGCTTTAAAAAAAAAAAAAAAAAGTACCCCGGGTGGGCCAGGGCCCAGGGGAGTCAGCAAGATATTTTTTTGACGGGAGGGAGCGCAGCCTCCAACGAAAAACTGTAGCTATTGCACCTGGGACCAGATGCCCACAAAAATAATAATAATAAAACACAAAAAAAGTGGGAATAATAATAAATGTGTGGCTTGAGATGCTCATTTATTATTCATTGGTATGGGAAGGAGCACCCCATAATGCCTTCATGGGCTAATTTGAATATATTTGGATGCATGGTTGTGCCCCAGTCTGGGCAGGGCACCACCAGCATATTTGTAAGGGTTGTGGGGGGCTGCAAGGAGTGCAGAAATACTTAAAAAAGTAACCCTAAGTTTCCTGGAGTCTATAGCACATGACCCTAGGAAAATGTGTTGATATTTGTAAGCATTCCCAGAGCTGTAGCTTTTGCTCCTCAGCTTGAGAATGCAGGGATTCCTTGTGGTTGGTCTTGTGGCTGCATTATGTGGATTGAAGAGTGTAAAAGAAAGATTCTGACACTTTTTGTGCTATGGTAAAATGATTTATATAAGCGCCTGTCTACCCGAGGGTGTCTTTGCTTGGCGCTAGCTGCAACTGAGAACAAAGAGGGCCTAGATGTTAAAAACCTATGTTTTGAGCTCCTTTCTGAAGGAGGTCAGGGTGGGCAGAGCTCGAATGTGAGGGGGTAGTTTGTTCCAAAGCTTGGAGTTGGAGATAGTAAAGCTCCTTCCTCCCCAATTGGACTTGCAGGCTCTAGGAACATTCACAAACTTGGCTGCAGAGGAGCGAAGCTGTTGGCTGGGCACATACCACTCAAAAGAGTGTTTAAGAAAAGCAGAGCCGGAGTTGTGCAGTGCCTTGAAGGCAGTGCAGAGAGCCTTGAACTTAATCCAGCTTCTCCCTGGGAGCCACTGCAGACGTCTAATATCCTTTGGGAATACCTAGCAAGAGTCTAGCTGCGGCGTTCTGCACCGTTTGCAGTTTATTAAGAAGTCTTTCATGTATATTGATATAAAGGCCGTTGCAGTAATCTAATTTGGAGTGGATTAAGGCAGTGATCACTGTCTTTCTTGTATGTAATGAGATAAAATGGAGGATTTTGTTGATTGCCCTGAGAAGAAAAAAGCAAGAGGAGACAGTAGCAATGACTTGTTGGTCAAAGGAAAGATTTGCATCAATACGGATACCTATATTTTTGGCCTTAGCCACTGGCATCGGCAACTTGTTTAATGCTTTCACTATAACGGCTTCATTTAAATGTTTATTGACAGACATTGCAATGACTCCTTGACAAAACCAATTGGCCTACTGCTACTATTTTAACAGTGACCTACATCAAAAAAACTCTAGAAATTAATTGGAAAAAAAAAACTTTTAAAGTGACCGTTATAGTTAGATATACAAAAAAAACCTTACAAATTCACTGAAAAAAACAAAGGTTGAAGGGATGTTATAGGTGAAGATGTCGGCTAAAACACACCATTTTAAACAAACAAAACCACTGAAGTTCACAAGTTATAGTTATCTGAAGTAACTATTACTCGCGCATTCGCCATGCACTGCTAATTACCTCAGATATTACATTACTCATGACAATATCTGAAATGACATAATTGATGACAACATTGTAAATGGCCGGGCGTGTTACAGGCACTTTAGGGCATGAGTTATAGTTACTTGCGATAACTATAACTGGTGAATGTCAGTGGTTTTGTTAATTTAAAATGGTATGTGTTAACTGACATTTTCACCTAACTATAACGTCCCTTTAACCTTTGTTTTTTTCCAGTGAGTGTGTGTATATATATATCTATATATAGATAGATAGAGAGATATAGATCTTTATAGGCAAAATATGAAAACTGAAAAGTTAAAAACTTTCAGTGACTGTGAAAGGATTTGAAGTTGGCAGCAAAAAATAAAGTTGGTCTCCATGGCTTGATTTTCAGGAGCAGCGCAGGTTATGGATGATGGGAGGCCTCCATTGAAGGGCTGACAGCAGAGAGCATGCATTAGGAGCAAAGTGATATGCTACACTCTAGCTTATTGCTTCGTCTAGAAATGCTCCGACCTTCCCATTAAAATTTCGATTTCTCTATATGTTTGTGAATTAAATATTTCATCGTTTGTATATTGTTTTGATGTATCTTGTAAATCGTAGTAATTGCTTAGGCTGAGTTCGCCGGATTCTAGTAATGACTTAGAGGGGGTCCCCAGATTTCAGTAGTCATTCAGTAGGGGGTCCCCGGAATCCAGTAATGATTCAGGGGGGGAGTCAACAGAAGCCAAAAGGTTAAGATCCACTGATCTAGGTCCGATGCTAATGTAGGTGATGCACGCTGGGGACTCTCGCCCGATTCCTGCGGTTCGTGGGAGACAGAGGTAAGTGGCCAAGGCTGCCCTGTTACCACATCTGACTGTGAGCCAGACCCAGCCATGGCAGGCCAGGCTGCTAACAAGGCTGCGCCTCGCGTGCACGTGCGCGAAATTGACATGCATGTGTTGTAAGACGTGTATAATACGCGCAGGCCATTTGCAGCGTAGCTGACAGCTGTCACTTCTGCTCTGATCACTGTGCGGCCTCGGTCAGCCGTGAAAAGGAGAGACCCGCTGCCCGCGGTCCTCGGCAGAGCTGGGCCGGAAGTAGGGAAAGTGTTATTTCCATGCGCTGCTGCAACCAATACTCGTCCTGCAGGGCAGGCCAAGCGTGAGGTGAGCACCTTGTGCTGTTTACTAGAAGTTATTTTAAGATGCTTAAGCGAAAGAAACGCCCACACGTTATTCTGGGGGGTTCACAGCGCATTCTTTCTCCTCATGGGTCGTAGGGCCATGTACTGGCGCTTGCAGAGCACAGGGTAAAAGGAGACATGAGAGCGAGCATCGGAGACAAGCAGGGGCGTTGCCGCCACTGGTGCAGCAGGTGCAGTGGCACCAGGGCCCTGTGGGGCCCATTGCACCCTGGTAAATTATATATTTTACTATCCCAACAACAGTCAAAGGTGGCATTTTCCTTGCTTGCACGGGGCCCGTGGCATCCTTGCTATGCTGCTGCTGGTAAGTTGCACGCCCCCACAAACACCGCTTGCATACCATGAATATTACTCATTAAACAAACCCATACTCGCACATCCAGCACAGCAAACGTGTTGCATAGGCCCATATTTTGAGTGAATCCTGATGGGGACGAAAGTCACACATTATGCAGCCATACTGTGGACATGGAGGGGCTTTACCCATATACTTTACCTGTTGAAGCCAAGTGAAATGTACAGGTGAAAAATATGGGGGTTGGGCTGGAGGAGGAGAGGGAATGGGGAAAACCATATGAATTTCGTGTGGTATTTCTGATTTCCCAGTAATTCCACATTTCTCAGGGGACCTTCAGCATCAAGCGTGTGATTTTCCCGTATGTCCTTCCCCTGGAATTATTGGTGAACCTGGTGCTGTTGGGAGGAATGCCGGCCTGTTTTTGGCCAGCTCTCAGTGGGCCCCTGAGTCGAATATCACTGTGCACTCAACATTACACACTTTCCCACAACAGAATGCAGAAAAACATGCTCAACACAAACCCAAGCCTACTAACACATGCACCTAGCTACTGGGGCACCCAACAGCTGCCTAATACGCACAAATTGGCAGGTTTCCACCTCACATCCTTAAGTAAAATGGTACATAAGCCGTCTTGGTGCAGCCAGACCCATTCCCCGTACCCACTCACCCTTCAAACCCACAGCTTACTAGGACTGACCCACTTGCCTAATAGAGGCCTTCCCCGTCACTTGACTGACAACACATCACCCCAAATCAAATCAAATCCCTGCTTTAGTGGTGACCTCAAGACCACCTGAAATGTTATGCCTTGCCTGCCACATTGTTTCAATGAGATGCTGATGACAGTATGTGCGCTAAAAGGATGCCAAACAAGAACAAGACAATAACAGACCTGCCTGCTTCTCAAAAATGTTTACCATGTGAGCTGGGGTGGGGCTTTGTGCGACCACTGCCTATGAAGCACTTAGACCCTCTTCCCCTTCCCACCACACAAAACCCCACAAAAGCCTCTCCTGCCGCCGCCAATGTCCTGTGGAGGATTAAGCTCCATAATGGACATTGGCTGTTCAGAGCCTCCAATGACGAGCTGGAAACTCACTCTTTGCAACGGTTCCCAGCCCCCCCCGTTTGATATCGGCTCTTCACTGGGTGACCATGTGAAGAACACCGATATTGTGTGACACACGGTGGCACCGTGTGAGTTGGCAGGCCTGCAATAATAGCTGATGTCATTGAGTACAATGGATTGTTCTGCAGGAAGAGTTAGTCTTAACTAGGCCAGACCAGGTGGTTATGCCTACAATGCTTTTTTTTAGTCAGGTGGCGGTGGCGCTCATTTTGCTCTTTCCAGTTCAAATAGCCTATGACTATGTCCTCTCTCTCCCTCCCCCCCCCCCCCACTCATTGCGCGTGGCATGCCGGGAGGAGAATGCTGGCCTGTTCAGGAGCAGCAGTGGCAGGAGTCCCAGAGGACACCGTGTTCTCCCAGCATAGCCGCAGGAGGATGCTGCCGTGCTGAAGCTAGGGGTTGTGGGAAGGGGACGCAGGGGAGGGGGGAGGGAAAACATGTTGTCAGTATGCATCAGTTGTGGCAAAGCGACTTTCACCTGCAGCCTCCCCTCCAGCATCCCCGCCGCGACAGCTGATGTCGCCCACAGCCAGGCAAGTGAGTTTGCACCAGGGAGAAGCACAGCAGACTGTGTGACCATATGTGAATCCATTGTGGTGCTTGAAGGGAGCTCTCCAAGCATGAGGGTGCAAGGGTAGCTGCGCCATGCCGACGAACGCAATACGCGTATGAGCAATAACCCTCATAGCAATGTAAATAAAGTGCCTTCCGTCATCATACTAAGGCCATAAGAGTTCACTTAAGCCTTATATAACCTCAGATCGAGTATTTTGAGGTCATGGGATCTAATGTGACCTTGTATAGACATGATTTATAGGTGTTGGGTGTACTTTATTCTGTATAATAGTCTAATTAGCTTTTTATCACTCTTGTCTCTTATTCATTGACACCAACCCTAAACCCTGTCTCCCCTTTTCCCTCTTCAGCAGTTTTGCATCTTCGTTTCTAAAGTAACAAACACATTGACTGTTCCTTCGTATGCTCCAGTGATGACCTTTGAACTGTACAAATAATGTATCGATAGTTTCAGCACGATTGCTGCCTCAAGAGAGTAATTTTATGAACCCCCTACCTATACAGTGTGTCTGTGACTGACCAAAAACCTCAGTCTGTGTCTGTACATAAAGTGTGGCCCCGGTCGATATTCTGGGCTCGGTTAAGTGACCGGGGGTTCTATAGGGCGCGCTATTACCTCAAAGGATGCACTGGTGCTGTTACCTCCGATACTGGATTCGGCATCTGGGATAACTGGGGAAACAGGAAAGATTTCAACTGTTTGCAAAGTTGGAGGAAATTGTTTGGTGTACAAAGGTAGAGAAGACGATTCTGGTGTTTAGGGAAAAGATAAGACAAAGAGTGATTCTGGGCCTATGTATCCTAGGGAGCGAATATTTAAAAAAGCAGTTAAATGCAGTTTTTCTGGCCTGCGTTCATAAAGATGTGTGCCTAATTTTGAAGCAGAATGCACAGTGACTGAAATGAATGGCTCAATCAATCAATCGGGGGAATTGTAAGCGCACTACTCACCCATGAGGGTCACAAGGCGCTGGGGGAGGGAGGGGGTAAGCAACTCCGTTCAGTCGAAGAGCCAGGTCTTGAGTGTCTTCCTGAAGATGTTCAGGGAGGGGGCGCGTTCAGGGGATGATGTTTTTGGAAGTTCGTTCCAGGTCTTGGCTGCGATGTAGGAGAAGGCTCTTCCACCTGTTCTGGCTCTGCAGATGCGTGGGGTTTCGGCGAGGACGGCAGATCGGAGGTTTCTCTTGGGTAGGTGAAGGAGATTCTTTCGTTGAGGTATTGGGATCCGGTGTTGTGGAGGTATTTGTAGGCGGGGGTGAGTATCTTGAAAGTAACTCTCTTCTCAACGGGGAGTCATAGGAGGCTCCACAGGTGTTGGGTGATGTGTTTGTGTCGAGGGATGCAGAGTACGAGTCTGGCTGCGGTGTTCTGTATGGTCTGGAGCTTGCAGAGCAGAGACTTGTTGATCCCGGCGTAGAGGGCGTTTCCGTAGTCGAGTCTGCTAGTTATGAGTGCGTGGGTGACGGTCTTTCTTGATTCGGGGGGGATCCATTTGAAGGTCTTTCGGAGGATGCGGAGGGTGTTGAAGCAGCTGGAGGCAACGGTGTTGACCTGTCGGGTCATGGAGAGAGAGGAGTCGAGTACGATGCCGAGGTTACGGGCGTGGTCAGTGGGGGTGGGAGGGCTGCCGAGGGCGGTGGGCCACCAGGTGTTGTCCCATGCAGAGGGGGAGGGTCAGAGGACGAGGAACTCTGTCTTCTCCGAGTTGAGCTTCAGGCAGCTGCTGCTCATCCAGGATGCGATGTCCTTCATTCCTTCCTGGAAGTTGAGTCTGGTGGTGATGGGGTCCTTGGTGAGGGAGAGGATGAGCTGGGTGTCGTCGGCGTAGGATACTATGCTGAGTCCATGCTGTCTGATGATGGCGAGGGGGGCCATGTAGATGTTGAAGAGCGTGGGGCCAGTGCTTAATTTGTTAAATAAGAAGTGCAGGTGCCGAAATGTTTTCATAGGAGGCCACCACCCACTTTCCTGGCTCCAACCACATCCTCCATTGGCTCCACCCATTTCCACTATTAGCTCCAATGATATGTACCCCATGATGTGGCCTAGATAATGACTGAGGGAGCAATTTAGGCTAAAAAGGTCAAAGGCTAGCTAGACAGATTTTTTGAAAGCGCTCTAAAAGTGAAAATGAACAAAAAGGCTATTCGCTCGGTGAAAGAAAGTATTTGCTAATGATCACACCATTTGATCACGCATGAAAGCCAGGATTGACCCCAGATTCTCCACTTAAACACTCTGCAATTCACCAATTATAATCATATTTAGATGGGTAATTCTTTCCGGCATCAAGTTTAACACTTTGTCCTTAATCCATGGGGCATAAGATTAGTGGTGGGGTGAAGAGCAGAATCCACATTTTGTTTTTGCTCTTTTGCATGGTGCAAACCCTGACGTGGACAGACAGAGGAGCGAGCACAAGGCAGACACAGACTATGTCACACTTTTTTTCCAGGAACAGCCAGATTTGCCGGAATTCAAAGGGTGCTACCGAGCCCATGAATTTGAACCTGCTTCCCTATGTCTCTCCCTTGCCTTTGCCTTCCGTGCAAGCTCCACAGACTTTCTGCAGCTCGCCCACCTCCATCACAAGTACACACATACAACAATAAGCAGCAAGGGCCCAGCACCGACAATGGTCTCTATATTTGCCTAAATTCACATGATTTGGTTGAGTAGGAAAGCTGGGATTAATCCCAGGAAAATTCCCCTGTTTTGCACTGTGCAATTCACTCATAATGATTAGATGGGCATACCTTTCTGACTTCAAGGGTTAGTGCTATTTCCTTAATTCATGGGGGATGAGATTTGACATTTAAAAGTGTTTGAGGTGTGCCATGTTGGAAATCCTGAATTGATGAGCTGATGACCTCTATTTAAAAATATTTCGTGCCAGTAGAGATTTCTTGCCTATAGTAATTCACGCAGACCTCAACTCTGACCCTGGCGGCGCGCTACTATTGATCATTCTATACATTAGCAGCAGCAGCAGCAGCACAAAAGAGGTCCACAAAAGGGCCATATAAGGAGACACTGGAGTCTGAGCAGAAAAGTGATTTTAAGGATAATACTGACCTAAATATGCTATACAGACTATGGCATATCATATAACAATTTCGGATCAAGTGCACAAAATTATCTAACATCAGGGGGGCAATCATTTCATTTCCGGAATCATTTTATCAAGGTCTTCAAGTTCAAATAACTATATCTCCATTTTAAAAGTAAGCACTCTACATGGGACTTAGACGCTTGCACTACATACAATAAAGCATGAAGAAGAGAGCACAGAAAATGGCCCTGATGCAGGAATTAATAGATACCAGTTTAAGTAATTAGAGTAAATAATCCGTTAACGGAAGGGAAGAAATTTTGAAGACAACCTAACCCACCGCAAACACCCATATAGACATGGGCAACTCTTTTGCAACCTCGATTTAGTACACTAATTCGACGTTACGGTTCAGACTTGAATTCAATTACTATCTCAGTTGCAGATACAGACCCAGATGAAGACTCAGACTCACTTTCAGATGACACAGGCATATATGATTCTAGCCTGACACAGCCCTTGCCATCAAAAACTAAAGTACTTTTACTAAAACGATGTGTCTACACCAAATGACATACATAAGTAACATTAGCTAAAATATCGGATACACTGATTGAACAATCTCTGTCATCAGTCAGTCAGAGAGCATTATTAAAAGAAAGTTCTCTGATAACGCAGATACAAAAGGAAAGCTATAAAGACAGTTTTGCTCCGTGTCTCATGCACGCACGTGGCAAGAAGCAGCAAGGGCCCAGCGCCGCCAATGGTTTCCTCTGCTTACCTGCTCCAGGAGGGGTGTTAAATTAATTTGTGCACACCAGACCGGTGTCCACTGCTCATTATTACATGCGGTGCCAGTGCCTTGTGCAGTTTGGTCAGCTGATCCCCGTAATGTTGCACTTACCAAACTCACGCTGCGCTAACATAGCAATTAAGGTGCTGGCAGTTAAGTGCAGTACTGTACAGCACTCAAATGCAAAGTGGTCCCACGGGAGTCGGTAGTGGGCAACGAGCACACCAACAAAGATGGAATTACAGCCATTTTCAGATCTAGCCAGTGGGGCGGGCAAAAGGTACATAGGCACTTCCAGCTCGCTCTTCATTTGCCGCGCAGGCTTTACTGAACACTTCGTCTTGCGCCTGCGCTGTTCCTGCCTGCCACGCCTTAGCTCAGGTCTTCATGACAGGCAGCCGTGCTGACATCACTAATGTGATGATGCATCGTGATCGTGCCTGGACCTCGGTGGACCAGTCTGTGAAAACAGATCAGGAGCCACCGGAAGGACAGGTACATTTATTTTTAAATAATTATCAGGTCCACTGCGAAGGGAGAAAAATGTTACAGCTCCGGCCCTGTCAAATAAGTGCCGGTGCTGAGCACCGGAAACCACCGCCACAAATTAAGCACTGCGTGGGGCTGAGCGATGATCCTTGGGCTACTCCGCAATTGATTTCCGTGGGTTCGGAGAGGAAGGGTGGTAGTCTGATTCTTTGGGTTCTGCCGGTGAGGAACGAGCGGATCCAGTCGAGAGCGGTTCCTTGTATGCCGGCGTCGTGGAGTCTGGCGGTGAGTGTGCGGTGAGAGACTGTGTTGAATGCTGCAGAGAGGTCGAGTAGGATCAGGGCCGCGGTGTGTCCTTGGTCGAGGACGTTGCGGATGTTGTCTGTGGCGGCCAGTAGAGCGGTCGCGGTGACGTGGTTGCTGCGGAATCCGAATTTGGGTGATGTTTGTGGGGTCGAGGATGGAGTTTTCTTCGATTAATTTAGTTAGTTGTGTATTGACGGTCTTCTCGGTGACTTTGGCCGCGAAGGGGAGGAGAGAGATGGGACGGTAGTTCTTGAGGTCCGTGGGATCTTCTGAGGGTTTCTTGAGCAGTGGTCGGACATCTGCGCGTTTCCAGTCATCGGGAAAGCTGCCGGTCTTGAAGGTGGCGTTGCTGGTGCGTCGTAGTTCTGGAGCGATGGCGGCTCTGTGGAAGATGTGTGGCAGGCAGGGGTCCGTGGGGGCCCCTGAGTGGATACCTTTCATGGTCGAAGTGGTGTCTTCGGTGGTGACTGGGGTCCAGGAGGAGATGGTGGGATGGCTGACGTTGCTGGAGAGAGAAGTGGTTACGGAGTCGGGTGTCTGGTCGTTGAAGTTGCCATAGAGGCTCTTGATTTTCAGATGGAAGTAGGATCCGAGCTTGTTGCAGAGGTCCTGGGAAGGGGTGATGAATTCCTGAATGACGCTGAAGAGTTCCTTGGAGTTGCTGGAGTTGGCGAGGATCTTGTTTTGAATGAAGGCCGTTTTGGTGGGTCTGATGCGTTGATGGTATTCCGTCATGGCATTCTTGTAGGTGGTGCTTTCTTCTGACGTTTTGTTTTTTCTCCAGTTCTTCTCGAGACGTCTGCAGGTGCGTCTGCATTCTTGGAGGTCGGCGGTGAACCAGGTGGCCTTCCTGGGGCGCTGTGTGTCGGGGTTACGTAGGGGTGCGAGCTTGTCTGCGCAGTTGGAGACCCATCTGTGTTGTTCTTTGGCTGCAAGGTTGGTGTTGGTCGAGGTGGTGGGGGCGTCGTGGTTGAGGGTGGAGTTGAGCTGCTCCTCAGTGAATTTGCTCCAGTTCCTTCGTGGAGGGCGTGGTGCAGGTTTGGGCAGCGTGGGTTTGTCGACGTGGAAGTGTATGCAGTGGTGGTTCGTCCATGGGGGTTGCGTGGTGTGGCTGAATTGGATGTTGCTACCTCCTGCGAAAATGGGGTCGAGGGTGTGTCCTGCCTTGTGGGTAGGCATGGTGATGAGCTGTTTCAGTCCGATGTTGGCGAGGTTGTCCAGGAGGGTGTTGGAGTTGGGGTCATTGGGGTTGTTGAGGTGGAAGTTCAGGTCTCCGACGAGTATGTAGTCCATCGAGGCGATGGCGTGGGGTGAGATGAGGTCGGCTACGGTGGTGGCGAACGAAGTGCGGGGTCCGGGGGGTCTGTAGGCGAGGGTACAGCGAAGTATGGTTCTAGGGCTGGTATGGACCTGGAAGTGGAGGTGTTCGGTGGTGGTGAAGGAGTTGCTTGTGGTGGAGGTGGAGAGTCGGAGGGAGCTCTTGTGTGCGATGGCGGGAGCTCCTCCTGGGTGGTTGGGGAAGGGGAGTTTGCACATTATGCTAGAAGGAAGAGAATTCTTCCAAAGGGAGAGGAGTCTTATTAATGAAGGGTGCT
This sequence comes from Calotriton arnoldi, assembly GCA_963921515.1. Classification (NCBI taxonomy): domain Eukaryota; kingdom Metazoa; phylum Chordata; class Amphibia; order Caudata; family Salamandridae; genus Calotriton; species Calotriton arnoldi. Next base: position 1,109,361 of record CAWUFW010006621.1, read on the forward strand.
TGTCTCAGAAAAGACTATTGAGGGGGGCTGACAGAGATGTTAGGGCCTTAGACTGGTCTACATGACAGCCCTCTGAGTACTGAGATGCAAGTGCCCTCCTACGTGTTTTGAATGTATAGAGGAACTCTAAGAGGTTGACACATGATAACTTAAGGCCGTTTCTAGGGTGAGCTACTGATTGGGGGGTTCCACTAAAATAACTGAATGTGATGAGTGGATGCTTGTTAAAGTCCTTCCCACTGGCATTTGTGAGGCCACCTATTAGTACATCATCTGTCACCTTACTGATGAGACCTGAGGATGCAGAAACTGGTCTAGGGGTCTTTGTGTTGGCGTTCTGGAGGGTTCCCTCCATGAGTGAAGGTAATAGATGGCACATTATATGACAGAGAAAGTAGCATTTTTACATCTGTTACGCAGAAGTAACATAGAATTTGACATCTGTAGTGTAGTAATCAATGAATGTGCGTTTATTAGTACACTTGCTCTAAATAACGTGTTATTGAGTTAATGGACAACATTTATTTTCACTGGCATGCAACACAAAAAGCATGGAGTACAAAATAACCGGTAGCCATGCAGTATGGTCCAATATTGCCGTCGAGGGGTTCTGGTAACATCATTAATGACGAACTAAAAGGCTAAGTGGTTTATACATATCACCAGAACTCCCAGCTGCATATGTGGGACCATATTAAACATGTTACTTCTTATTGATTTTTTCATAACATGTTAATTTGGGATAGTTTGTTTGAAAATAGTCTTTCTTAAAAATAGTAAGTGAAATTCATAACATTACTGTTTGGCTGTCTGCAGTAACAAGAAGAGAACACTCCTTTACTATGTAGTTGAAAATGTAGAATTTTTGAAAAGGCGCCCTTTGTGTTGTTTACAACTCATTCTATCTGTAGAAGGGAAATTTTGGACCTTACCTCCTTGGCGTGGTTTTCTCCCAACATTATGCCTTTCATCCTTCTGTTTTTGCTGGCTTTAGGACTCTGCAAACTTTACCACTGCTAACCAGTGCTAAAGGGCATGTGGTCTGTCCTTTAAACATGGTAACACTGGCTTACATCAAATTGGCATATTTAATTTACTTGCAAGTCCACAGTACAGTGGTACTACTATATGTCCCCAGGACCTGTAAATTAAATGCTACTAGTGTGCTGCAGCATTGATTGTGCCACCCACGTAAGTAGCCTTTTAAACAAGTCTCACGCCTGCCATTGCAGCCTCTGGGTGCAGTTTTAAACTGCCATTTCGACCTGGCAAAAATAAACCTTTTGCCAGGCTTAAACCTTCCTGTTTAATACACATAAGCCGCCCCTAGGGTAGGCCCTAAATAGCCCAAAGGGCAGGGTGCAGTGTATTTACAAAAGTTAGATATTTACTTTTAAGTTTTACATATCCTGGTAGTGAAAAACTCCTAAATTCATTTTTCACTATTGCAAGGCCTGCCTCTCACATAGAGTAACATAAGTGCTAACTTTCAAATGGGAGAAAATAGGAATGCCGAGTTTAGTGTCTACAGAATTGTAATTTAAAACAGTCTTTAATTATAAAGTCGGATTTTAAGTTCCAATTCTGAAAGTGGCACTTTTAGAAATTTTGCATTTTCTTATGCTAACCATTTGGTGTTTGCAGCCTGTATCCTGGGTCACATGACTAGGTATAGCTGGCAGTTGGTCTTTGTGCATTGCTCCAAGACAGTGAGACACAGGGAGACTAGATGCTGGCAGGATGGGCCCTCAGACTTTATAGGGGCAACGAGCGGTCACCTACGACACTTGCCCATCAGGAAGCCTCTGCCTGCGCACACACTCAAAGGGTTTTTTGTCCCCAGACAAGCTAACGCCAGGACAGGGAGGCAGGAAATTCCAAGCACCTCTGGGAGAGGACACCTCCAGAACCACCTTCTACTTCAAAGCTGGCACCGGGTATAAATATTGGACCGCCACACACAACTCTTCAGTACACTTTTGGACCTGTGGAAGACTCAGAAGGACAGCTGTGCTGCACTGCAAGAAGGACTGCTACTCTGTTGTCCTGCTGCCTGAGTGAAAAGGAATGGACTTACATCAAAACTACCAGAGTGACTCCAAGGGCTAGTTGGCTTGCCTCCTGATCAGAGCCTCAGGGACAGAAAAGACTCCAACCACCTTGAACCCAGCACCTGGACCCTGTCTGTTGTGAGCCCTAACGCCCAAATGGTGCCACCACAGTCCTGGACCCTCGGAATTGGACCTGCAGGTGCTATGCCGCCTAACTGTGGTCTTGTGAGTAACACTGACACAGCGCAACATAACTCCTCGCAGCCGCCTCAGGACTGCCGCTGTGCTGCGCATCCTTGACGCAGCTCTTCACATCGCATGCCCCTTGTCGATGGCCTCCTCCATGACGACGCAGGACTTCACATTGAAGCCTTGCAGCTTCCTTCAATCCACTGCTCAGTGATGCATCCTCAGTGCGGGATCTCATGATGCCCGTCACCCAGGATTTAAGGTACTTTGTTCAGCTGGCCTAACTTGGTCCCTATATCTGGCCACACTCCATCTCAGTCAGCCTGAACTTATAACTTTGTCCTGGTCTGGCGCAACCAGATAACCATAGTTGAGCTTTGTGCTTCTAGGCACTATTTTTACTTAGAACTTTGAAACTGCATGTCTCTGGTTCTAATGCTTGGATTTTTAAATCATTTTGGTCTCAAATAATTTATTAAATTTTACTCTATTCTTCTAAATTGTTATTGGATTTTTCTTGTGTTGTGTTTTCACTTTATTACTGTTTGAAGTGCTGCAGCAATACTTTACACTTAATGCCTCCAAGTTTAGCCTGACTGCTTTTGTGCCAAGCTACCAGAGGGTTAATTAAGCCCAGATTAATTTAGGGTTTATTTATTTATTATTTATTTTAAAGGTTTTGTATAGCGCGAACAAGACCCTTGTGGGTATCAGAGCGCTTTACAGGCAAATGTGAATAATCGAGACACGCATAACAAAAATATAGTGTAGAATAAAAACAGTAATAGTAAACTAATACAAATTGACAAATATATACAAAGATATACCAATAGTTCAGGTGAATCTGGCCATGAGAATAGATTTCACTTCTTTTGAAGAATGCCGTGGAAGGGTTCCGTCTCGTTTCTGGGGGCAAGGCATTCCAAATCCTGGGAGCCATTCCTGAGAAGGTCCGATTGTAAGTTTTCTTCTTAGCAAAACGTTGTGGTTTCAGTAGCAGGTTATTTGAGCTCCTGGTGGATCTGTTACCACAAGATAGCACCAATTTGTCAGCTAGGTAACTAGGTGTATTGTGATGTAATCCCCTGTGCGTCATACAGGCGATTTTCAAGTGGATTCTTGCCTCAAAAGGTAGCCAGTTGAGGGCACGAAGGTCAGGGGAAATGTGACAGTTTCTTTTGGAGCCTATGATGAGTCTCGCCGCTGAATTGATTGAAGCTCTTAGAGGGGCCGTTGTCGATCTGGGAAGGCCGCAGAGAGCGACACTCCCATAGGGTTGCTTGTGTTTCACCCTGACAGAGATTGTGGTTGCTGCTTGAGTAGGGTTTAACCCGCCTGAAACAGCAAGCCAATTTCCTATATGAGAGATTATTGAGGCTTTGCTCTTCAAGATACAGTGAACAATGAGCACTAATTGGAATTAGTATGGTTAGGTTTTATTCTCCTTTTCTTAATAGATTGTTGATAAAGCAATGGACAATGGTTACTGCCAGTGTAATTAAGCGATTTGTGGCTGCGTTTTTTCTGCATAATTATGGAATAACATTTGCCACATAATTTGCTGCATAACTTGCAGAATTACAGCAAAAATCTGCTTCTAATTCACCGGACCTTTAATTTGGTCTTTCATTGCTGCATAATCCTGGTGGCCCTGACAATGGTTAAAGTCTGCAGAGTATTTTGTGGCCAGTCATTATGATGACGAAACTCATGACTGAAAGGTGATGTTGAAATGGTTTCTATATTTCATGGTTCCCTGTGAAATATGTGTTTTTATATCTATGCATTTTATGGAGCAAAAGCACCCAAACATTAAACCACAAGGCCAGGAAATGAAAAGCTGAGTTTTGTCCCACTGTAACTGGAGTCCGTTCAATGTCGGTGTTTCTACTCCTTTCCTTAAGGTCGGTGTATCACAGATTATTTTCAGCACACGTATAAACACATACAATAGAAGACATCAAAATGATCTCCTCCTGTCCCTGTTCCCCCGTCTCCCTTGATAGTAGACTAGAAAAGGAGCAGACTGTTTTACACATAGGCAGTCCTGCTTTCAGTGTTTATTGTTTGTAGATTTCAGTGGTGTTTCATCAGTGTTTTCCAAACCTTTTGAAATCATTGCTTATCAGTGTTTATTCAGTTGCCTAACCCCCAGAATAGACATAAAATGTGTTGTTCCAGTGTTTACAAAACATGCTATTTGTCAGTGATTGTTATAAAACACACATTTAGTTTAAAGGAGAAGAAATGCAGGTTATGTAGTGCCTTCCCATTGACAGTGTGTCACTAAATGTTAGACTATTTTAAGAACAAAAAGTTTTTGTAGTGCACACTCACTCACACACACATCTCATTATCCCGTCTCACATCTCATTACCTTCCGCAGTCAATCTGTCAAAATTCTGTCTAGTTTATAGACCTATAAACTGATCAAAAAACAGAGTGCTATATTCAAATGTTTTGATAAACAAATTCCTGGTCAATCATCTACTCCTGTTTAGATATGATGACATTTTAAAGAGAGCCAACCCTGCCAACAGCGTGGTACCTTGAGGAACATTTAAAACTTGAATTAAACCAGCTTAATGTGTAGCCCTGTATTCTACGGCACCTGCAACTTGATGCTTTAAGCATGCTTGCCTGCTCCCTTTGCCTGACTACATTATGGTGGTGCTGATGTTATGTTGAAATTCATAGCTGCCAAGTGTCCCCCTGGCAAATGTCTCACTTTAAGTCAATCCTAACATTTTAACAAACATCAAATTGTATTCTAGAACTTGACATTTTGCTGTTTACATTGCAACTATAGGCTCAACAACCCCACCAGTAAAGTGCAGTTGGGTAAAAAGCCTGGGTTTGCTGAAAGAATCACGCATAACAATGGGACACCTTGAAGTTGTGAATTTTGTTGGCATTTGGAAAGTATTGTCATGTTTTCACCACTATCCAATGTGCATGGTGACAGGACTTTTTTCACAGGTACCTGACACCACACCTTGCATTGAATTTAACACCTGTGGTGTTTTGGCAGATGACCTGCTATCAATACTGACTTGTTCGAAAATAGGGCTGATGTATCAAAAGATTTTACCCATTTTGTCTCTGTGGGTAACTTGATGGTACATATTGGCCAAGATTCCTGTGAGCCAGCCATTTCACCAGGCAGTGAAAGAATTAAACTCTGCCAAAAGATATTAATCTCATCTTAATATCCCTATATTCTCTACAATGTATAAAATAATTAGATCAGACCTAAAGCATGTTTCTAAACCACGCCCTTTTAATACAAGCACACAAAACTGAGGGAAACAAAAGAAAGAAAAAACAATATTTTAGTAATACCCCTAAACAACAAAATCCAAGTAGAATAATCTTAGGCCAGTCTTTCTTGCTGCCACCTTGTATAACAAAGTGACATTGGTGACGCGAACGTCACTTCCGGCTCAGATGACACGCGAAGCCAACCCACGCCACCTACCAGCACGCAGGGGTGCTGCTTACAAAAAATCTTCTGGATCCAGTCTGACGCCTGTGGAAAATCAAAGGTAAGAAATCTGTGGCTAGATTTTGACTCTACCAGATAAAGCGTTACCGAAGGTAAGTAACTTGTTTTTCATGTTCACTTTCCTTTCTTTCAATGGCATTTTAGTTTGTAGTTGTGCAGGAATTTATCAGTGTTTATATATTTAAGTTGATGAGGCTGTTTTCCTTTCAAGGGGGTTTTAGCAGTTTTTACAGGTTTAAACAAGATAACCCACACATAGTAAAGTTTCCCATGAACGACCTTTGTATTCCACTTTGTCCTGGACGAAATTGATAGTCCTGCCCTGTACCTTTTACTCTGGTATTTGTTTGTACACCAGACCCAGGTCTTATGTTCGTTTGACTTCTATTTAGAAGTAATTTATTCTTACTGGACACTAATGTTCAGATGTTTCCTGATGCGCCTCATGTCAGATGGATGCATTCTGTTCACCTTGTAAATATGCTCCCTCTTAATAATGATTCTCATCCTCCGTGAGGTTGCTGTGTTGTGAGAGGTGAAGAAACCTGCCTTCATTGTTTTTACACTATTAAGAAGAGTTGTTAAAATATAAGGCCTGGGTATCAAAATAGTCCTGCAAAGCTAGCGGCCATTCACTTCAAAAGGCAATATTGGGCTTCTACAAATCACATAAAGTCCATTTTCAGATATTCTTTCCATAATTTAATCAGAGTACTGCTGAGGAAGCCCTTCACATGACCAGCAGTAACGGTATATACATTATCAGTCGTGTGTAGGTCATTGTCCCTCTTCATATGTGCATTACCTGAATTAATGACTACTCAAAAAAATAAGGTTTTCCTTTCAAGAATGGCTCATAACACGAACCCTGTGTTCTGCAGCAGAATCTGCCAGTTTCATTGCACTTAAATCCACCAGGCAGCCACATAGCTTCTTTGCATCTTCACCTTGGCAACTGGTTTCTATATGTGTCTACGTGTGGAAGCTAGTATTGAGTATGAAAATATCACTTGCCTAGGTGCTCCATAGTCAGAGATTTTAAGGACTTTTTTAATGCCAAAGTTCCTATCCATAATCTATTTTACGACAAACTGCTAGAAAATTTTGGAACTGAGTGATGAGACACTCAGATGGGATAAGGAGACACAGAATGACTATGAATGAGAACCCTGGCTCCAACATCTGTATGTTCTCTGTAGTATCCTCTCAGTGCTTAATGTGAGCCTGTGGTGTCCTGTATTCGGCACCAACACTTAATTCTCAACACCGGCACTAATGACAGTCCACCACATAGTGGCGCCGTTTGTCGGATTTTGAGATGAGCAACAGTGTTTAATAATTCAGTATACATTGCAGCCCATGCCATTCTTAGAGCTTTAGGTGCCCCGGAATAGTCTGACCTGTTGCACTTGTAAATGGTATTTATATAGTGCTTGCTACCCCTTACAAGGCATTGAGGCCCTTGGTGCGATTAACATGCTACTACTTGTAGGAGTGCGATGGTTAGTAGCTGTGTTGGTGCTGTCATTGGCAGCGCTGACAGGGGCAGTTGGTGGCTTGACAAAGTATTCAGAAGCTAGGACTATTGGCATTTGCCAATGCTTGTTTGCAAATTAAACACTGTAGCCTCTAGCCATGCCTTACTTGTCATACTTGAGCTCACTAATTTTGGGTGATCAGTTTCATGGTCTAACTGTATGATTTACCCTCATTCTACACCAATGACCTCCTCTCAGACAGCTTCTTGTCATCTCTTGAGTGCACTTAGCTGCGCCTGGCTGACACTGCTCCGGATTGGATGTCTCATTTGACTCCTGTTATCACAAATGCTCGTTTACAGCACACTGACACTATTCCTTAACTTGATTCTCAAATTCACATTTGTAAATGCTCTGAAACGGTTTCATTACGTGCCTCTTCTACTCCTATTATTACATTTTTGCAATGCCCTTTTCACTCACTGATTACTCTCTGGAAGCGGGTGTTATACCCGTGTGTCAGTTCACTTGCTTCTTCTACGCTTGCTATTTTAAAGCCTTACACAGCGCTCCGAAACCCGGACACGTAGAGACAGCGCTCTAGAAAACAAATAATATATGGCTATATATAAACACTGTAAAACACATAGGGGTCGATTCCGATTCGGGCCGGAAAAAGCACCGACCGACTCGGATCCGGAAAAAATACCGACCGACACGTACCAGTGGCGCCCGACACGCCAAGTACGATGCAAGCCGCGATAAATCCGACCGACACGTCAGGAAACCAAGCCGACCGACCGAGCCGCTCGGAAAATAGCAATCCGGCCGGAAAAACACGCGAATCCAACCGACCGACACGCACCCGGAACAAATCCGACCGAATCGTACCCGCCAACTCCAACCCGCAAAGTACGATGCAAGGCGCGAAAAACACGACCGAGTCGGACGGAGGACAAGCCGTACGACCGACACGCATACAAAACCGAGCCGAAGCAACACAATACACCGCGACCGACGCGTACGCAGCATACAAAACTGCACAAACACAGCGTGAACGAAACGGAAAACACCGTACGAGACCAATGCAGGGTCCGACTCGGTCACAAGAACGTTTCCAACATACACAAACAGCACAAAGGAAAAATCACCCAAAAAAGGCCAAACAAGCAATTACCAAGCCAATAAATACTGGGGGGTGGGGACAGAGAACAAAGACACACCCACAACTCCACCTATATAAAGGACACAAATCACTACCATGAGCCTTTGCAAATGCCATTTCACTGCCAGCACCCAAGAGAAAGCAACCACACACCCACAGCTCATCCCTCACACAAGCCACACACCATCAGCACACCAACAAATACCTACCTCACATACACCCAGCAAAACACACACTCACACACCCTCACCTGCACACCAACACACACATCACTCACCATCACCACCCATCACCATGCCCCCAAGAAGAATCCCAAGTTCCTAGATTGTGAATTGGAAGTCCTGGTAGACGAGATCCTCAGGGTGGAGCCACAGCTGTTTGGCACTCTGGTCCAACAGACCCCCATGTCGCAGAAAACCAAGATGTGGGAGAGGATCATCAACAGGGTGAACGCCCAATCATCATGTCGGCGCACAAAGACGGACATCCAGAACAGGTGGTATGACGTGCGCAGGAGGGTACGGGACCTGCTGAAGATAGACTACATCAACAGCCAACAGACCGGCAGTGGCCCTCCTGCCAAGCCAATATACCTCAGGCCCTGGGAGGAGAAGGTGCGGGCCATCCTTCCGCCAGTGAGCGTATATGGACTAGAGAACATCCCAGAGCCTGGTGAGTACACAACAAATGTACACAATAAACTGCCACAAAACACACACATCACTGTCAAGGGGAGAGTCAAACCATGCACACATAGCAATTACACAGCAACTAGAACAGAATCATCCCAAAATGTGTATGTCAGTCAGATAAACACAACACATGCCATCAAAAAAGTCACATCCAACTGTGCCAACACATGTACAAACACAACCACAACTACAGCTAGGCAGTGGCACAAATAGAACTAACACACACATCCACACATGTAGCCACCACAACAACACCAACACACAGTGAAGACCACTCAAAGGAAGGAATTCTGTGTATGCTGGCCAAGTCAGTGTAGCCAATAGCATCATGGGAGTCGCAGTCACACATATTGCCCCCCCACAACTGTCCCATCAACACCACCCTGAACCATGCTCACATCACAGGGAGTGGAGAAGGACTCACAAGATGGCTGACACTGGCTACTGCTGGGGGAGCACAAGGCCCTGCTGCCAACTGTGCACCAACAAACAGCAGGACACCACTGACTGACATCCTGAGAGACAACTTACACTCCCTGCAATGCAAGCACGTTCCATGGTGGGCTATCTGGCTGGCTGGGTGGGAAGGGGGACTTGCAGCACTGACTATAGTCACCAGCACCTCCCCTCACACCCCCCAACACAAACTCCACAGTACCCACCTGGTAGAATGCAATGCCCTCCATCCTAACACAAGATCCCACAAAGCACCACCACCCTGGGTTATGTTGTGTGAAGCACAGGGACACTCTTGGGACTCTTAGCCAAACAACTGCCAGGACAACACTCCCAGCCATCCTGTCAGCACAGCCAGCCCACCCCACAGGGAAGCAGAGTCAAAAGGAAGGAAGCATGGGCATGCTGGGAAGGGGGTGGAGGCAATAGCATGATGGGAGTCGTAGTCACAGACATAGCTCACCCCCACAACTGTCCCATCAACACCACCCTGAACCATGCTCACATCACAGGGAGTGGAGAAGGACTCACAAGATGGCTGACACTGGCTACTGCTGTGGGGAGCACAAGGCCCTGCTGCCAACTGTGCACCAACAAACAGCAGGACACCACTGACTGACATCCTGAGAGACAACTTACACTCCCTGCAATGCAAGCACGTTCCATGGTGGGCTATCTGGCTGGCTGGGTGGGAAGGGGGACTTGCAGCACTGACTATAGTCACCAGCACCTCCCCTCACACCCCCCCAACACAAACTCCACAGTACCCACCTGGTAGAATGCAATGCCCTCCATCCTAACACAAGATCCCACAAAGCACCACCACCCTGGGTTATGTTGTGTGAAGCACAGGGACACTCTTGGGACTCTTAGCCAAACAACTGCCAGGACAACACTCCCAGCCATCCTGTCAGCACAGCCAGCCCACCCCACAGGGAAGCAGAGTCAAAAGGAAGGAAGCATGGGCATGCTGGGAAGGGGGTGGAGGCAATAGCATGATGGGAGTCGTAGTCACAGACATTGCTCACCCCCACAACTGTCCCATCAACACCACCCTGAACCATGCTCACATCACAGGGAGTGGAGAAGGACTCACAAGATGGCTGACACTGGCTACTGCTGGGGGAGCACAAGGCCCTGCTGCCAACTGTGCACCAACAAACAGCAGGACACCACTGACTGACATCCTGAGAGACAACTTCCACTCCCTGCAATGCAAGCACGTTCCATGGTGGGCTATCTGGCTGGCTGGGTGGGAAGGGGGACTTGCAGCACTGACTATAGTCACCAGCACCTCCCCACACCCCCCCCAACACAAACTCCACAGTACCCACCTGGTAGAATGCAATGCCCTCTATCCTAACACAAGATCCCACAAAGCACCACCACCCTGGGTTATGTTGTGTGAAGCACAGGGACACTCTTGGGACTCTTAGCCAAACAACTGCCAGGACAACACTCCCAGCCATCCTGTCAGCACAGCCACCCCACCCCACAGGGAAGCAGAGTCAAAAGGAAGGAAGCATGGGCATGCTGGGAAGGGGGTGGAGGCAATAGCATGATGGGAGTCGTAGTCACAGACATAGCTCACCCCCACAACTGTCCCATCAACACCACCCTGAACCATGCTCACATCACAGGGAGTGGAGAAGGACTCACAAGATGGCTGACACTGGCTACTGCTGGGGGAGCACAAGGCCCTGCTGCCAACTGTGCACCAACAAACAGCAGGACACCACTGACTGACATCCTGAGAGACAACTTACACTCCCTGCAATGCAAGCACGTTCCATGGTGGGATAACTGACTGGGTGGGTGGGTGGGTGGGAAGGAGGTCTGGCTGTCAACCAAACACAATCAATGCAGACCATGTTCACACCCCAGAGAATACATAGAAATGCCCAAATAATGCAGGACAATGTGCCACACCAATATCAACCCCTGACTGTGACGACTTAGGACAATACAATGTACAGGCCCGCACCCTGAGGCACAGTCACAACTGTCAGGTGTGTCAACCACTGATGCCTGCTGAAACATGACATACATTGTTTGTGTCTCCCAAAAACAGGTGATGATAGGGACACAGCAGCAGACGCTGAGGAGTCCCAGTCCCAGGCTCAAGAGGATGCCGAGCTCACTGGCGTCGTACAGCCTCTGTCCTCCTCGGACGATGAAGAACAACCTGGCACATCCGGTGCAAGTCAACATGCTGCACCAGCAGGACCACCAGCTGCAGCACCAGCAGGTCCACCAGCTGCACCCCTGCACCCACCCCTCCAACGACTGTCACCACGAATACCATCCCTGCCGACATGGACAGAATAAGGAACAACACCAGCGCAGTGACCCTGGACCAACCTGGGGCCATGGACACCACCACCACCACCAACCCCCAAGGTGGACCAGGGTTATCTGTGCGTGCAACTGCACACACTGCACATGTCAGCAGGGGTGGTGGGAGGGGTGGGAGACAGAGGTCGCTGCTTGCAGACGTTGCTGGTGTGCATGAAGACCCACAACTGGTACGCATAGCTGATGCGTACCAGTCCAGCACCGGAGAGCTCAGCCAGGTAGTGGGGCTCCTCAGAGACATCAAACAGCAGCAGGCTGCCCATCATGCCCGCTTGGACTCCCACATGTCCCAAGTGGAGTCACACATGTCACGTGTGGACTCCCACATGTCACGTGTGGACTCCCACATGACCCGCGTGGAGTCCAAGTGGGATGTACTACATGAGATGACGGCGGTGCACAGGGACATTTTACAATGCCTCCGCCAGATGAACAGCAACCAGTCCACACCTCCCTGTGTGCCAACAACATCTGGTACCGAACAAACTGCAACTGCCACAGGGAGGGAGGAGGACTCTGGCGGAGAGTCCCCTGCACCGCAGCAGCCTGCACTTGAGGGCCCCCCCCAAGAAGAGGGGTCGTCCGAGGAGGGGAAAGTGAGAGGCTGATGGCCAAGCGCAACTCCCAGGAAGCCTGAACCTGTTCTGGATTTTCGCCTTTGTGCACAGACTGTTCACCCTGTTGATGGCAACACTACTCCCACACATAGCATGGGGAGTACAAGTTGGAACAATGTGTCAGACAACTGTGGCCCCGATACTGGGGATCCTGTCTACCTGGACTTTCTATTCATCTAGGAACTTGGGATTGCAAGATTCATGTACAGCACAATCCATCCTATGCACTATTATCACAATAAACACACTAATACACCATACTTGCCTCTGTCGTGATTCCAACGTGGGTGCTGTTATGGGGATGATGAACTGCAAAATTACACAGTGTATGCGAACTGCAACAGCAAGGACAACACAGGCATGTGAGTACAGGCAACGTGACACATATGAGGGAGACACACCACCAGGGCTACACAACACATACACACCTAGGCCATCTGACTCATTGCCTACACTGATGTTGCCAGGGAAGACGGTGCAATGCACAGACACCACACCCATTCCCAGTTGTAGTCAAGTAGCCCACAGGTGCAGTAAGCAAATGGCACTCAAATGTGTGACCACAGACAACGCACATCACTAAGTGAAGCACAGGTTTATTACACAGTAGCAACATGCCGTAACCACTACAGATGCAAGGTAACCCCACCTGGTAGCGGGCACACAGTCAACAACTGTAGACAGAAGGAAGTCCATGGGTGTGGCGCACATCACCTGTAGGGACACAACAGCTACCAGCCTGGATGTGCAATCACGTCGTCGGTGGACACAGTTGACCAAACGAATCTGAAAGTACCCTGTGAAGGACAGAAATGACACACAGTCAAAAGCAATGCAGTACAGGACAGAACAGCAAAACTCATGCACAATACATGTTACAAGATACCCACCCAGAACCAAGTTAGCATGTCAACACTGTTGGGGAGTACAGCCCACCTGTCACCACACATCGCAACACACATCCTGTCAAGTAGCCCATGGACACACTCCAACAGCACCAGAGCACCACCCACACATCATGCCAACTCACATCATTCACATGACACCTCAGGATACTCACATTCAGCTAAAGAAGTTGGTGATGAGCTGTGTGCGGACATCACCATCACCATCATCATCATCATCGTCACTGGCATCGTGGTCCAGGCCAGGATCCTCCACAGGTGGCGGATGTTGGTCATCGTCATCCTGGATGAGAGGCAACTCCTTCCGCACTGCCAGGTTGTGGAGCATGCAGCAGACGATGATAATCTTGCACACTTTCGCAGGGGCATATGGGAGGGACCCTCCGGTCTTGTCCAGGCAGCGGAAGCGGCTCTTCAGGAGACCAAAGGTCCGCTCAATCACTCTCCTGGTCCGACCATGTGCCTCATTGTAGCGCATCTGGGCAGGTGTCACAGGGTTCCTGAGGGGTGTCAGCAACCACGGCATGTTGGGGTATCCCGAGTCACCTACGGACAGACAAGTGCACATCAGCTGACTTGGAAAAGTGGGCGGAATACTACAGATCAGATCACACACAATGGCACAAAGTCAGTACACACCAACAAGCCAGGCACGCTGGTTCTGCATCTGTGCCATCAACCTGGGGATGCGACTACTCCTCATCACAAAGGCATCGTGTGCTGAACCAGGGAAACGGGCACACACGTGTGTGATGGTCATGTCTGCAAGACACACCACCAGTGCATTGACCGAGTGGTAGTGCTTGCGGTTCCTGTAGGCCTGCTCCTGGGCCTGTGGTGGTACCAAAGCCACATGTGTCCCATCAATGGAGCCAATTACATGCGGCATCCTCCCCAGGGCATAAAAGTCACTCTTC